>JANAVB010040218.1:14788221-15142780 GCA_029216955.1 Iris pallida | reverse complement strand
ATGTATACTTTCATCACTATCTCTTTGTTTTTCCTCTCCTACTCTTCCTCTTCTTCTCCTCCTCTCATTATTCCCTGAGCTCACTCAATAATACTTTACTTTCAACAACCTCAACTTCACAAATTATATGTGTGTTGTGTTTCTTTGCAGAAGTAGCTCGCTAGCTAGCTAGCAGCTTGCTAGCTTGTTTGTTTGTTTGTAAGCAGTCTATAGATTATTCTTCCTGAGTTGAGTCCTCCGTCGTCTCTCTACAACCAACCGCCTCATGACTCAAAGGTTTGATGGGTACGGTGGTGGCGGGGGAGCTAGCTCGGCTCGCCGCACGTCGCCCAGCAGAGCCGCCGCGACAAGCTCCGCGTACAGGCCCACCAGTTGGGACACGACCCAAACCCTAACCCTAGTCCGGATTTCGTCTACACCTCCGCCATGCTGCCGTCCTCCGGAATTATCGACTTCTCCGCCGCCGCCGCCGCCAACGAGGCCCCGTTCCTCAATGCAGGCAGCTGCGACTGGATCATCAACTGCGTCGGCGGCGGCGTTGGCGGCGGAGGAGGAGGAATGAGTAGCAGTAATAACAATTGCAGTTCGGCGTCTCTGTACGGATCAGGCGGGGGATCAGTACAACCTGCACTTCGCCTCGCCGTTGCCGTATCAGAATACGCTCCAAGAGGTGGTTGCTCCGCCCGCGGCGGCAGCCTCTTCGCAGCTGGGGAATCATGGAATTGAAATAATGGGCTCTCTTCTGCCGACGACTCCCTGGCTCGATCACCGACAGCTCCAGCAGCAGCAACAGCAGCAGTATCATGGACTAATGGGGGGCCATGGGCATGATGACTTTGTTGTTAGTAGTAGTGGTAAATCCGAGAGGGGTTTCGGTGGCAGTGGCACCAGCGACCATCAGACCCACCACCAGGGCCTTTCTTTGTCGCTCGCCTCCAACCCCCCTTCGCAATTGCGCATGGATGCCGGCTTCTCCCTGCCCAGCTGGGCCGAGCTCGCCCGTTGCGAGGGGGCACGGACTTGCGTCGGCACGTCCACAGATCTCCGAAAGCTTGCAGCCGGACCGCTCGGGCCGTTCACCGGGTACGCCACGATCCTGAAGAGCTCCAAGTTCTTGAAGCCGGCCCAGCAGCTTCTGGAGGAGTTCTGCAGCGTGGTTACGGGATCAAGGTCCGCAAGAGACAACAGCAGCAACTATCGGGCGTCCGAGAGGGACAGTTCTGCGGGTGGTAGTCATGTTAGCAATGTTACTTGTGGTTTGATTGTCGATGAAGGAATCAGTATTAGTGGTGGAAGGGGAGGGAATAATTCGGGCGTGTCGTCCTCTTCCTTCTTTAGTTCGACGGAAGGCGGTAGCTGCAGCGAAATTGGAATGGTCGGCAGGACTAACTCTGATCAGGTTCGGGGGCCGGAGATCCAGCAGAAGAAGGTGAAGCTCCTCTACCTGCAAGAAGAGGTTAGCCATGCGTTTTAAGTCAAATTCTACTAATCACTTGATTTCTAGCGATGATGATGATGATGATAATAATTTTGGAATGTATAGTAATGTATCAGTATGTGTGCAGGTAGCTACTTGTAATTTTTATTTAGGTATACCACATTCACTGGACAATATTTTAGAAATTTGACTGTTCAATATTATTTAATAAAATGAGGAAAACTGAAATTTGGTAGGGGCTTGAAGAAGGATATACTCCTAAAGATTTATCTATGTCAGGTGATTAATAGCATGCATTCAAATATGTGTCGGCATTAGGCAATGTCGGACTGGCTAGGAATAATTAGTATAGCATAGGCTTTGGACAATGTCCAATCACATAACTCCATTGTTGCTACTTTTTTTTTGAAGTAAGCACAGCTACGCAGAGAACTTGTTGTCTGAAACTGTTCCTTGAATCTCTATGTTATTAGTAGTTGAAAATTGTTAATTAGTGATACCTATGATGGAAGATACTTCTCAATACTCGTACTAGTGAGCATGTAAACACAAGTGTAATTAAGGGCCAATATATATGCTCTCTTGTGTAAGCAACAAATATATATACAATTATAGATATGTGTTGGCATTTAGGAAATGGTAGTTCTTTTAGGTATATCATTAGAATGTGATAGTTTTGTTAGGAATAATCAAACAATTAAGCTGAAATCTTGATGTACTCCCAATATAAGATTTCAGTTGATTAAGTAATAGCACCTGCTGATAGGTTTGGCCATTAATTGGTTAGATAGTAGACGCATAGTAGAGTTTAGGAGATCATAACCATTGTTGCTACATCTGAATTACGTTTTGTGGTGACTGATCAAGGATCGTCAGGAATGCCCCAACCTTAAATAACCCAAATCAAATGATGTTAACACATCCATTTTTCTAGAACTTATTTTTGTTAGAAACTGTTACACGAATAGTCTTCGCTTTCTAATATCTTATTTTTGGAAGCACATTGCCATTATAGAGCCTGTAGTGCTCTATTCTTCTACCTTTACGGCATGCCTATTCTTCCAACAGTCACACAATTTTGGATTGTTCTTGATCTATGTATTGAAAGCTTTAAACAAGCTGGACAAGTATCTATATACTTATTCATGCTGCATTTGTTTGAGTGCTAAGCAAGACAAAGCATGAAGCAATATGTTTTTCTTCAAGACTTGCATCATCTGTCAGCAATGCAGCAGCACTTAGTTACTCACTATTCTCAAGCAGTGGCCATTCTTATACTCACTTTCTTGGATATCACTCAATCACATGTACAATATTCAAATGGCCAATACATGTAATTTGGTGCTAGAGGCCGAACTTTTACAAATCGGTGGGAGTTCCTCCCACCGATTATCTTAAAATAAAAAAGATAAAGATAAAGATAAGAACATTAGATGAGTCTTGAACATTGAAGTTCTTCTATATATGGATTGTACTAGATAGTGGATATGCTCAAGTCCAAGCTGATGAATTTCTAGGTCTAACAATGGCTGACAAGTGGTAGATTTTAAGTTGATCTTGAAGCTAGTGCTTTGATACATAACACTGTTAACGTCTATGCAAGTTAATGTCTATGCAACTTCAAAAAACATAATTTGCTGAGGACAGACGGGATATAAATGTATACTATATTGCAACATGCAGAAGCGAAATACTCTTTGTGCGTCAAAAGACTCAAAACCGAGATTCACGATAGGGAATTCATTTGTCTGCTTAAAAGGCACACCTAAATTGTGAGTTATATCTTGACTTCGTACTAAAGATTTTGTGCACCAAAACTCCTTAGATATATATTGATATCATTCCAACTCTCTCTTATGCTGAACTATCGATATATTAGGTTGTGGATCAACAATATGTATCAGGCCAACAAATATTGTTTTAAGTTTAATATATAGAAGACAACAACAAGTTCGGAGGATGCAGTATTGAGTCAAGAAGGCAACCGTCGGTGGTTGGGGTTAAGGCTGTATGCATCTTAATCCTTTTGCTACCTACATTCATGAGAGTTTCATGGTGCTCTTAGATTCCCTAGTAAATGATACGAGGCATTATTTGCTACTTGGTAACATGCTAGCTAAAAGTAGGACCGATTTGGCCTTACTTTTCTCTTGAGTGATCACAAAAGAAAGATCCATTCTCACTACTATAATTTAATAGGAGAAAATGTTCTTTTTTTTGCAGTTCTTGTACATTTTTACTAAGATTAACATTATAATATGTTGAGGTCACGTCATTTCCTTTCCTCATTATGTTCTTACAGCTCTAGCTAGTAAGATTAATATTTGTTCTTACTTCTTCCTAGAGTAATTAATATTTTTTATACCACAAAATGTTCATCAAAGAAATTGTAAGGCTCATATATATAATGTGAGGAATTTATCTTTGTGAAGCCATACAAGGAAATGTATTATAATGCAGGTGGTGGTGTTGTTATGATTACTGAAATACTAGTCCCTTGTCGTCGGCGGAATGTAACACTCGATTGAAAGATGGATTGAACGAAGACATGTACTTTTATTATTAAGATAACTAGAAACTTTAAAGGCTTTAGTAAAATGTGTTGGATAAGAGAGGAAGAATGGTGGGAGTTTATAGATTAATAGGTAGTGTCAATCACACTACACAAAAACAACATATAGTTTTTTAGTAAAGCACTTGTCCGTGGATAACCTTATATGTATGAGTTTTCTTGTAACAATATTACAAACTTGATTTGTATGGTTTTTTTAGGTTCGTAATGATTACTTTCTAAATCTCTCCACACTTAGACCAAAACTATGTGTTACCTTTAAATAATTATACTTATAAGTAACACATGTACAGAAATCCCGTGGTGGATTTTGACGAACCAATATGTATCTTGAGGACGGACGGGAAAATTTTCCCATATACTGAAGTAAATATATCAGAAATTTGGTTTTAAGATCAGGAACTTTTGGTGCTAAAGACCATAGTTCTTACCCACTTCGTAGTTTTGAAAAGGGAATGACCAATTAAGGTGTTCAATTTGGCAAGGATACCAAGATGAAATTATTATAGACATGATCCGATGAAGTGTGTATGAGGACATAACATGCTTGTTTCAAACAAATACTAGGATGGGCTTTCTAAAATCAACATATGGAGATGTGCACAAGAAAGAAATGTGTCTGAGATCAGATTGATAAATAAATTTAAGAACATGGAAACCCATATTGAATGACCATTTTATAAAGTATCCGAGTTAAATTATGGTATATGTCTAGACTTATTTGCATTTGCCAACGCCAAAAGTTCAAGACCTAACATTGGTTACTTGACATGATCGAAATAAGTGCATATTACATTTGGCAGCTGCTACTTTTTAAATTTAACTCTAGTTTCTAGTTTCCTTTACTTTTAGTGAATAAAAAGTTATTAAGAAATTTCTTAGATGTTAATTCAGAACTGCTTCCAGAACTTAACTCCGATTTCATAACTTGAGAAGAAAGACAGCTGACTCGTTGAGTTATTGGGAAGCATAATGGTTGAGTTGAGAAGTGAACTATCTCCAGCTATTTTCGGTAGCGGAAACCAGATGAGAAATAAAATATGCACTATGTGACACTGTCTGAAAGAAAAAAAGAATTGGTCCTACGAGAGGAGACGAGTTATGTACACTGCAAGTGGATCTATATTGAAGAATTTCCCATAATCCCCTTGCTGAACAACTTGGCATTTATATTTGTAGATATCTCCTTTAGTGATAGGTTTTTTAGGAAAACATAATCTTCACATGTGCATCTTGAGATAAGACTTGTCTTTTGTTGCGGCAGTGAGCCAATTGGCTCTTTGCTTCAACCTCACCATAAAACGACAGTGATGCTGAATCCTTGTTGATTTACGTTTATGGATACAAGTTCCAAGATATGTTTTTTAAGGAATGGATGTGATATGCAACCAAATCTAAATTTCTAGGAATGGTTAAAGCCACTGTTTATATCCCCTTGTGTTTTATATGCATGCTAAAGTTTGATTATATATAACATTATAGGATGGATATCTGCCATGGCAATACGAACTGATATAGTCACCCAGTCCCTTTGTTGCACCAGCTGTTACATGCCAAAATCTCTACCTCAATATTTATTTTCACTATTTTTATACTTGAAAATCACAACACATTCAGATTATAAGGTGTTCTCATGCCATTCTATAGGACCCAGAGTAACCTAACTGGATTGAAGTAGCTATTGTAAGGGAAACATATATTCTTAATTTACAGAGGATATTATCTAATTTGGAAACACTAATGTTATCCTATTATGTATGTGCAAATATTTACATGACATCTTAATTAGTTTTGATCCATTCGTTTCACATTTCATTTCTTTTGTTATCTTGTTTTTAATCGGTACTTTTCAAGTCATTCAACTTGAGGTCTGATCCTTACTTTCCTAACGAACATCAAGGTATGCAGAAGATACAAACAGTACCATCAACAGATGCAAATGGTGGTGTCCTCCTTCGAAACAGTAGCCGGTCTGAGTGCCGCCACACCCTATACCTCACTATCTGTCAAGTCGGTCTCAAAGCACTTTAGGTGCGTAAAGAATGCCATATCCGATCAGCTCCGTCAAGTGAGCAAACTTCTTGGGGAGGAACTCATGTCGTCACCCAGCTCCAGTAGCAGGGGAGGCGAGGGCATGATAACTCCAGGCTAAAGTACTTGGACCAGAGCCTCAGGAAGCAGAGAGGGAACGAGAACAGCAGCTTAGGCTTCCTCGACAACAACCAGCCCGTATGGAGGCCACAAAGGGGGCTACCCGAGCGCGCGTCGCCGTTCTTAGAGCTTGGTTGTTCGAGCATTTCCTTCATCCGTAAGTTCTCTATCGCGTCAGGTTATAAGGCTCGATCGTCATGCCTAGAGTGGTCAGCTAATTACTAGCAACTAACCAAACTAGCTAGCATGATTTAATAATTGCAGTAGTTTTTGAAATCAAATCTCTTGATCCCTTAATTTGTTAATGAAACCATATATATGAGTAATAATGCGTAGGTAGTGTGTTGTTGCTTGTGATGGAGACAACTCATGAATGGCTGTGGATCAGGTATCCAACTGATACGGATAAGCACATGTTGGCAACTCAAACTGGCCTGTCAAGGAACCAGGTATGTAACTCTTCTCTTCTCTTCTTTGGTGCATACTATAATTAATTCTGGTTTCATCATTGACTGGCCTGGCCTGACCCTAGCTTTAGCTAGTAAAAGAAAAGATTTCATGTGTTCTTTCTTCTTCTCTCTCCTTCAGCTTTTTGAATCATCGATCCAGTGACCTATAGCTTCTGTGCTCGTTTCAGTAATTAATGGCCAATGCAGTACAATCTGCACATGATTGTAAACTGTCCGACTTTGCTTTACCAACCTCTGCTAGATGGATGGTCATGGTAACAGTAAAACCCGTAAATTTTGGGTTCAAACTCTTGACTGGTGGCAGTCTCCTGACGTACGCATCCTTTCTAGCCCATGTGAAAGACCAGGTAGAGATCGATAGCTAGCCAGCTGGGCCCTAACCCCCCTTTCATGTATTTGTCCATTGGTCTCACCAACCTCCAACATGATTCATAAGTACAGGAGAGAGTATTTGAATCTGTCGCACCTATACATTAATGTCATGATCTAGCTATAGCTAGGTGAGGTGGGGGCATGCGGGTTAATAATTTGATGATAAAACAAAAGCCAGTGATGATGGACCCCGGCCCCACAAAACCAATCAATTGTTAATTAGCAAGTCTTGTAATGACGAGGTTTAGTTCTTGGTTTAATAAGAGCAGTAAGCTTGTAAGTGAGCATAATGCAACTGTGGTTTCTTCCTGCAAGTAAGGCAGTTGCAATTGCTAACTGCAACAGCATTCCGGAGAAGGGTCCGCGAAAACAAATTCAGGTACCGAATGGTGTTTTGCAACCTTGGCTGCAAAATGGAAACACTTCTCTTAGTTGCATGAGCAGAACCATATACCGGCTCACTTCAAAGGGCTCGCAGAATGTGGGAGTATCCCTTTACTTGAAATGCATTTGCTTGCTTCACATTCTGTTAGCAGGAACACTCAAGTCTCGTCATCTCTGTTTGTGTGTGTGGATTTGATCCAAGGACATTTTGGATTTTCTGTGTTGTTGTGCAGGTCTCAAACTGGTTCATCAATGCTCGGGTGCGTTTGTGGAAGCCGATGGTGGAAGAGATCCACAATCTCGAGTCGAAAGGGATGGCTGATATGAACCTCAATTGCTCGAACAAGAAGGATGGCAAATCTGTAATGGACGAGGATGGAGGGCACCGTTATCATGACCCGTTGTCCGAAGCTCAATCTAACAAATCATTGGATTGCTCGTCGTCCATGGCGGTTCCTCTGGCCAACGAATCAAATTCTATGGGCATGGAACAGTGGCATCGGGAGAAGCGAACGCGGATGGAGGAGTGTACGATTCCTCAAAGCATAGATGGTGGCTTGATGAGCTTTGCGTACCAGGGGGGAATGGACCTTGGAGGGCTGGGGGCAGTGTCGCTGACGTTAGGCCTGAGGCACAGCGAGGACCCGCAGCAGCAGCAGCAGCAGCACAACAGATGAGGCACTTTGGAAACCAAATGCTTCATGACTTTGTAGGATGATTGTAGCTATGATAGCTAGTTAGCCAGTCATAATCAATTACTCGTCTCTCTTTCGACGGGCAATTCAAATATGCAAACTTACAATGTCAGGGAGGGATGGATGGATGGATGGATGGATGGTGTGTGTGGGTTATGTGTATTGAAGTAGAAGCTAGGGATGAAGATGAAGATAGGCAAGCAGAGGCATGACGTGGAAGGATTTTGGTTGGTTCTTGGTTCCGAGTAATATTAACCTCTTATGATATGACATGTATTTTGTATGAATTGGTGTATGGCAATAGCTACCAACGTAATGGAAAATATATATATTTGTCATGATATTTGGTTACCATAGGGGTGGTTCAAATTCAATTGTGCCTAGCTATTTGATCCACTCACTTGGTATCTACTGTTTCATAAGTTGCAACTAGAGTGCAGGGGCATGGCCATGCCAATATATATATATATATTTCAATTCAGGACGTGTGGGCTTAATTAAATCGTGTTTCTCGTAATGAAACGACAATCTAAGTTAGTATCTACCTGGACTGGTTGGAATTCTCAGGGCTAGTTGCAGTTGTTAAGTAGGGGTGCAACTCGGGTGGGTTGGGTCGGGCTAGAGGTTAACCCGAGCCTAATCCGATGAATCATAAGTCTAATCTGAGCCCAAGTCCGGTCCAACCTTGGATTCAACATATGAAGTCCAAGACCGAGTCCGAAGGATCGAATTTGGATCAGGTTAAACTCGGGTTGGGTCGGATCCATCGGGTTTATCGGGTTCTAATATAATATTTGAAATAATTTTTAACAAAAGTAATATTAGACACATAATAAAATAACAATCAAGTCTTGATTATTACAAAATACAAACTAAAATAAGTTTTAGTATAGGAGTTGAAGAGTTTGAGTGGAAAATTTTAGGGATTTAAACGTTTTATTTTATTATATATATATATATATAATATATATATTATATAATATATATATATATATATATATACAAGATAGAATCCGGATCAAAAGCTCATATATATAGAATCCGGATCAAAAGTCCCCCAGCGGGAGCCTCCCAAAAGTCCCCCTCCCTAGTGCACCGTTGGATCAAGCGGGCTGCGTGGGGCCCGCGGGCGCATCCCCTCGATCCAACGGTGCAGTAAGAGGGGAGCTTTTGGGGGGCTCCCGCTGGGGGGCTTTCGATCCGGACTCATATATGTGTAAAAAATAAAAAATTATATATATATATATATATATATATATATATATATATATATATATATATATATATATATATATGATGGCGGCTACAGGAAACCCTAGCTCTGCTAGGGCATCGACCATTCGCGTCGTGGAGGCTGCCAACCGCCCCCCGGACCGGGGGAAAGGCAAGGGGGTGGCCGGGGCGGCCGGGGGCGACCGGCCAGGGGCGGTCGGCGGCGGCGGGTCCGCCGGCGAACGGCGCAGCTGTTGGCCACGTCCGCGGTGCGCGGGAGGACAGCAGGCGGACCGGGGAGGTCCGGCGACCCTCCCCGGGGGCCGGGCGGTGGCCGGCGACCCCCTCCAGGCGGGGGGGGGTGGCCGGGCGGGCTGCGGGCGGGGATTCGCCTCCCGGGCAAGGTTTCGGCTGGGTGTTCGACGGCGGTGGCACCCGAGGGGTCCCCGATGGTGTTCACCGCCCAAAGAACATCGTCGGGATTGGAGGATGAGGAGGGAGCTTGGACTACGGTCCAGAATCGGAGGGTTAGACGCGGAGGAGGGCAAAGATCGCAGATCCCTGAGGCTAGGAGAGGCATAACTTATACGCAGGGATCAGACAGGAGGGCGGGGATAGCCAGGAGAGCGGGTCCATCGGGGGGACAGGCACACTCGGGGGATCGGGAGGGCCAAGCCAGGATTGCGTGGCGGCCTCGTGCGAAAGGGGTGACGGGGACGGCTGTCCCAGTTATCGGAGGGAGAGTTACTGCTGCGAGCAGTGCCAGGCCACCTCAGACGACCCCACCTCGGAGTTCGGGCCCGCGGCCTGTATCCTGGGCGGATGCATGCAAGGTGGGGGTCGCCAAGACGCCGGCATCGATGGAGTACGTTGCTCCTATGGCGATTGGGGGCGAGCTCTGCGCTGACTTCCCAGCCGACGAAGTGGCGAAGGTGACGGCATTCTGGGAGAACACGTTAGTGCTATACGTGTTGGGGAGCAAGCCCTTCTACGGGCAGATCAGAGGATATGCGGACAGAGTCTGGCGGCCGAAGGGGAGTATGGAGTTCTTCTCCAAGGAGAACGGCTTCTACTTCGTTAAATTTGGGTTGGCGGAAGATGTGACTCGGATACTCCAGGGAGGGCCATGGACATTTGACGGCCGCCTCATCATTCTGAAGCAATGGACCCCCGACTTGCGGTGCGAGAAGGAGGTGCTTAATGCTGTGCCAGTGTGGGTTCGGTTCCCTGAGTTCCCGGTACGCTTCTGGAGTGTCCCACTTCTTATGAGACTTGCCAGCCTCATTGGCAAGCCGATTAAGGCAGATGATGCCACCACTTTCCGATCCAGACTGATGTATGCACGGGTGTTTGTGGAGATTGATGCCCGATTGGACCTGCCTGAGCAGTTGAAGTACAGGACACCTTCTGGCCAGTTTGCTATGCAGAGGGTGGAGTATGAATGGGTTCCCCCCAGATGTCCGGCATGTGCCTGCTTCGGGCACCTCCCGAGTGCGTGTAGACGTGGGGGAGCTTCTGAGGTGGTGCCGGAGGAGGCTGTGCAGGTGGCAGGTGGTGCAGATGACTCCCCCGCTGTGGACCAGGTGGGCGTGATGGAGGATGACATGGAGGCAGACTCTTCCCCCATCTCGGGGGAAGGTGAGGGGTCCCCGACGGAGGATCTTGCTGGAGCGTTGGTGGAGTATGTGGGGACGAGGACCATGACCACCAGGAGTATGGGGCAGGAGGACAGGCGACAGGGAGATAAAGCGCGCTTGCTCTTCAGGTGTACAGTCGGAAGCGCCAGGCTACGGAGGCACATGGTGAGGACAGCGGACAGGGTGGGACAGAGAGAGTGTGGCAGGTCAACCCTAAATGGGTGGCAGTACTAGCACAGCCTCCCCCACAGGGGGACCCACACGAGGCCACGGCCCCCCTACTTTTACAGGGAGATAGAGATGAGGGTACTAGAGATATGGAGGTTGCACTCTCCCCGGGTGCCCCTTCCGAGGATGTTCAGGGGACCCCACCCGTGGTTTAGATGTCGGCCCTTGCCTGGAATGTCCGGGGGGGGTGTTCTCTGGGGAGATGGCGGAAGATTAGTGAAGTGCTGAGGAAGGAACAGTGTGAAATCTCGATATTACTTGAGACTAAGATCAGGGGGGCGAAAACTCTGTCCCGTAGAACCCCTACGGACTGGGTACAGCTCCACAACCTTGGTCTCTGTGATATGGCGAGGATCTGGGTTAGATGGAATGGAGCTAGTTGGGAGGGTGAGGAGGTTTTCATGTCTGACCAGCTGGTGGCTATCTCCTTCACCAACAAGGGGGGGTTCCACTTCTTACTGGGTGCCGTCTACGGGCACAATGACAGGAGGCGTCGTGAGACCTTGTGGCAGGACATCATCAGGCTGAGTTCCTTAGCGAGGCATCGACATCTCCCTCTTCTTATTATGGGAGACTTCAATGCTACGCTATACCGGGGAGAGAAGCTGGGGGGGAGGCCGGTGCCGGACCAGATTCTTTCAGACTTTCAGTCTTGCCTTCTCCAGTCAGGGCTCAGGGACCTGGAGAGGATAGGACACATATGGACTTGGCACAACAAGGCGGAGGTGAGCAGGGTGGCATGCCAGCTGGATCGGGCTTGGGGAATAGTGATTGGTTCTCCTATTCCCCTCTTCTGTGGCTGAGGGGCTCCCTGCGGGGACCAGTGACCACTCGCCGATCCTGGTGCGCTTCGTGGAGAGTCCCAGATGGAGAGCCCGTCCTTTCCGGTATGACAACAGTTGGTTCCTATCGGCTGCTATGAGGAGACGGTGGCGGGAGGACTTGGCCAGGAGGCGGTCGGCACTGCCCAGTTTTGTATGGTCCACAGGCTGAAAAACGCCAAACGCGCCATCCGAGACTGGTGAGGGCTCTTCCCCGGACCTCCCTTCAGGAGAAGGAGGCGGAGTTGAGAGACCTGCAGGCAGAGCTTCAGGGCGACATGATGAGTGGGAGATGGCGGCTAGAGAGAAGAGTTTGGCTGCAGAGGTCAACACCTTGAGGCTTCAGCAGGAGATTAGTGCGGCCCAACGGGCCAAATGCTCCTGGCTCAAGGATGGGGACCGTTGCACCAAATTCTTCTACGATGTCATCCGGGCGCGTCAGCACCGGAACCGTATCCAGAGACTGATTGGCAGGGACGGGCGCCTTGTGACTGACCAGGTTGCTATCCAGGAGGAGGCTGTCCAGTTCTACTCTGAGCTATATCATCAGACAGACTATCCCTCGGTTTTTCCGCAGCTGATTACGAAGACGTTGATTACGGAGTACGGCAATAGTCTTCTTATGGCCCCTATCCGGATGGCGGAGGTGGAGACGATTGTGATACAGGCTGATGCTTCCAAGGCTCCTGGGCCGGATGGGTTCTCCAGTGGTTTCTACAAACGCCATTGGAATACCCTCAAGGCCCCGTCCTTGAGGCTGTTCAGGAGTTCTTTGATACGGGCAAGCTCCTGAAGGAGCTGAACCACACCTTCCTGACACTTGTGCCCAAGAAGGAGGGGGCGACATCTCTTGCTGACTTTCGACCGATTGCTTGCTGTAATTATTGTATAAAATAATTACTCATCTTATGTGCAGGAGGATGGAGGATGCTATGCAGGGTCTGGTGTCTCGGAATCAGGCGGCCTTCATTAAGGGGGGTCTATTGCGGAGCATAGCCTGCTGGCTCATGAGCTGATTCGGGAGTTCCACAAGCCTGGAGGGCGAAGGCATGTGTGAAGCTCGACCTGAGGAAAGCATATGACACTGTCAACAGGGACTTCCTCTGTCATTTGATGGCTGCGATGGGCTTCTCCGAGACTTGGGTGACAGAGTCAGAGAGTGCATCACCTCTCCTACTTTCTCGGTTCTCATCCAGGGTATCCCTTACGGGTTCTTTGGTAGCAGCAGGGGGCTTCGGCAGGGGACCCGCTCTCCCCCTACCTATTCACCCTTGTGATGGAGTATTTCACATGTTTGATGGACATCGCGGTGCATCGGGAGAGGATTGTACCGATATACAGCAGGGTCTCCCCGGTGGTCTCTCATCTCATCTATGCTGATGATCTTTTGGTCCTGTTGAGGCCTTCCATGCGTGGGATGAGGGAGCTTGCGGCAGTGATGGAGGAGTTCGGACAGCTATCGGGCCTTCGGTTAAACAGGGACAAAAGCAAAGTCTACTTCAGCAACTCTTGCACTTTGAAGGAGGAGCGGGCCTTGGAGCTTGGGGTGGAAATGGGGGACCTCCCGGTGAAATATCTGGGGGTGCCCCTTTCCGTCAACTACGCAAAGGACCGTGACTGTCAGTCTGGTGGATTTTGCACAGAGGAGGGTTGAGGGCTGGCAGGCGGCTGGCCTTTCGTTTGGAGGGCGTATTGAGCTGGTACGCTCAGTCATTTCTGCTATTGCTCTGTTCTGGCTCCAATCGATTATGGTGCCTCTGGCTACTATCAGAAAGATTGAGAGCATTTGTGCCAAGTTCATTTGGCATGGGGGGATACACGCCATCTCCTGGGAGCAGCTCTGTCGGCCTAGGAAAGAGGAGGTGTGGGTCTGCGATCACTTGTTTCTGTCAGGGAGGCGGCGGGGATCAAGCTGGCATGGAGGTTCCTTCAGGGTGATTCTCTATGGTCGGCCTGGATGACTAGTCGGTATCTCCGGGGCAGAAACTTCTGGGTATGTGAAATTGACAACAACTTCTCTGTGTCTTTCAAGCATATCCTGAGGACTCGTCCTGTTCTTCGGACGGCTTCGCGGAGGAGGATGAGGGAGGGAGGGGAGACGGATCTATGGCTCGATCCGTGGATTTCAGGTCAGTCTCTCCTGGAGATTCTGGGGCCCCAGAGGGACGGCGTGGCATACAGGGTCTGACGTGTAGGCACATCATACGTGTGGGATCTGGAGGCCTGAGGAGTATCGATTCACTGCTGCGTTAGTTGAGGAGATCAGACAGGTGCAGATCACTCCTACGGCACTGTCTGATGTCTGGATGTGGGCCCCTCCCGGCCGCTCGGAGGGTGCTGGGGAGTTCAGATTTAGCAGCTGCTACGACCTTGTCCGCCCCCACTTCGATGATATTGAGGAGTACGACTTTGTCTGGGGGAAGGGGCTCGCCAGGAAGATGCAATTGTCTGCATACAAACTGGTGATGGGCCGGTTGCTTACTCGGGACAGATTGCTTCGGTTCGGGTTTCTGTTCCTGAGCCTGGGTGTGTTTTGTGTGAGACAGAGCCTGAATCTATTGGGCACCTGTTCTTTCAGTGCCATGTGGCATGGAGCATCTGGGCAGAGCAGTGCCGGAGACACTTGGGAGGGGTTGGCAGGGAGCGGGACTTCAGAGAATCCTTAAGTGGATTGGTGATTGCAGGGGCAAGGAGCAGAGCTGGGCTAGGCATGCTAGATTGAGACTTGCTGCGTCAGTTTGGCATGTCTGGAGGGAGAGGAACCGGCGCATTTATGAGGGACTATCCACCCCAGTGGTGGGCATACTTCATAACATTGAGTCGGATGTACTAGTAATGTCCCCCTGAGTTGGGCTTGTATCACTATGTTGTAACCTTATTGAGATGATGGAATAAAATTTACCCTTTTCCAAAAAAAATATATATATATATATATATTGGAAAAAGGGTAAATTTTATTCCACTAACATCGCAATAAGGTTACAACATAAAGGTACAGTCCCAACTCAGGGGGACATAACTAGTACATCCGACTCAATGTTATGAAGGATGCCCGCTGGTGGGGTGGACAGTCCCTCATAAATGCGTCGGTTCCTCTCCCTCCAGACATGCCAAACAGACGCAGCAAGCCTCAATCTAGCACGTCTGGCCCAGCTCTGCTCCTGGCCCCTGCAATCACCAATCCACTTAAGGATTTCTCTGAAGTCACGCTCCCTTCCAACCCCTCCCAAGTGCCTCCGGCTCTGCTCTGCCCAGATGCTCCACGCCACATGGCACTGAAAGAACAGATGCCCAATGAATTCATTCTCTGTCTCACACAAAACACACTTAGGGTCAGGGACAGGGACCCTGAACCGAAGCAATCGGTTCCTAGTGAGCAATCGGCCCACACCAGTTTATAAGCAGACAGTTGCATCTTCCTGGCAAGCCCCTTCCCCCAGACAAAGTCGTACTCCTCTATATCATCGAAGTGGGGGCGAACAAGATCGTAGCAGCTACGAAATCTGAACTCCCCCGCACCCTCCGAGTGGCCGGGAGGAGCCCAAACCCAAACATCAGACAGTACCGTAGGAGTGATCTGCACCTGCCTGATCTCCTCTCCTAACTGAGCAGTGAACCGGTACTCCTCTGGCCTCCAGACCCCAACACTGATGATGTGCCTACAAGTCAGACCTCTATACGCCACACCGTCCGTCTGGGGGCCCAGAATCTCCAGAAGAGACTGACCTGAAATCCACGGATCAAGCCAAAGGTCCGTCTCCCCTCCCTCCCTCATCCTCCTCCGAATAGCCGTCCGAAGTACAGTACGGTTCCGCAGGATATGTTTGAAAGACACAGAGAAGTTGTTGTCAATTTCACATACCCAGAAGTTTCTGCCCCGTAGATACCGACTAGCCATCCAAGCCGACCAGAGAGAACCGCCCTGAAGGAACCGCCATGCCAGCTTGATCCCCGCCGCCTCCCTGACAGATACTAGAGAACGCAGACCCACACTCCCTATATATATATATATATATATATATATATATATATGTGTGTGTGTGTGTGTGTGTGTGTGTGTGTGTGTGTGTGGCAAATGACCTCTAGTCTAGTGGTTAAGAGAGATGCATGCGGCCCAAGTGGTCTACAGGTCATTTGCCCAATCTATAATATAAAGTACAGCGGGTTTTGGTCCGACCCATGTGCTTTGGTTTAACGATGATGAAAGGACTAAATTGTCCCTCTCTATAAGAGAGGAGGAGGTCTCATGTTGGGTGCAGAGCAACCGGTTGTTCCAACGGCACCCCCGTCTCCAGCTCCTCTTGCACCGTCCCTTCCTCTGTCGCCTCCGCTCCATCCTCGTCCACGCCGTCGTTGTCGGCCTCTTCCGCAACCCCTTCGTCGCAAGCAGCCTCCTCCACCGTGCCACCGACGCCGACCCTTCCTTCGCCGCCTCCCTCTTCTCCGCCATGACCAACCCCAACCCATTCTCCTTCAGCACCGCCATCGCCATCTCTGTCGATCCACTCTCCATCTACTCCCAAATGCTATGTCGTCGCGTCCCTCCCGACTCCCACACCTTCTCTTACTTACTCAACACCCTCACCGCCGTCGCCACCACCAGGTCGTTCCACGCATACGCCCTCCTCCTCGGATTCCAGCCCGACCCTTTCATGCAGACCGTCCTGCTCACCTCACCTCACTCCCGACGCGGCTCCGTCGACCACGTCCTGCGGGTGTTCGACGGAATGTCGCACATGAACGTCGTCTCCTGGACAGCCGCAGTCTCGGGCCTCGCCGCCCTTGGACACTCCGTTGTCGTCCCGCTTCCCGAGTGGAATGGTGACGTCATAAAACATCCCCAGGCTACGCGCCGAAATCGCGATTGTCGCCCGTAATCATCAACAAGAATGGAAAATACAAGGAGTTTTCATAGTATTAAATACAGTGTAGCTATTATCAGGGAACTTTTCCAACAATGCTTCTACAAGCTTATTACAAAAGTAATTTACAAGAACTACGATAGTGCGTCATAACTGTAGGTAGTCCGGACAATTTACTCCTCGTTGTAGTGCGGCGATACTTCGGCGGAGGCGTCTTCTCCTTCTTCACCTAGTGAACAAATACTAGGTCGTTTAGAAAACGACAAGCAAGTCCTCGGCCAAGAACGATGAAAGTTAAACAAAATAAAGAAAGATGTAGTTTTTCTTTTGAGAAAAGACAGGAATATGCCAACTTGCACTACTATATATATATATATATATATATATATATATATATATATATATATATATTTGCTTTAGTAAATCAAAGAATATAAACATCGTCATACTCCATGAATAGTAAGATTTCCGAGCTTTCCTTGAGCTTTAGTAGGATTTGCTTCACTTGAGCAAACAGGAAAGCTGCCTACTTAAAATAGACAGAGTTGTTTCTGGAGTAAAGAATGGAGTTTTAATGCAATGCAGTTTTAAGAACAATACTCTGAATAATCCTCTAAATATTTCCCGTAACAATCCCGTTGACCTGGGATCAGGCTGTGATTTCCGAGCCTCCCTTGGGCTAAAAATCATCTATTTGATGTTACTGTCAAAATAGATGCATTGATTTCCGAGATTTCCGAGACTCCCTTGGGCTAGTACACCCTAGTTGAAACTAGATGTACCGATTTACGAGATTTCCGAAATACTGATCAGCTTTTGTTATTTATGTTACGGGATATCTAGGGATATTCAGTTGTTCTCCCCTCCCAAATGCTTCCTAGATAAGAAATTTCCTAAAAATTTCCGAAAGTCAGAAATTTGTCTATCTTCTAAATTTTTCAAAAATTTCGGCAGTCTTCTTTGTATTTAGGGACCCCGAAAATTTACAAGAAATATATATATGATAAAAGTAAATTCTGGGCTCGCCGACCCCTTCGGTGGAGCAACTCTCAACACCGGAACCACGCAAGTAAATAATTGGGCTCGTCGACCCCTTCGGTGGAGCAACTCTCAACACCGGAACCACGCAAGTAAATAATTGGGCTCGCCAACCCCTTCGGTGGAGCAAACCTCAACACCGGAACCACGCAAGTAAATAATTGGGCTCGCCGACCCCTTCGGTGGAGCAAACCTCAACACCGGACCACGCAGTTATAAAAGAACAAAAAGAAACTTGAGACTTTTACCTGAGCAAGCAATGGTTGCCTTTCCTTTAGCAATTAGTCGGGTCGCGGCTTGCGAATTGTTTTGCAGTTTATCAGGATAGAGCAATACTTTAATGTTTACCCAAAATATACTAGTTAATATGCGAAAGCTTTATATATATATATATATATATATATATATATATATATATATATATATATATATATATATATATATATATATATATATATATATATATATATATTTTATATATATATATATTTTTTTTTTTTTTTTTTTATATATTTTATATATATATATATATATATATATATATATATATATATATATATATATATATATATATATATATACATATATATATGTACATATATATATTGATATGTACATATATATATTGATATGTACATATATGTACATATATATATATATATATTTTATATATATATATATATATATATATATATATATATATATATATATATATATATATATATATACATATCATGTAGATAGTATAAAGAAAATCAAATCAAAACAAAACTCTTCCATATCAATATTTTAATTCTTGTGCATGAAGCAAGAAAATGTAAAAACGAGACTTATTTCTACTATGAACACACAAAATTGAGTACCTAATAGTAAGTAGAGAAACACAGGGTCCTTGTACTTTTACCTTCCCGACGTGCGGTCAGTTGTTCAGTTCCAATGTGTATGTCAGACTTACCCTTGGAGAGTCCCATATGTTCATGTGTGTTTATTTGTTCATGGAAAATTTCAAGTCCAGATAGTTCATGTCTACAATCGGTTCCTTTATTTGTGTCCAATGCATATACACTTATCCGTGATACGTCACAAATAATAATTCCAGTGCCTAAGTTTAACAAATTTTAATTCCTTTGCCTAGGTCTATCAAAGTTGAAAATTTACTAGAAATCAAAATTGCAAAATTTTAGATATCTCGAATTGGTTTAAACGCTACCAAAATTCCAGAATTTAAACTAATTTAACTTGAATATTAACCAAAGAAAAGGCCTAACATATACCATAAATCATATTCTTGTGTTGATGTGTCCATATTGTATCCTGAATATGTGTTTAAAATTTTGGCATATATAAATAACCTTATGAATTTATAAAAGATTAGAATTAAAAGTTGAATAACCATGATTCACTAACGCCACACCATTTTAATATATACATATAATTACAAAACAGAGCCGCATCGATTCCGTGTCCTGCGGTCGTATCCGAGTGTCTATTCAAATCAAAATCATATATCCATGTTATATTTAATTTATATCTACCATAGCCTATAACCTATAATAGAGTTTCTAACAAATTTCTTGCCAATCATAGAAGTATAAACTATAAGAATAACACGCAGTTGCAAAGCAGCTTAACATAATTATAAAGCATTCTGGTTATATATATATATATATATATATATATATATATTTAGGCAAACAACTAACATCAATGCATACAGATTACATACTCCTAGACATAAGAATGATAAATTACTAAATTAATCACCACTCCCTGGTTCTAAAACTTTCCTTGTAAAAGTACCTTACCATATAGGAACAAAGAAAAACAAATATTGGAAGGAAATGAATGACATCAGCTCAACATAACTATAGCGAATAATTTTGGAAGAAAGCAAATGAAAGGAAAGAGAGCGAGGCTCATTTCAAATTTCTATCCATCACGACAAATGCTCAATTATTCCAGAAAGCCAAAAGCAAAAGGAGCCATCATTTCAGGAAGCCAAAAAAAAAAAGAAGTTGTTTAGCATCAATTTGTGATTTCCATATGAAAACCAAGTTCACAGTTTGGAAAGAAAAATTAATTCCAAAAACAGTTTTTAAAACATTTTGGTATTTGGAATTTGACTTTGTATAAGGAGGTTTTCATTTCCAGTTCCTGATAACAAGGACAATCTTGGTTTAGTTTTACCAAATCCAAAACAAAAAAAAGAATCCTAAACAAGTTCCACACAATTCAGCATAGAAAACCTGTGTGGATGACAGCGTAAGAAATTTTTTTTTTTTTGATTTGAAATAGAAAGAAAGGATGGAGGACTTGCTTCCTAGTACTACCAAAATCTTCTTAAAATTTTTTGTATGATCTTAACTTATGAATTCATAATTATTCAAAAATTAACCTAGATGAAAATTAAGAGAAGAAGGAGGAATAAGAGGACTTGCCTTGGGTTCTTGAGTTGGAGCTAGGATTTTTCCAAACTTCTTCTAAATTAACCCCCTAATATTGATAATTTCAGCAAATAATTAATTACAGAAAATTATGACCAATTTTATCAAAGATGAACAAATATTGATGAAGAGAATTTATACCCAATATGGAGTTGGGGATTAGGACTTGGCTCTTCCATCTTTCTTCATCTTCTTCTCCAATGTCTTCTTTCTTTCTTTTTTTCTTAGGGAAAAAAGGGGGTTTGGGTTTAGGTTTAATGGTGGTGGAGATGGAGATGAAGATGGTGGTGTAGGAAGTGGCGATGGGGGATGGCGGTGAAGGTGGAAGTGGTGGTGGTGGCCGGCGGCGGCGCAGGCGGGCGGCGGCGCAGACGCAGCAACCGCAGCAGCGCAGTAACAGTAGCAGCAGTAGCAATAGAAGGGGAGGAGGAGAAGAAGAAAAGTGGAGAGAGAGAGAGAGAGATGGAGAGATATATTGTCACGACCCGCACCCTGATTAGGGGCACGAGAACGTGGGTACGTCCAGCCTACGCCGCAGTGTCGGCGGTAGAACGCTGTATAGGTCATCTATAACATCTAACATCTAACAACAAGATATATAAACCTGTCATTATATAAACCTGTCATCTCCGCACGGAGGTATAACATAACATCTCAACTCTATATCTCAAACAAAAGTCTAGGAAAGATAGAGCATGATATGAAATCAGATGAAAGGAAGAAACTGAATATAATAGAGTTATCACACCACACAAATTAGATGTCCAACACAAATAAGTACAAGACCTGAAATATAACTAAGTCACAACTAACAATCGGAACAATCCGATACAAAATAAAAACTATAAACACTAGACTAGACTAGGCACCCTCTACTGAGCTAGATGCTCCTCAGGCTCCTGAAGGTCACCCTCATGTGTCCCATAGAAGGTAGGACAGTCACCATCATCATCTGTAATATTTTCAACAGGTCCAGTCAGGACAAGAACGAGCACAATACATCTCACGCAGTTCATATCATGTTGGAAAATGTAAAACATGCATAGAGTAAGATACATGGACTGTAAAGAATGCATATATAAAAACGAGAGAGATTTGATAACTGGAAATATCTATATATATGATAAGTAAGAACTGTAGGAAACCTGTGATTTAGAGCATGATATGGTTATATAAACAGGTTAGGACATATACAAGATTTCACAAGATTGTACAAGATGGAATTTTGATCACATAACCATTTCCTACTCATCCTCCCCAAAGTGCTCTAGGAAGCTCTGCCAGCTCCATACTCCGCTGCACGTCCTCTAGCCAGTCGTCTGCATAAAGGATGCCCTCCGTGCCCGTGAAGTCCCTGGAGCTCATCTTCCTAAAGTCTAGTACTGTCCCCGGCCTGGACTGCTGCTGGTACGGCTGCTGGCCAGTAGGGCCCTATACCGTACCCGGTGCCACTCTCTCCACTGCTGCCAATGTAAGCTAATGCGAGTTCTCCATGCTCTGCCTCAGCATCTCAATCTGACGGTGTGACGCCTTCGACTGGCGCTGCAATGCCTCTACCTGGGCCCGCTGAGTCTCCATCATCTGCTGAAGGAGAAGGAACATATGATGTGTATCTGTCGGTATCGGTGGTGGTGGCGGCAGTATCCCTGGAATAACGGCCGAAACCCTCTGGGGTGGAGGTAGTAGACCTCCCTGTGCAACTGTCGGGGTCTCCGGGATAGTGGAATCACTGGGGGCAGTCTCGTGAACCTCCTCCTCAGCCTGGTCAGATCTATCGGGCAAGCTACTCGATCCAGTGGCCTGCGGGTGCGTCTTCGTCATCCTGGAGACGAATTGAAACAAGGAGATCAATATGGCACATGAGTAGATTTATCAAGGAAGGACAGTTAATTTAATACAAGGGAAGTAATCATGATAATCAAAAGATCAAAAATTTTCTAGGTGTGATTGAGAAACTCCTATCATGTCCTAGGTCCTACGTCCTAATTGCAGGCTCGTAATTAGTAGTACTCTAAGTCGAGCACCATTACGAGATCGCACTAATTGCGACACAGACCTGCATGGGCCACCACAAAAAACGTGTCCCGACCCGCACCCTGATTAGGGGCACGAGAACGTGGGTACGTCCAGCCTACGCCGCAGTGTCGGCGGTAGAACGTTGTATAGGTCATCTATAACATCTAACATCTAACAACAAGATATATAAACCTGTCATCTCCGCACGGAGGTATAACATAACATATCAACTCTATATCTCAAACACAAGTCTAGGAAAGATAGAGCATGATATAAAATCAGATGAAAGGAAGAAACTGAATATAATAGAGTTATCACACCACACAAAGTAGATGTCCAACACAAATAAGTACAAGACCTGAAATATAACTAAGTCACAACTAACAATCGGAACAATCCGATACAAAATGAAAACTATAAACACTAGACTAGACTAGGCACCCTCTACTGAGCTAGATGCTCCTCAGGCTCCTGAAGGTCACCCTCATGTGTTCCATATAAGGTAGGACAGTCACCATCATCATCTGTAATATTTTCAACAGGTCAAGTCAGGACAGGAACGAGCACAATACATCTCACGCAGTTCATATCATGTTGGAAAATGTAAAGCATGCATAGAGTAAGATACATGGACTGTAAAGAATGCATATATAAAAACGAGAGAGATTTGATAACTGAAAATATCTATATATATGATAAGTAAGAACTGTAGGAAACCTGTGATTTAGAGCATGATATGGTTATATAAATGGGTTAGGACATATACAAGATTTCACAAGATTGTACAAGATGGAATATTGATCACATAACCATTTCCTACTCACCCTTCCCAATCAATACACAAGGATCCAGTCAAGTTACGTTACCTTGCACAAGAGGTTTTTATCATGTTTGCTCACGTGATCATGAGAGTACAAGATTGCACAAGAGTATACATGAAAGCGGTATACATAAAATACAAGATGTTCGTGAAAAGCACATGACAACTGTATTTGATGCACCCCGAGGGGGATAACATCGCATGACAAGATCTATATAGTACCAATCCATGATAATAACGTGACAGCATCATGTAAAGTAATCTAGAGCAAGAATATAAATCCTAACAAGTATGAAATGATCAGAGAATGTACTCGCCTGTCACCCTGTATGACTGATATGAATAGATGTCCGAACTGGTGTCACAGAGTCCTATTTAGAGTAAAACAGGTCACAATATATCCACAATGGTAAAAATAGAGTATACAATGCATACTACATGATTCTAGGTCAATCTGGTCAAAAGTCAACTCTTGGTCAACTCTAACAGTCAAACTAGGTCAACTTAAGTCATACTAGGTCATAAGGAGTCAACTAAGTCAAACAAGTTTAAGCAAGTCAAGGTTAGTCAAATCTAGGTCAAACCTAGACTAACTAAGGTTTTGGTCAACATAGACTAGTCACAAGGTCATTAGGTTAAGGGTCAACCATTAACAATCTAAGTCAACTCTATAGGGCTAACCCAATTCATGACACAACTCCTAATTATTCCACTTAACCCCATACATATCTTAAATTACATAGGACTATCTCATAACCATATGGTCGAACTTAATCAACTAGTTAGGGTTTAGTCAAACTAGTTAAACTAGTCATTTTAGGTTAATCCTAGTCAATTCTAGGTTAATTAGGTCAAGTTTGACCTAAGGTTGACTTTGGTCAACTCTAGTCAAACAAAGGTCATTAAGGTACCTAGGTCAAGGGCCACTTAGACAAATTAGGGTCAACCCCTAATTGGCCATAGGCTAGTGTATCTAGACCATAACCTAGATACTATATGTATACCATATATATATATATATATATATATATATATATATATATATATATATATATATAATATATATTCCATATATGTACATATAACATTATATATATAATATTACATATAGATATATATAGAGAGAAAATAATAGAGAGAGAGATGTGAGAGAGATAGAGAGTGAACAAGAGAGAGAGGGATGTGAGTGTGTGGGGTATGTGTGGGTGTGAACATGTGTGTGTGAGGGGGTCATGGGAAGGGGTAGTGGTGTGTGTGTGTGTGTAACAGTGAGAGGGGGTGTGTTCTCAGATTTCTGAGAAAGGGGGGTACACAAACACACACACACACATTACATATATATATATATATACACCTATATACATCCATACATATATACATACATACCCACATACATATATACACACACATATACATATATACTTATATATACAGTATATATACACACAATTATACATATATATTTTAATCAAAAATCGATTTGAAATCGGATTTTAAAAACTGGAAAATACAGAAACACTGTTCATCACTGAACATGGTGTAGGTAAAGGAGAAAAACCAAATTCGAGCAAAAAACCTAGCTAATACCCAAGCCTAAAGGTTGGTAATCGTGCCCCTAGGTATACTCGTGTCCCTCGTGTCCTTAAGTGTCCACCACGACGCGACACGACGTGTCCAAGTGTCTAAAATGCAAATCGGGTAAGTTACAGTGTCACAGCGTCGTGTAGAGATGCACACGCGTGTAGGACACGACACACGTGTCCTCGTGTCTCGTGGTTGTGTCCCTAGGTTCGCCTAGGGTTGCGCTAGGTGTCTAGGTGTCTGCACGGTGTCCAAGTGTCCTCACGTGTCGACACGAGACCCGTATCAGTCGAGAAAACTCGACTGATATACGTGGTTTAGCACCGCATCGTGCAGCGGTGCACGTGTCTCGTGGACACGACACGAGCCACGTGGGACCTCGTGGCCATGTCCACGTGTAGCCCACGTGTTGGGCTACACACTCGTGCAAACATGAGGTGTCCACGACTCGTGTCCGTGCGACACGAGTCGCGTGTCAGTGAGGAAAACGTGCGCGTGCAGTGCAGTGCGTGTCCAGTACGAGTGAGTTTTCTCACTCGACACGACACGAGAAGTCATGAGACTTTGGGGGCATGTTTGCAGACATTGCCCCCGTGTCCATGTCAATTTTGACGTGTCCTAGTGCTCTGTGCAGTGAGTACGAACATCGTGGTAGCAGGACACTGCCACACTGTGCAGTGCAGTGTGTGCAGCGTGTTCGTGTCCCGTTTTGGACACGGACACGACTCGAAGTGTGCTCAGTCAACTAGGGTTGTGTGCTACATGTCTAGGGCTACCCAAAAATATATTTTGTTTCAAAAAACACAACATTAAAACCTAAGTGACATTTCACCAAACACTGTTTTTCAAACATGGATACGTGTCCGATACGGACACCAAATCAAACCTACTTCCTACCAAACTTGGCCTACAGGTCCATGGTACCTAGATGCATGTATTTATGAAGAAAAAACAGAATATTAACTATGTATGAGGGTATTTACCTATTGGTACAATTCCAATGGAAACTCAATAAAGAGGGGAGGTGTTTGTCCTTCCACTTGGTGATGTCCTAGCCTTGTGGAATCTTGATTACTAGCCTCCCTTAGCACCCTTGATGTTGTAGGGTCCCAATGCAAGAAACTAGAGGTGAAAAGGATCAAAATTGATAAAGTTATGGTCTTGTGAAGGAATGGGAATTTCAAGGTTTTATGAAGTGTAAATTTTATGTAAGGGGGACTTGAATGAACTATGGGGTGATATATAGGAGGGGGGGGGCATGGTGTGGTCTGCCATGAGGGTAGGGGAGGGTGTCGTTGGGTTGCTTCCAAGTTAAGGAAGATTGACTTCTATGTAAAGGTAGCTTAGATCTTTAAGTTTTCAAAGAAATATCACAAAAGTAATTATCTAGATATTTTCTATACCTTGACTAACATGTAAATGCCTAACCCCTTAGTTTCTAGGTTAGTAACTAACCTCTAGATTAGGGTAAACTAGGTTAGGGGCTCTCATGACACTTAACAATAATTAAATAATAATAAAAACACATAAATACAAATAATTCCAATAAATTCTAATAAATTACCAAAATACCCTTTTGACTAAAAGTGGTAATTTGATATTTTAAACACATGGTTAGGCTCACATGGTCATGGTTAGTCTCTAGGTTAAGTAATCTCTAAGGTTGCACTAGCAAAACATCAAAATCACAAGTCGTGATTTTAAATAGTTTTTAAAATAACTAAAAATCACCAAAAATTATAATATGGTTTAAATATCATTATTAAATAATTATAATTACCAAATTTCAAAATTACCCTCATTTTTAGAAACTGGGTGCTACATAAATAAAGAGGGAGAGAGAGATTTCGAGAGAGGGAGAGAGGGTTCGGAGAGAGAGAGAGAGAGATGAGCTGTGAGGGGGGAGGGTTAGATATAGGAAAAAGAGAAAGAAAAATAATAATAATAATAATAATAATAATAATAATGATAATGATAATGATAATGATAATGATAATGATAATAAAAATAATAGTAACAATAGTAGCAAGGATAATAATATGAATAAAAATTCACCCTCAAAAATATCAATAAAATTTTAATAATACCCAAATTTAAATTTCCCAAAAAAAATAGTCAACCTATTTCAAATAAATTAGGGATTTGACATCCTACCCATCTTACAAAAATTTCGTCCTCGAAATTTAAATTTAAAGATAAGCTTTAAAAAAACGATCACAAAGAAAACAAATATTCTACCCACCTTACAGAGGTGAAGTAGTAATTTATTAAATTATTAAACAAAATATCTTGAAATATAGTTATCAAAAGCTTCACGAAGATGAGAACAATCTGAAATAATAGAAATCATTAAGATTCTTGAAATTCCATAAAACCAAATAGAATTGGTCAGATACCATGTTGTCTCAAACCATAAACATGTATGATCTTTTGAATTCAAAATCATATTTCTTATTCTCATTTTCTGGCGTGATATAGTAATCTTGTGCCTCGCCATTGCGCATATGGCTGCAATCAAGATACCGTTTCACTATCAAAATTCATGGCTGCAGCTTTTGCTACCACGCCAATGATATCCATAGAATGAGTAAGAATCATGATTGTGAAGTAGCTTTACAAATCATGATATTCTTAGTAATCCAAAATATATTCAAGAAGCAATACTTATTTTCAAGTTCTCCAAATATCATCAACGTTATTTCATCATGGTATCAAACTAATAGATAATATTAAACATAAAATAAACTCATATATCTATATTATCAAAAGCACTATATGTCATGACGTTTTTCAAATTCCAAATCAAGGTAAAATGAAATCAAAGTTCGAATATCAAGTTCAAAAATTCATTATGAAAAGTTATGTCTTGATCCCCGAAAATTTATTAAATTCCTGAATCATGCTTCGAGAATATGTGCCTCGCCAATTTGGATGGCCAGTCCGAATGGCTGCAACAATTTCTCATTTTACGATTCATTAGAGAATTTTAGGTGTCAAGACACAACAAGTATTCATTCATATAAATATCATTTACACAAAATCCAATCAAAGCATTCACTTCACAGAAAAGAAAAATATATCAAAAGAGTAAATTACAATGGATATTAGATAGAGGGCAATTCCTGAAATAGGGATGCCAAGAAAAGATGTAAATGAAAGAAAAGATTGAGGATACAATTGTATATTTCCATTTAGTGAATGTTAAGTGAAGCAACAAAATTGGAAATTTTGAATTAGATTGTGTTTGCGAAATAACCAGACCACAGAAAATTCAACAGATAAAGGAGAACGAGTCAGGAATTAGGACTTAGGTATCGATAGAAGTTTAGAGGGAGTAAGGAATAAGGAATTAGATTCTTAATATAATATGTATATAATACTCTATACAATAACTATTAGGCAAAACCCTAGACAGGTTATTGCTAGTTCTTTCCTACCAAATAATCATTCAAAATAAATTCATATCCATACTTACCCCTTAACAATTTCTAACTATGTAATAGTTCAAAAATATTTGACTCCGGGTTTACTAGAGATACCAAGTCCAAGATTCTTAACGAGTCTTTTACCAGCTCAGACGAGAATATTTGTCCTACTCTCCCTGACTTAATAGGCCTAGAATGATTATGTCTATACTTATACTACACATGACCTAGGTAAGGACACCTGATCAGAGATACCTACTATAGAAATTTTATAAAGACACTATGGATTACAATCTAACATAAACAATTCTATTTGGTATCTCTTGGATATTTCCTAAAACATATCTTAAGGTTGATACCTTAGCCTATAGGGTCTTCCCAAAATCTTGACCAACATCTTATCTTAGCTTGCATAGGTTTCCCTAGAACTTGGCCTATATCCTATCATTGGGTTGTCAAACCTGCACCCTATCCTATTTTTTTCTATGCAATGTCTGGCCTGCATCCTATCCTAGATTTTCCATTCTTTGCTGACCTGCATGGGCCACCACTAAAAGACGTGTCACGTCCCGCTTCCCGAGTGGAATGGTGACGTCATAAACACATCCCCAGGCTACGCGCCGAAATCGCGATTGTCGCCCGTAATCATCAACAAGAATGGAAAATACAAGGAGTTTTCATAGTATTAAATACAGTGTAGCTATTATACAGGGAACTTTTCCAACAATGCTTCTACAAGCTTATTACAAAAGTAATTTACAAGATAACTACGATAGTGCTGGTCATAACTGTAGGTAGTCCGGACAATTTACTCCTCGTTGTAGTGCGGTGATACTTCGGCGGAGGCGTCTTCTCCTTCTTCACCTAGTGAACAAATACTAGGTCGTTTAGAAAACGACAAGCAAGTCCTCGGCCAAGAACGATGAAAGTTAAACAAAATAAAGAAAGATGTAGTTTTTCTTTTGAGAAAAGACAGGGATATGCCAACTTGCACTACTATATATATATATATATATATATATATATATATATATATATATATATATATATATATATATATATATATATATATATATATATATATATATTTGCTTTAGTAAATCAAAGAATATAAACATCGTCATACTCCATGAATAGTAAGATTTCCGAGCTTCCCTTGAGCTTTTAGTAGGATTTGCTTCCCTTGAGCAAACAGGAAAGCTGCCTACTTAAAATAGACAGAGTTGTTTCTGGAGTAAAGAATGGAGTTTTAATGCAATACAGTTTTAAGAACAATACTCTGAATAATCCTCTAAATATTTTCCGTAACAATCACGTTGACCTGGGATCAGACTGTGATTTCCGAGCCTCCCTTGGGCTAAAATTCATCTATTTGATGTTACTGTCAAAATAGATGCATTGATTTCCGAGATTTTCGAGCCTCCCTTGGGCTAGTACACCCTAGTTGAAACTAGATGTACCGATTTACGAGATTTTCGAAATACTGATCAGCTTTTGTTATTTATGTTACGGGATATCTAGGGATATTCAGTTGTTCTCCCCTTCCAAATGCTTCCTAGATAAGAAATTTCCTAAAAATTTCCGAAAGTCAGAAATTTGTCTATCTTCTAAATTTTTCAAAAATTTCGGCAGAGTCTCCTTTGTATTTAGGGACCCCGAAAATTTACAATAAATATATATATGATAAAAGTAAATTCTGGGCTCGCCGACCCCTTCGGTGGAGCAACTCTCAATACCGGAACCACGCAAGTAAATAATTGGGCTCACCGACCCCTTCGGTGGAGCAACTCTCAACACCGGAACCACGCAAGTAAATAATTAGGCTCGCCGACCCCTTCGGTGGAGCAACTCTCAACACCGGAACCACGCAAGTAAATAATTGGGCTCGCCGACCCCTTCGGTGGAGCAAACCTCAACACCGGAACAACGCAAGTAAATAATTGGGCTCGCCGACCCCTTCGGTGGAGCAAACCTCAACATCGGAACCACGCAAGTAAATAATTCGGTGGAGCAAACCTCAACACCGGACCACGCAGTTATAAAAGAACAAAAGAAACTTGAGACTTTTACCTGAGCAAGCAATGGTTGCCTTTCCTTTAGCAATTAGTCGGGTCGCGGCTTGCGAATTGTTTTGCAGTTTATCAGGATAGAGCAATACTTTAATGTTTACCCAAAATATACTAGTTAATATGCGAAGGCTTTATATATATATATATATATATATATATATATATATATATATATATATATATATATATATATATATATCATGTAGATAGTATAAAGAAAATCAAATCAAAACAAAACTCTTCCATATCAATATTTTAATTCTTGTGCATGAAGCAGAAAAATGTAAAAACGAGACTTATTTCTACTATGAACACACAAAATTGAGTACTTAATAGTAAGTAGAGAAACACAGGGTCCTTGTACTTTTACCTTTCCGACGTGCGGTCAGTTGTTCAGTTCCAATGTGTATGTCAGACTTACCCTTGGAGAGTCCCATATGTTCATGTGTGTTTATTTGTTCATGGAAAATTTCAAGTCCAGATAGTTCATGTCCACAATCGGTTCCTTTATTTGTGTCCAATGCATATACACTTATCCGTGATACGTCACAAATAATAATTCCAGTACCTAAGTTTAACAAATTTTAATTCCTTTGCCTAGGTCTATCAAAGTTGAAAATTTACTAGAAATCAAAATTGTAAAATTTTAGATATCTCGAATTGGTTTAAATGCTACCAAAATTCCAGAATTTAAACTAATTTAACTTGAATATTAACCAAAGGCCTAACATATACCATAAATCATATTCTTGTGTTGATGTGTCCATATTGTATCCTGAATATGTGTTTAAAATTTTGGCATATATAAATAACCTTATGAATTTATAAAAGATTAGAATTAAAAGTTGAATAACCATGATTCACTAACTCCACACCATTTTAATATATACATATAATTACAAAACAGAGCCGCATCGATTCCGTGTCCTGCGGTCGTATCCGAGTGTCTATTCAAATCAAAATCATATATCCATGTTATATTTAATTTATATCTACCATAGCCTATAACCTATAATAGAGTTTCTAACAAATTTCTTGCCAATCATAGAAGTATAAACTATAAGAATAACACGCAGTTGCAAAGCAGCTTAACATAATTATAAAGCATTCAGGTTATATATATATATATTTTTTTTTTTCAGGTTATATATATATATATATATTTATATATATATATATATATATATATATATATATATATATATATATATATATATATATATATATGATTAATTTAGTAATTTATCATTCTTATGTCTAGGAGTATGTAATCTGTATGCATTGATGTTAGTTGCTTGCCTAAATATAATATATATATATATATATATATATATATATATATATATATATATATATATATATATATATATATATATATATATATATTATATTTAGGCAAGCAACTAACATCAATGCATACAGATTACATACTCCTAGACATAAGAATGATAAATTACTAAATTAATCACCACTCCCTGGTTCTAAAACTTTCCTTGTAAAAGTACCTTACCATATAGGAACAAAGAAAAACAAATATTGGGAGGAAATGAATGACATCAGCTCAACATAACTATAGCGAATAATTTTGGGAGAAAGCAAATGAAAGGAAAGAGAGCGAGGCTCATTTCATATTTCTATCCATCACGACAAATGCTCAATTATTCCAGAAAGCCAAAAGCAAAAGGAGCCATCATTTCAGGAAGCCAAAAAAAAAGAAGTTGTTTAGCATCCATTTGTGATTTCCATATGAAAACCAAGTTCACAGTTTGGAAAGAAAAATTAATTCCCGAAACAGTTTTTAAAACATTTTGGTATTTGGAATTTGACTTTGTATAAGGAGGTTTTCATTTCCAGTTCCCGAAAACAAGGACAATCTTGGTTTAGTTTTACCAAATCCAAAACAAAAAAAAAGAATCCTAAACAAGTTCCACACAATTCAGCATAGAAAACCTGTGTGGATGACAGCGTAACAAATTTTTTTTTTTTTTTTGATTTGAAATAGAAAGAAAGGATGGAGGGGCTTGCTTCCTAGTACTACCAAAATCTTCTTAAAATTTTTTGTATGATCTTAACTTATGAATTCATAATTATTCAAAAATTAACCTAGATGAAAATTAAGAGAAGAAGGAGGAATAAGAGGACTTGCCTTGGGTTCTTGAGTTGGACCTAGAATTTTTCCAAACTTCTTCTAAATTAACCCCCTAATATTGATAATTTCAGCAAATAATTAATTACAGAAAATTATAACCAATTTTATCAAAGATGAACAAATATTGAAGAAGAGAATTTATACCCAATATGGAGTTGGGGATTAGGACTTGGCTCTTCCATCTTTCTTCATCTTCTTCTCCAATTTCTTCTTTCTTTCTTTTTTTCTTAGGAAAAAAAAGGGGGTTTGGGTTTAGGTTTAATGGTGGTGGAGATGGAGATGAAGATGGTGGTGTGGGAAGTGGCGATGGGGGACGGCGGTGAAGGTGGAAGTGGTGGTGGTGGCCGGCGGCAGGCAGGCGGGCGGCGGCGCAGGCGCAGCAACCGCAGCAGCGCAGTAACAGTAGCAGCAGTAGCAATAGAAGGGGAGGAGGAGAAGAAGAAGAGTGGAGAGAGAGAGAGCGAGAGAGAGAGATGGAGAGATATATAGAGAGGGAGAGAGAGATTTTGAGAGAGGGTTCGGGAGAGAGAGAGAGAGAGATGAGCGGTGAGGGGGGAGGGTTAGATATAGGAAAAAGAGAAAGAAAAATAATAATAATAATAATAATAATAATGATAATGATAATGATAATGATAATGAAAATAAAAATAATAGTAACAATAGTAGCAAGGATAATAATATGAATAAAGATTCACCCTCAAAAATATCAATAAAATTTTAATAATACCCAAATTTAAATTTTCCAAAAAAAAATAGTCAACCTATTTCAAATAAATTAGGGATTTGACACTCCGCGACGGCCCTGCGCGTCTTTACCTCCATGAGGCCCCACGCCGTCCCGAACGTCGCCACCGTGGTCTTTGCCGTGTCCGCCTCCGCCGGGCTCGGGTCCCTGACGCTGGTCCGGTGCCTGCACGCCTACGTCGAGAAGGCCGGGTTCGGAGGCCGCGTCTCCGTCCGGAACTCCCTGGTACTGATCCGGTGCCTGTACGCCTACGTCGAGAAGACCAGATTCGTGTTCGTGCCATTATGGCACGGGTTATCCACTAGTATATATATATATATATATATATATATATATATATATATATATATATATATATAAGTTGGATTTCGGGTTCTTCGGGTAACTCGACACATGAACTCGAGTCCAACCCGATTTTTTATCGGGTTCAAATATTTTAACCCGAGCGCGAACCCGAGTATCTTCAACACCAACCCAATCCATTAACGGATTTACCCGATCGGGCTCGGGTTTGGCCCGCCCGACGTGCACACCTATTGTTAAGGAATGTGGCACACACTCGTCTAGGGGTTCTCCAACAAGAAAATAATTGAAGGCCTAGTTTGGATTTGCTTTCAACAAATTTTAGGCTGGGCTAGGTCCGTTTAGTGTTGGTATTATTGCACTAAAAAAAGGGCGGCGGAATGGACCTAGCCGTATTGGGCTGGGCCCAATAAGAAGACAGCCCTAATGAATGAATGAATGAATGAATCCTCTTTATTTGATTTGGTCCATTTTTCTTTTCTATTTCTTTCGGCTGAAGAAAGAGAGAGAGAGGAGAGAGAGAGAGGCTATGGTTTCTTCTTCTTCAGCTCGTGTTCTCAGTAGGAGATTGGCTTCTATCCTCCTTAATAGAATCCCAAACCAAACTCCGCTTCCGCTTCCAAAAGGTACCTACCTCTCTTTCTCCCTCCTCCTTCTCTTTTGAGGGTTTTTTTTCCTTTTCTTTTCTTTTCTTTTTTAGGGACCATAAATCTAACATGTCAGAAACTTGAGTGATTTTGGTAACTATATATAGATAGATAGATAGGTCGGGGTGGGGGCTTAATCATAAAATGTTAAAAGAGTTTTGTCGACAGAGTTTGGTGCTGCGAGATCAGTGCGAATGACTTGTTCGATCAATTGTATAACAGAAACGATCTGGAGTATAGTGGTCCTGCTGCTGTGACATCAGTGCGAAAGAGTTTTTTTTTTTTTTTAACTATTTGTCAGACAAAAATGATGCTGCAGAGATCAGATAAAAAGAGTTCGGGGGAGCATTGATTATCTTCAACGAGGCCTTGCTTTGATACCATGTAACTGAAATATAATGATTACGAATTGAAAGTGATGAACTGAAGTTTTTGGGTCTGCTTGGCAATTGTAGGGGTAGCGGTTATGAGGTGTTTTTAGAGTACCGGTTATGAGCGGTTATGAGGGATCCGGTTTTGGATGGTTGTTAAGTAGCAGCTTTTAAACCAGTCCAATCCATGCTTGGTAATTCACTAACGAGCGATTCTGAAAGTTTTTTTTATACGAATAAATTAAATAGGGAAGGATATGGATATCAGTAGTTATAATTATATATATTTTTGTGAGGATATAAATGGAATAAAAAATGGGTCTGACTATTGACACCCCATCTATTTCTAAGTTGACCCCAATTTCTAAGTACACCCCACCTAAAAATAAATTAACTTATAAAAATACTAAGTACACCCCAAATGTTGACAAAAATACCCTTATGACTTAAACCATAGTGTACAACCCCCACATCCCAATTTCTAAGTACACCCCATTCCTCTCTATACACAAAATTCTACATTCACCCCACTCTCCTCTCTCCCTACATACACCTCCACTCTACTCTCTTCCCCATCAAACCCTAACCCTAACCCTAACTACTCTCTTCCTCCACACTACTCTCTTCCCCATCTCTGTTGGACTTCTCTCCAACACCAGATTTGAGTCGGAGAAGTCCCCCATTGTTCACCCCACTCCGAGAAGTCTCTTCACCATGGATCGAGGTGAGTATCAAACATTTCAATCCAAACTACATTCTCTCCCATTGTTTTGTCGAGCATTTAGGGTTAGAACCCCATTGTTTTGTCGACCATTTAGGGTTAGAACGAAAGAACAGATCGAATTTTTCCCCAAAATTTACGGATCTGTTCGACTCTGGTCGGTCGGACACACAGCAATGTGTTCGACTCACGATAGTCGAACACCTTGCTTACTGTTCGACCTGTTTCGGTCGAACAGTACAGATTTGTTCGACCTGTTATGGTCGAACAGTGTGGGTTAGTTCGACTCTTCGAGACCGAACAATACAATTTAAAAAATATTTCTTTAAGCCATGTTATTTTGGTGGAACTTGTAGGAAAGCAAACTAGTAGGAGGGAAACGACTCATGCTTCAGCTAGGAGACGTCGGGCTGAAGAGCAGGAACTTGCACGTCTTCAACAACAAGCACTTGTTGCTTCGACTCAAACGGTCGACCAAGAGTAGGAGCAAGAACGCCACACTGATGAAGAGTGCCACACTGATGAAGAGCGCCAAACTGATCAAGAAGAGGATGAGGATACTGACATTTTGACAGGGCCTTGTCCCGGTGGACCCGAAGATCCACAACTTATTCCAAGTTTCAAGACACATGTGGCGTACGAGATTTGGAATGGCATTGAGAGGGACGTGTTAAGGTGTTGGTGCCACACAACCAAGCTGTACGCATGGAAGTTGGAAGGTAACATAAATCCTGTCCTTCAAAATTCTCGTATAGCCAACATAAGGTCGTTTTCGTACAAGACGCCAAATAAGAATCTAATTTGTGCGTTTGTTGAGCGTTGGCAACCGGAGACCAACACATTTCACATGCCGTTCGGAGAGATGACAATTACATTAGATGATGTTTTTTGTCTTACCGGACTCCCGGTAAGTGGCTTACCGGTGGTGGAACCAGTGTCAGCAAGGGGACCGGAGGACCCTAAGAAGATGATTCGTAGATTGTTGGGGGTGTCAGAAATTGAGGCACATGATGAGCTATTGAGTCAAAGAGGTAGCTCGGTCCGGATGGAGTGGCTCCGGGCTAGATTTGAGTCGGATGTGAGTAGCACGGATTCGTCGAAAAGAAGACGTGCTGCCCGTGCGTACTTATGGTATGTGCTTGGATGCACCATTTTGCTGACAAAAGTGGGACACGGGTTGACACAAAAATTCTAGCCCTTCTGGAGAATGTCAACAACGTCGATGACTACGCTTGGGGAGCAGCTGCTTTAGCTTTCTTGTATCGACAGTTTGGAGTAGCATCTCGGAGTGGGGTGCGGCAAATTTGTGGATACCTGACTTTACTGGAGGTAACTATATCTCCTACTTATATGTTTTAATTTAATGTTATACATCCGACCAATATGCTTCATATTATTTTTTTTTTGTAGGCCTGGATCTTCGAGTACTTTCCGTTCACGAGGCCTACCCATAACGTCAATTATCGGTTGGGGGAACCACTTGCTATGAGGTGGGCCAATAGGCCCCATGCTGGAGGAGGTACCAATCTGATCTCATCCATCAAGGAGGTATTGGACAATCTTCAAGTCCACAATGTGAGTGTAATTTCGTCCATTTTACTGTCGCTATATATGTGTTCTATAATTGCTTAAATTTTTATTGTAGGTGAATTGGACACCCTATAACGGGATGAGGGACACTTTTCCTCGGGACGAGGTGACTTTTTTTCATGGATGTATACGTGCATTTGACAATGTAGAGCCATATCATCCCGACCGTGTCCTTCGACAATTTGGCCTACGACAGAAAGTTCCTTATCCTCCGTTGTTTCCAAATGAGGTTCGACGGGGAAACACGAGCCAGAAGTACAAGCTGGCGTTCCATGTTCTAGGAGGCTACTTCCAATACTGGCGCAGCCATGTACTGTCTGCCGAAGCCCGTGGGGGAACTGCAAACCCTGCATGGGAGTGTTCACCTGATTATATGGACTGGTACAAAAAGTTTTCACATCCTATTGTCCAGAATCCGAAGAACGTCTCTAGTGCTGCGGGGACTACATCTACACAGACAGGGCCACAACCATGAGACATGATTGGGAATGCTTTGGGATATCTGGAACCAGTCTACCAGACATGGATCTCAAACCGAGAGGCGCTAGACATTCCGACCTATGAGACGGCAATGGTCGGAGCATATCGAGCATTGAAGCTACAGTCTCCAGAGGAACCTGAATCTTCAACGAGGGCGACTGGTAGACGTAGGCGACGTAGATCGTAGATATCTTGTTATGTTTTGTGATATACTCGAATGCGTCATCGACGCTAGATATCTTGTTATGTTTTGTGATATTTTGTGATATACTCGAATGCGTCATCGACGCTAGATATCATGTTATGTTTTGTGATATTTTGTGATATACTCGAATGCGTCATCGACGCTAGATATCTTGTTATGTTTTGTGATATTTTGTGATATACTCGAATGCGTCATCGACGCTAGATATCTTGTCTTGTGAATTGCCTGTACCAGTGCTGTTCGGCAAACATATGTCGAACATTTGCATACTGTTCGACCATAACAGGTCGAACAGTTCAATAATGTTCGACATATACAGGTCGAACATATGTACACTGTTCGACTTTTCCAGGTCGAACAGTACATGTTTTAACATATGCAACATACGTTCAAACGTCCCACAAAATATTAGCACAAATTCATTATAAATTTCTCAAAATACGAGCCACAGTTCATTATACGTTCAAATGTCCCACAAAATATTAGCACAAGTTCATTATACGTTCAAACGTTCCATTACAAATAATTAATGAGCTTGAAGCAAATTCAATTCAATATAATCGGTGAAGCCGCGACTTGTACGGGAACAGTTGCACGATACTTCTGCAACCGATGCTCCAAAATTTCGCCCCAACCAGATGCACACGGAAGACGCAAAGTAGACCAACTGCTGACAACGGGTGGTAATATTGCGTCTTCGGACAAATTGACCTACATACAGATGGATTGAAACATATTAGATAATAGTTGTTGTATACACAAAAAAATACACATTAGGAGAAAAACATTACCACTATGAAATGATTATTGTTAACAAAAGTCATGCAGATTAGCCGAGGGTTCGTCGGAACTTCTGTCACCATAGGAAGAAACGTAGCGCTCTCCAGCTCATGAATGTGGACAAACGCCATGTTGTACGCCGATGCCGCCAACAAATAATTATCGGGATATCTCCACCAGTAGTTACTGTCCATAACCGGAGCTGAGAAGTAATTCAAAGATTCAAGTAATTGTGCGGGAGAGCCCTTACTCAAGTAACACTTGCCGTATAAATCGACCCTCGATGACAACTCTTGCATGAGGTCATTACGTACTTTTGCCCATGACTCCTCCCCCAACCCTACTGCATGGGCTACGCATCGGAAACCACAATGTCCATCCCCAAGAACGTCTACCACACTCGACACGTACGAATGAAATCGAGGTGGAATCTTCTCCAGATATGCAATAAGGGTGTCATTGCGCAATGACTTACGTTTATCCGGTACCTTCTTCCTTCGAATAGAAGTAAACATTGGTTTTGCCGAAGGGGGTCCACCGACAATTAAAGTTTGCTCCAACGGTAAACAACTATCGTGAGCGGCTTCAACTATTTCAAATTTGCTTCGCTCACGTTTCGTCGAGTTTGTATTGTGTGTTTTTTTCTTGTTTGGCCTACCACGAGGTCGAGTGTTGACAACCGGTTCGAGCAACGAAGACGTTGAAGGAACTGATATCTCCCGGAGTCTTTTAAGCAATAAGAGCCTTTGGGAATCATTAGCCACATCAAACATATGGTTAATATTATCCATGGTCTCAACCCAACGACTTCGGATATCTTCATCATGTACTTTGTCTGTTTTGGCAGGTTCACAATCGAGCTTTCTCCAGTATTTGTCAACCATATCAAGCTGGATGTATTGTCCATCCCGTTTTAGCTGTGCAAGCTCATGTGCACAAGGTAGCCCGCAAGTTCTTCTCAACACACAACCACAAAGTAGGGGATCGACGCCGGTATCATCTAAACTCTTCAACTCGTCATAAATCCTACTGAGAGCATTATGAGACACCAACCCGCGAATAATCTTAAACAAGGGAGAACTGTATCGATGGGGTGTCACATTAAGGCTCGTCTCAAATGAGCTCTTAATTTGGTTGTGTGAATTTGTCAGCAGACTATGTATCCTTTCCCACGATATCTCGAAAGTTGATTGACTAGTCCCAAGTTGTTTTTTCAACTTTGCGTGTGCACTCTCGGCCCTGTGAGTATCGAAAACATGGAGTCAAAAAACTCACGTAATACTGTAAAAAAAACATTCATATGTATATACAAAGTATTGCTTGAAAACACATACCTACTACTCGCCGTGTTCTCAAAATGCATGACATTATTAGTCCAACATGAAACAAATTTTTCTTTATACGGCTCTATCCAATTCTTCACAGCATAATTAACTGCTTTTGGGTAATCCCGGAAATCTTCATGAAATCTTCTAAGTAATTCATTGAATCTCAGTTGATCTTCAGCAAGAATCAACGAATTCCAAGAGTTATTGAAAGAATCCCACTTCTCCTTCGTACGAAATAAATTCTTACAGTTAGCCAATATATTCTTGCTTATATGCTACCGACATAGCAAATGTGCAGCCCTGGGAAACGTAACACTGATAGCATTCATAAGTGCAATCTCACGATCAGTGACAATGACATTGGGTAAGCTTGATTGAGCAAATAGATCTTTAATCGTACTAAGCGCCCATATATAATTGTCCTCCCGTTCCGCCTCCAAATATATACACGCCACAGAAAATGTAATATCCGTGGAAGTTACTCCAACTACTTCCAATAGTGGCATCTTGTACCTATTAGTCTTGTAGGTACAATCCATCAATAAAACGTTGGGAAAAGCACGCAACAAGTCCACACTTGTCGGGTGGGCATAAAAAAGATCCTTCACTCTATCTGTTTGCTCACATCTCCTCACCAGATAATAATACTTTTCCGACTCCAACTTTCCCAACAAGTATTGCATTTGGGATAGCCCTCCATGCTCGGCAACTCTATGCTTATGACGAGCATTATAAATTGTCTTCAATGTCGATTCATTCTCCCCAAAGGATTCCTTCAACGTGCTCAATATATCTTTTGGCCTTGTATTATTTTTCGTCAAATCTTTGACGAGTTGGTCTTCGGCTGCTGTTAGTCGACCAACATAGGAGTGCCCAACCAAATTTCGACCCATTGGGTGATTATGTGTGCCGCACATAACCTTAAGTGACCATTGTCCAACATCATTGCATTGTACTCCTTTCAACTGAAACGGACAATCACATTTTTTCGTGCCCGTAAGCCGTTCAGGTCTTCGCTTCTTCGCAATATTAGCCAAATTTGCTTCATCAACTTTTACCTTCCGTCGCACATATTTACCCCCTCGCTCGCAACCCAGGATTACTCGAGCTCGTCTTCCTTCTCCTTTATCCGACCGTTTAACCAAAACTACTATATTATGAAGGTTTCCTATCGATCGTACCCAATTCACCAATGACTCTCGACTAACAAATAATTGATCAGTTTGAAATTCTTCAGAGAAATCAAGTTGTTGTTCGTACATCGGGTGCGTGACAATACTCATCTCAGTGTTAACCGCAATGTCATCTGAAGTGTTTTCCTATGAAGATAAATACAAATATCGGATTAGGTTGGAAAATAAAATTTTTAAATTTAACTCAAAAAAAGTACTGTTCGACCGACATAATCCGGAGAAATCCACACTGTTCGACCAGTACAGGTCGGACAGTTCAAAAAACGTTCGACCTCCCCTCGTCGAACAGTGTGGATTTGTCCGACTTGTTATGGTCGAACAGTCCGCGAATTTTGTTTTCTTCTCAAAATCGAAACAGCCGAATCAATACTTGAAAAAAAACATTGGTAGGACTTACATTGGGTACGGGAGATCTTCTATCATTACTTTGGCCCTCCATTGTAATTTCTTCAAGCTTCAAATAATGTCTTCTAAGGTTTTTGGATTAGTTATTGAAGGGGTGGGGTTAGTGAAGGGGTGGGGTCCTATGGCTGTTTGGGTTTGGGTAGAATTAGAAATAGGAAAAGGATAAAGCAGTCATTTCATAATACAACTTAAGTTATGAAAAGAAATTGGGGTCAACTTAGAAATAGATGGGGTGTCAATAGTCGAACCCATAAAAAATAGAGCCTCTCAAAACCCACTGATTTGGGGTGTTTATAAAGCCATCCAAAAATACATTACACCGGTTTTGGGGGATTTTTGAGCCGACCAAAACTGGTGCATCAAAAAAATTAACAAGCATGGATTTTCATAAACAGTCGGTTCAAAAACACCCAAAAACCGGTGAAAACACCGTTACCAAGCAGACTAACATAAACTATTTAGTTAGGAATACGTGTGAAGGTATAGGCCTGCTAAGGATGGGTGATGGAAACATTTACTATACATATTGTAGCCTGCAAAACTAGAGAGGTCGACTGTTAACACTGGTTAGACTTGAAGTCCAATGCTTCTGGAATGATATTTTATCATACTGTGAATGAGTCTGCATGCCCATGGACATGTACATGTATAGTGATGTATCAATAATATAGTTCCTACAATCACTCATCTTTAATGATGTAGATCCCATCATGCTAACATATTTGTCTCTCTTTAAAGATATAGATACAATATCCCTAGAATAGGAAACTCTCAACACTCACCCTCAAGTTAATGTATAGATATCACACGTCCAACTTGTCCAAAAACTTTAAGCACACTTGATTTGAAACCGCTTTGGGGAGGATATTGGCCAACTGATTTTTTGAACGAATCTTAGGCAACAACTCCAGAATTTTCTGATACAACTTCTCCTTGGTGAAGTATTTGTCTACTTCCACATGCTTTGTACGATCATGTTGAACTACATTATGAGCAATATCATATGTGGCTATATTATTACAATAAAATCGAATTGGTTGTCGAGGCAAATAGTCCAAATCCCTCAAAAGTAAGTCTTAGCCATAAAACTTCACAACCTCCAAGTGGCATACCTCTATATTCAGCTTCTGCACTTGATCGTTGTTTTTTTTTCCTCCGTATAACTAGGTTACTGTCTGCAAAAGTGAATATCCTGAGGTTCACCGCTTGTAATCTACTCCTCCGACCCAATCAACATCACTATACTATAGTGCATCCACCCTTAGATGTTCTACGATCTTAGTAAATAAAATTCCTTTCCATGAGTAGACTTCAAATACCTTAAAACTCACATTACTATATTCATATGTTGCAACTCCAAGATTATGCATAAATCGATTGGCACTGAATGTATAGGCAACATCTGGTCTTATTTGTGTTAAATACATCAGTCTTCCTACAAGTCTCTGGTATCTTCCTTATCAACCGGGTACCTGATTAGGTTCAACGCATAGCTTCAATCCTTCTTCCACAAGTGTATTGGTTGGTTGACATGTTGACATACATGTCTTGTAACAAATCTAAGGCATCCTTTCTTTGAGACAAAAAGATCCATTTATTTGATCGAGACACTTCGATCCCAATAAAATATTTCAAGGGACCAAGGTCTTTCATTTCAAATTCTCTACACAAGGAACTCTGCAGATGCTTCCTCTCCTCATGATCATTCCTTGTAACCACCATGTCATCCACACATACAATAACTATAGTGATCTTACCTAGTCGTTTCTTCAAGAATAATGTGTCGTCTGAATTGTTCTGGCGATAATCAAAGGTAGGGGTGCAACTCGAGCAGGTTGGGTCGGGTTTGAGCCCAACCCGATGAATCATAAGCCTAGCTCAAGCCCAAGCCCAAGCCCAACCCGACCTCGGGTTCAACATATGAAGTCCAAGACCGAGCCCGGCGGAATAGAAAAGTACCAAAATTTCTCGGGTTGGGTTGGGTCCATCGGTTTTATCGGGCTCAAATATGATATTTAAAATAATTTTAAAGAAGATTAATATTAAACACATAGTTAAATAGCAATTATGCTCCAATTATTACAAAATATAAACTAAAATGTGATTTAGGGTACAGAGTTGAAGATTTTGGGTAGAAAAATTTAGGATTTAAACTTTTCATTTAAAAAGTATGTGTGTGTGTGTGTGTTGGGGGGGGGGGGGGGGGGGGGGGGTTCTTTGGGTAACTCAACACATGAACCGGAGCCCAATCCGATTTTTGATCGGGTTCAAATATTTTAACCCGAGCCCGAGTATCTTCAACCCTAACCCAACCCCTTTAACGGATTTATCCAATTGGGCTCGGGTTTAGCCCGCCCGAGTTGCACTCCTAATCAAAGGCTCGCATAGATTTTGTGAACCTTCCAAACCAAGCTCTCGAAGATTGTTTCAATCCATACAATGATTTCCTTAACTTGCACACCTTTCCACCATGCATTTTGGGTATCATGCACCCTTGTAGGAGATCCATGTAAACTTCTTTGACAACTTGCCATGTAGAAATGTGTTCTTCACATCAATTTGTGGTAATGGCCAATCCAAGTTCAAAGCTAGAGACAACAAGGCTCGAATTATGTTGATTTTAGCTACATGTGCAAATGTCTCTATATAATCAACACCATAGATTCGGGTACCCTTTTTCCACCAGTCTTGCCTTAAATCATGCCTTAAATCATTCAATTGTACCATCTGGTTTATACTTCATAGTATAAATCCACCTACATCCAACTAGTTTCTTTCCTGTGGACGATAAACAAGTTTCCAAGTTCTATTTTTCAACCAGGACTTCTTTTCTTCATTCATTGCATCTTTCTATCTTGTGTCAGTTAAGACTTCTTGTACAATGTTAGGATACACATTGTTAGGAATAAATACAAGAAAACAAATGACTGATTTGATTCTGACAAACGAAGGTTAGACGCATAATGACTCATGGAATAGTTTCAGGTTCATGTGGGTTTAGGGATACCTCTGGTGTGAAGATACGGTAGTTGTTTTCTAGGTGGTTCAGACACCAAATCAGGAACATCCTCAACAAGCGATTGATGTGGTGTTACAGTTGCATGTGGCATGGGAGATTCAAACAGTGATCGAGTTACAACTTTATTTTCTAGAGCTGTTTCTGGGTGTTCATTACTACTTTGGTCCAAGATTATACCACTTATTTCCAAGTTACTCACATCATGGTTACCAGGTTCATGAAGTTCCCCTACTCCAAATATGGGAACGCCATAACCATAATCTAGAATATGAACTTCCTCCTCATACTCCCTATGAAGTTTAGGCTGAGTGGAAAAACAATACATCAAATTTTCATGAAAGACAACATCCAATATAATAAACATTTTTGTGTTGGAGGGTGATAGCATCGATACTCCCTTTATATGAGCAACGTACCTTAGAAAGAGAGAACACAATTCTAGGGGAGTCAATTTGCTACGTTGATGCTTTTGTAGATGTCCAAAGGCTACACAACCAAAGATGTGTAGAGTTAAGTTTGGGATGGTTGGGGCCACAACCGCTTCATTGAGATCCTAGAATGATGTTCGAAATGGTGCTAGAGGGTATCCGATTGATCAAATATGTTGCAAAGATAAGTGCTTCAACCCAATAGGACAATGACATATGAGCTTCTATCAACGAAGCACGAACAACCTTCAACAAGTGATGATTATTTACTCTGCTACTCCATTATGTTGAGTTGTGTAGGGACAGGTAGTTTGATGAACAATTTGTGTGCTGCCAAATATTGCTAAAATTCAGAGTTATGGTTTAAAGTATCGGCCGATACCGATCCGATACGGCCGATACCGATACGGCCGATACCGATACGGTTTGGAATGTCCCGATCCGACACCGACCAATACCCGATACTGACTGATACCGACATTGGAGGTCTTTTTTTTCGTCAATTCGGCAAAGAAAATTAAATAAAAAGACAAATCAACAAGGGTTTAAAGCATAATAAGGTTGTAAAAACATGTAAAAGAAGAAAATCAATCTATTGTATGTAAACCAATCTGTAAGGGTGACTACTATTTCATTTAATTTCAAAACTACTAGAAAATAACACTGAAAATACTTAAAATTATGCCTAAGTGTATAAAATATATGTTTTCAAATGTAAATAATTTATCAATAATTATTTGTTTTCCGATACAAAAAAATCCGATACTCCGATCCGAAACCGCCGACACTACCGATATCACCGATACCAATACTCAGGAATAGTCCGATACAGATTCCGATACCGATACTATGAAGTATGAACCTTGATTCAGACCTCAAATATTCTCTTCCTTTATCACATCAGGGAACCAGAAATTTGTGTGTTGTACTGAGTACTAACCAGTTTATGAAATTTCTGAAAAAACAAGTTTACTTCCCCTTTGGATTTCATCAAGCACACCTAGGTCATCCCGGTACAATCGTCAATAAAAGAAACAACCCAATAGGATCCACTCAAGGTAGTGACTTTGGACGAACTCCAAACATCAGAATGTATGACCATAAAAGGAACTTAACCATTATTCAAATTTGATGCAAAAGAAGCACGATGACTTTATGCAAGTTTGCAAACATCACATCGAAGACAAGAAACATTAATTTTTTGCAAATAAACTAGGTAGATTTTCTTCTCCCTCTCAGATGCATCCACTGTCAATGTTTGACGCAACTCATCCTCACTCTCTCTCACCAAGTCCAAGTAATACACCTTCCCTTGCCTGACAACACAACCAATTATTTGTCTCGTTCGGATGTCCCTAAACACACAAAATTCAGGCCAACAATTATTACACAAAATATGGCATTGGTTATTTGGGCGACTGACAAAAGATAACTCAAAGACATGACGGCTAAAATATAATCTAAATTCAGAGCAGCGAGTGACACAGATATTTTCTCACTAACTGGAGTCGGGGTACAGTTGGCAGTGGAAACAAACGTTTGGGAGGATGGGTTAAGGGGTAAGACCTGTCTAGAATAAAATGTCACATAATAAGTGGCACCCGAATCAATTATCCATACACTAGTAGAAACAGATGCAGACATATTTAAAATCTTACCACCATTACCTACAGCAGCTACCAGTGTTGAGGAAAAATTCCTTGTGACATCAACGTCGTCCTCTTTCTTCTGTCTTCGTTTCAACAACAACAACAATAGTGGAGGTCCGCTTGGAATCTCTTATGTAGATCATGGCTATGATCCTACCATTTTGGGAACCCTGTGATTTTGAAGTACCGATTTTTGGTTTATCGATTTTGTAGATGGACTTGTCAGTGCCATTAGTTGTCTTAGAATTGCTGGATCTGGTTCTATCATATACCGGTTTTGATGAGGCCGGTTCTGTTTGGATCGGTTTCGGACCACCATTGGTGAAACTTCAGGATTCACAGGTTCTCCATTCATTGTTGTGCTTCGATGGAAGGTTTGTGGTGGTGGAAGAGTTTTTTTTTTTCTTTCAAGCCCTTCCACCACTGATTAAAGAGTGGATGCAAGGATTCAAGAAAGACGATGTTCTTTCAAACTCGCTGTGATACCAACTTGGAAGTTCAATGATTCTAGAATTTTTTTTTTTTTTCATATTATTGTGAATTGGTCTGCACGTGTACATATATAGTGATGGATTGATATTATAGATCTACACTACAATCACTCATCTTTAATGATATAGATCCTACAATAATATAGAAGATCCTACAGTGAAGCTAGTATATTTTTCATCTTTAATGGATGTAGATGAAATATCTCTAGAATAGGAGTCTCAACAATTAGATTCAATGTCTTTTCTTTTAAGAGTGTTTGCTTTCTGATTTCTCAACCGCCAATCTTCAACTCATTGCTTGGTAAAAGGCTCATGTGTTTCGTGTCTTTTAGCCCATACAGTAATGCTTCTGTCATTACAGGGATTCCATCTTCTTTTGGGTTAGGGAGAGGTATAAGAAGAATCCAGACGACAAATGGATCCATCGTTGAAGATGTCGAGGACACGAACCCACCTTCCTCGAACAATTCGAACCCTGTCAGCAGCAACCCAGTCGGCGACTTTCCTCCTGACATCAACTACACGGCGTACGCCAACTTGAAGACCTCTGCGAGACACGATCTTGCTATGGTTTTCACTTGCAGGGTGTGCGAGACTAGATCCGTGAAGACAGCCTGCCGTGAATCGTACGAGAAGGGGGTCGTGGTGGCTCGCTGCAGTGGTTGCAACAATCTCCATCTTATTGCGGATCGGCTTGGATGGTTTGGAGAGCCTGGGAGCGTCGAGGACTTCCTGGCGGCAAGGGGGGAGGAGGTGACGAAAGGATCTGCGGACACACTTAATCTTACTCTAGAGGATTTAGCAGGAACAAGATCGTCTTCTTGATTCGTGAGTCTATGTAATTTCATCACACAGAAATGTTATTAAATTATTACACTTGGTGTAGCTATAAATAGTTCTATAGACGGAATGGAAAATTTGCTCTCCAAACATGGTGGAATGTTCGTATAAATTTTATCCATATCCATCCATACGGCAGTTATGTGTGTTAACTATATGTGTTCTGCTTTTTATTTGTTTAGGTTTTTTCTAAGGGCACCACCCTTTTTGCTAGGGGCTAGCCCAAAATAGTTCAAGAATATTACAAGTTTGCCATCAAAAATTTTTGTTAAGGACTAGTCCAAGCACACCTATAAATACAAATTTTTCTTTTCATTTTCTCTCTCCTTCTTCTTTTTTCTTTTCTCCCTCAACTATTTTCTTCTCTCCTTCTCTTAGGTCAAAGAATTAAAACCCTAATTCTTTTCTTTTCTCCCTACATTTTTGGCAAATTGTTCTCTCCCTCAACTCTAGGTCATTGACTTCTCCAATTTTTTGGTAAGTCATCGAACTAAAATATGTTTCATGTTTTAAACAAGAATTTCACATATAAAAGTTGAATTATATGTTAAATGTAGAAAAATATTGAACATGGATCAACCGGGATCATCAAACGTTCCCGCCACGTCCGAAGAACACGTTCCCGCAACGTCCGAAGACAACTTTGATGCATCGGAAGCTCTCTTGGTAGCTACATTTGAACTTGTAATCGGATTTAAAATTGTGCTGTGACACAGAGGACTGCCAACACTCTGGCAGTCCAGATCATAGACTATGACTGCTAGAGTGGTGACAGTCCTTCACAGAAGAAGGACTGCCAGGACCCTGACAGTCCTACATATTTGTAGGACTGCCAGGACCCTGGCAGTCCTACAAATATGTATGACTGTCAGGGTCCTGGCAGTCCTTCTTCTGTGAAGGACTGCCACCACTCTAGCAGTCCTAGTCTATGATACCTGAATGCAGAGTTTTAGTCAGTAAAGGTGTTTGTAATTTATGAACACCAATTGCTGTACAAAAGACGGTCTTGCTATTAACACAATTTGCTATTTATGGACACCAATCTTATGCACGGGCCTAATCTATGAAACCTATTTGCTTTAGGATGTTGTCTAATTGTACTAACCTTTAAGTTTTATTGTAGGACTTGAGATCTTCCGATTTTGCGGTACCGGCTCCAATTGCAGTCAATGTAGCCCATTTATTTTGGACCGATCTATGTTTTGAATCAAGCGAGGGTGCGGTACATTGGTGTCGAGAAGTCGGACGGGAAAACAACATTGTTCTAGTGATATCCAGATCGGCCGGAAATCGACCGGGACGACAAACTGTGGTGGTGGGCTGTGAAAGAGGTGGTGTGTTCAGAACGCACAAGAAAAACACAGTTATCCAAAGTAAAGTTCCAAGAAGAAATGTTGGAACGAGGAAATGTGGTTGTCCATTCACAATACATATTAGAAACGAAGAAGAAGGAAAATGGACAGTAGAAGTGAAGAATGGAACCCACAACCATGAGATTGCCGAGACACTATTGGGTCATTCGTATGTCGGATGGTTTGAACAATACGGAGAAGAAGATAGTCGGAGACTTGTCCACCTAAGTGCTCAAGTTGCTTGCCGATAATCATTATGTTGAGTTCCATAGAAGACATCCCCAGAGTAATGAAGTATTATCAATCTTTTGGGCTCATCCTGATTGCACAAATTTGGCCAGGTCTTTTGCCGACGTGTTAGTCCTTGATTGCACGTACAAGACAAATAAGTTCAAGATGCCTCTCTTTCATGTTGTCGGGTTCACCTCTACTTGGAAAACATTTTCAGTGGCATTTTGCTTCATGAAGAGAGAGAAACTTGAAGACTACACATGGGCGTTGGAGAAACTAAAAACACTTTACACTAGTCATACAGAGCCGTCAATATTTGTTACCGACAGAGAGTATGCCCTAATTAATGCTATTCGTATTGTTTTTCCTCAAGCGGATACATTGCTATGCACTTGGCATGTCAATCGTAATATTCAAGCCCAATATAAGTTGAAGTTTCGGAAGGAGGATGGTAAAATCGACATGCAGATTTTTGACGAATTCTACAATGATTGGAATTGTGTGTGGCGAGCATCTACGATTGCCAGTTACGACGTCGCATGGTACTTGTTCAAGCAAAAGTGGGAGACGAGGGAGCCGACATGCATTTCTTACATCAAAGATACATGGCTTGAACCGCACAAAGAACAATTCGTCTTAGCATGGTCGAATGTGGTGAAGCATTACGGCACAACAACTACCAACCGTGTCGAAGGAGCACACTCTTTATTGAAGAGGCACCTAAAATCATCTCTTGGCAACTTCGTCTCTGTTTGGCAAGCTATACATTTATCAGTAGACCGGACGGTGAATGAAATTAAGGCATCATTTGAGATGAGTTTGAATATAGTCAAGCATGAGCATAGAAAGGAAGTACTCTTAGATGCTTTAATGCGCGTGGTATCTCACAAGGCGTTGGCCTTAATAGCTGATGAGATTGAAAGGTCAAAATTTGTCGGGCTTGATCCCGAGGTTTGCGGGTGTGTATATCGACATACACTGGACCTCCCTTGTGCACATCAGATTAATGAATATCGCCGTGAATCCATTCCTATTCCAGTAGATGCTGTCGATCAACGTTGGAGGCAGTTGTCTATGATGCCCCTGGTGAAGACGGACGATGATTTCTTCTCTTTGCCACAAGTAAAACTTCTCCACGCAAGGTGGTGTGCCTCAGTAGGAGTGGAACGGATGTCCATTGAGCTTAAAATTCAAGAAATTGCATGTCCGGTGACTACTAGAATGCATGAGCCGTCCGTTGTTTCCAATCCTAAAGGCAGACCTCAAACAAGATTGACTAGTTCACAGAAGAGAAGGCTGGAGTCGACTAAGAGAGATCTATCGTCCTTTGAGCATGTTGAACGAAGCTTACAGCAACCTTCGCCTGCACGGAAGGGCAAGCTTGTCGTTCGCCGAAAAATGGAGAAAATTGACCTCCCAAGAAAAGATACAGTTGCAAGCCAAACAACGAGTTTGTATATTGACAAATTTCAACCTGCGCTTCGAAGTTACATTTGGTCTATTGTCGATGTCCCCGGTGATGGCCATTACGGATTTTATGCCCTTGCAAGGCATCTTGGTTATGATGACAAAGACGGATGGAGACGGGTGAGGCAGGAGCTGTACGAGGAGTTAGAGACTCGTCTTCCATTCTACTCCCGCATCCTAAGCGAAGAAACGGTTGCAAGTTTGTTGTTAAGTATCCCTTGCACCGACAGTGTTATCGGGACAGACCACTACATGTCAGTCCTGTCTGCCGGCTATTTATTTGCTAATAGGTACATGATACTTGTTGTACTTATCTCGCCGGATATTAACAATACATTCTTTCCGATGTGCGCTCCTCCGACGGACCACGGAGTGTCTAACCTATGTACTATAGGTCTGATCGGGGATCACTTCGTTATACTAAAGATGATCGCTCATTCTCCGATTCCTCCACCTTCAACAGTTTGGTACAAAAGAGTACCGGTCGAAGCCATCGCTTGGACCACACCTTTCGTTGACCAGATCAACCATTATAAGAAGTTGTTGAAGATTGAGGAGCCAAGAGACTTACCTGCTGTCACGACCCGCACCCTTTTTTTTTTTTTTTCAAAAACGGATACGAGGCGTGTCCAAGCCAGCCTACGCCACAGTGTTGGCGGTAGAACGCTGTCACGGCCATGAAGATCAAATCACAAATAATACTCATTCACAAAATTAATTTAATTTACAAAGATCACAACTTTTACATTTACAGAAAAATATAAACTTGTACAAATATGGAATGACTACAACTCATCTATCTAGCTAGTCACTAGGCTTTTGTCTGCAAGTACACCCGTCACTTCCCAAGCTAAGTGAATCCACGGCTAACCTGAAAATGTTGGTTTCCAGTCAGGAATGGAACGAGCACAATTCACTGAATGCAATTTCAAATAAAGAAGATGACTATAAAACAAAGGTTAGACATCAATTATGAGTTTTGAAAATAAACAGAAAATACAGAAAACCAATAGTAAATAAATAGACACAACAGACTTTCCCCAACTGCTAGAAGTACCTTTGATATGTGATCGGTCTCGGGACAATTATGCGACACTGTCTACACTGTCTAAAGTTACACTGTCTACACTGTCTAAGTTACACTGTCTACACTGTCTAAGTTACACTGTCTACATTGTATAAAGTTACACTGTCTACAGAAAATATTATAATAAAGAAACATTGTCTACAAAATAATAATCATGATCTACACAGTTTAAATGCAATAATAATCACGGTCTACACTGTCTACTTTGCAATAAATAAATCACTGGCTACACTGTCTACTTGCAATAATAAATCACTGTCTACACTGTCTACACTGTCTACACTGCCTACACTGTCTAAGGTCAGATCACACATCCTTGGTACTTCTCATTCCCGACTCAACAATTTATAATAGAAAAATAATCACATAACTAATGACACAACCAATAAAATATACTGAAAATTAATATCGAAATGCAGACAATAAACTGTACTCGCCTGTGGTCCTTTGCTGGTGAAACCGACAATCTGAACTACTCAATGTGCCACTATAGTCAAAACCCGTACAACAGTCCCCGAAAGCTGAAATAAACAATACCAATGTTCTCAGAATAGTCAAATTAGCTGGATTGCCTGTCCTTAAGTCCAATTCTGGACACAGGGGCAAAACGGTAATTTCGGGCCAAAACGATGTCCGCCGTTGGACCCGCTTTGCACCGAAAGACGTGCCAGAGTCAATGGTCTCTAAAGTCGTCAAACTATATGTCTACGGATCCAGTTTTCCGAGACGAACCCAACCGTATGTCCAGAGTTGGATTCCGACGGGCCATGCACAAAATCGCCCGTTGAGTAGGACCGTGGGGCCCGCAAAACGGTGATTTTATCAACGGTCTCAGAATCGGACCAAACTTGGCATACAGGACCAGAAAAACGATACGGTCCTGATGGCGCAAGTTTCGTCTCGATCTGACGAGCGTGCACAAAGTAATTGGAGAATTTGCAATGTGCACGATACGGGAAATTTCGACGGATACGCATCAAATTCGTCGCGCACACACGACCAATTTGAATTCCGCCAAAGCCCACACGACCACGAAACCGTTACGCAGCTTTCGATGCTTTCGGTTCGCGACCACGTCGTCCCGATTGGCGTGACGCACGTCGTGTGGAACAATTTCAATGTTTTCAAAACAGGTTTTTCGGTAAACTTCGGAATCAAATAACTTCCTCCCTATCTTACGAAAACAGAGTCTATAAAAAGGGTTGTGGTCATGTATATGTTGTCTAAATAGTTGTTCAATTAGATTTTGAAATACCTAACTGGATTGGCCAATTTTGGCCTTCCAAAACAGTGGTTTCGCTTTCGAAAACTGCTCTGTTTCGAACAGATTTTTGTCGATTTTTGAGAGGGTTTTTCGGACTGATTAAAGCAATCTAAAGGAATGTATTTGAAGATGATTAAACTCGTATAGGTTGCGAGTATACCAGATCAAACGGCTCGCAAAACGGTCCACCGTGTCCGACGATACGTCGCAACGAAATCGCGCTCGCAACTTTCACTGCTGCTGTCGGGTCTGTGGTCCGCTGTGCGCGCGTCTGCTGTCGGCCTCGCCACCGCGCGCGGTTGGCTGACGGCCACCTGCACGGCACGCGCGCGAGGCTGGGGGGGTCGCCGTCGGTCGTGGGTGTTGAAGAGTTTTAGGGTTTGATGGTTCCTTTCTTCCTTCGAACTGCCGTTATATATAGTTACATATATATGAGTTCGAACAGAACTCACCTGCTGCTCTCGGGTTCACTAGTATTGGGCCTGAGCTCGTGGTGTCAGGCTGGGCTTGCCGTGGGCAGGTCTGCTACTGCTCTCTTTCTTATTCTATTCCCTGTATTTATATATATATATATATATATATATATATATATATATATATATATATATATATATATATATATATATACTATTTATATATATACGTATACCTACGCCCATATACAATATTATATATATTTATATATACCAATACACACATACAAGTACATATATATACAATTTATTTATCTATATATACACATATATATCTATATGTGTACGCATACAATACATGTATATTTATTTATAACATACATAATATTTATTCCTATATATACGTGTATACATACACATTTATACATATAATTATGCAACTCTCTCTATATATATATTATCACATTTATCTGACCAAAAATACTATAACCAATAAAGTAATAATATTAAATAATAATAACCTCGATAATATTGATAATGAAATAATAATAATAGTAAAATCCAATAAAACACTAATAGTTTATATATACCAAATTCCATCAACGCGAACGTCACTGGACGTGCCGCGTGATTACATGGGCTTGGGCTCAGTTCGGGTCCAGTCCGACTAAAAATGGTATAACCGATTTCCTTAAAATTCCATAATATAAATAATGAATAAATAAACCATCGGTAAGGGTTAAGTCATTACTTGGCTTAGTTTTCTTAGTTAGGATATTACTATGGCTCGGTCTCTCCCGGTATGGCTAGTACTCTAGTCAAAGCACACTGTTACATCTCCCGGGCCACAGTTCCTATTCGTTTTGTGCTCCAAAACTCCACAAGGACTTAAGTCATCCACCGTAATAATTAGTTAAATAATTATTTACAAAAATCTAAAAATTACCATTTAATTCCAATAAATAAATAAAATATAATTCGAAATTCCGGGAAGAGGGGTTACAAATCTACCCACCTTAAAAATAATTTCGTCCTCGAAATTCGAATTCATAATTATTGATAACTATTCCTCAAATTCAAAAAGAACTCTACCATTACTCTAATCTCCTCGAATATCCTTCTCCTTTTCCATTTTGGCAACTACAAAAATATCGAGGACTTCTACCCACCTTTGGTCACACTACTCCCTCAAAGCTAGGTCACTAAAATTTTATAATCATCCAACTAGTTGCTTAAATTCTTCCAATGGATATCTATCGCCTATGGTATCTATAATCCTCGCATATCTATCAAGCAACCCAGAATTTCAATTATCAACTAACTTATACTATAACTTCTGCTAAATTCTAAGCAACACGGTTATCGACCCCCAAAATAGGAAGGACGAGAGTCAATGGTACGAAAAGACGAGGAAGAATAACTGTGAATAAGCACGAAGTTTCAAGAGCTGTAGAGGATATCAAATGATACAGATAAAATGGACCTTATGAACCATTGATTTATTAGCTAGATTGGGCTACTCCGTTCCAATCACTGGCTATCTTCGAATAGACCCTTCGTTTCTTAGAGGGGCTTGCAACCTATGCACTACGAAAATTCCGTTCTCGAAATCAAAACTAAGCACGATTTTATGATAGAACATAATTTGAGAAATCAAAATTGCGATCTATTCCGTGGTTATTTAAATGCACGAGCAAAGAATATAAATACGATACAAAGTCGCATCGCGACTTCAGGTAGATGGGATAAGGGTTACGAATGACTTCACATTTTAAGAAGGGAAGACAACATAATGGGTATAGGTACCTATTTCAGAAAGTTCGATTTTATAGTACAACTTATGGTGGTACGCATGAATGGGTATTACTGGGTCTTAATGGGTTCCCCAATTGGCATCAGTCGTCGGTTGGATGAACCTTGGACTTCAATCTCTATTGACTAGACAAGACCCAATGATAAAACTATTTCTACTTGGTTAGGGTAACCAAGAACAAGTTTTCACCCAAGTGGTTGAGCTAGGTGCAGTCGGATTGGTTAGCTAGGTCTCTAGAGCCCTGAAGATGCGCCTTCTGTGACCTTTGTGTTTAAGTAGCACGAGAAGACACTAATGAGGGGCACACTAATGACAATATGCGTAGTGGCTTCGAGTATATCACCACCATATATTAGGTCGAAAGGTTCGAGACGAAGTTGAAGCTCTAATGAAAGTCGGAAGCATGCCGGTTTTATGGTAGGGGTTATAGCTAATCCTTTTTGTCCTGAAAGTCGTACCATGAAAATAGAGTACAAGGGAACGAGTTTGAGTGGGACATGCTATACCTAGATAAAGGTGGACTCGCCTAGATCTCGCATATAAAATCTGTTGGAAGGTAACAGCTAGTCTCGTGCTCTGAATATTAATGACACGGCCGGGTGCACAGAATGATCTAAATGGAAAGTGGAAGTCCAAGGGCACTAATCATCATCCTAATGGAAGTTATTATAATCAATCGGTAATCCTTGTATATCCAAAATTTTGGAAGGCTTACAGTCTACCCACCTTAGAAGTTAGGGCATGCTCTTAGGAATAATGAGGTTAGAAGGTTTCCAAAATCCAGATACTGTACCTCGACTCTTGTTAGTAGAGAATGAGGCACGGCGTAACGGGATACGGTTGATATAAGTCAAGTCAAAGACCGTTCCTTAATAAATGAGTGCGTGTGCGATGACACATGGTCGATAAAGTAGAATGACCTACTCGTCCTCGGTATTCAAGAGTTATCGACTGGGTAACCAACTCTAAGGCACATCATCTGGAAAGCTTTCTAACAACTGAGTCGTGAATCTTTGTTGGCGTCAAGCCTGCCAGACTATTGTCACAAGAATTATAGTGATCATGCCTTGCTGTTGACCACTGATAGATCATAATATGACAGGGTATTTAAGCTATGGTATTGGCTAAACTAGTGACTGTGGTGTTCCAACACTAGTTAGGTCTTAATAATAAAATTTACATAACTAGGGCAATACTTGTTGGAAACCACTCTCGGGATGAGTGTCTACCATAGTCACGATAAATGATTGTCCTTTTTCCTTGTCCACTCATTAATTGTGGGCTTTGGTCGAGGAAGGGTTGGGTTAAGGCTCAAGAGTTTCTAGTTAAGGCAAACTTCTAGCAATGCTTAGAGACTCACGACGTTTGGTTTCTTGAGAATAGATAGTCTCGTAGGTAGGCATTTCGACTAAGGGTAAAACCCTAATCATTCTCGGACTCCAATGACCAGAAGATCAAGATAGTAGGTTTAGTGTCGAAGGAAGGACGAATAACTCAAGGCAAGGTTCTAGTTACAGAGCTGGCCGTTGGCAGCTACACTTGCATATACAACTATCATAGCCATGGGAATACTCTGTATCTATCTATCAATTACGAGCTTTCGTCTTTCTAATCGGTGAAAGACAAAATAATAAAGAGTGCAAGAGAGAGATGTCACCGAATACAATTACGTGATTCAAAGGCGAATGTGTAATTCAAGAGGAATTGTCAAAGCAGTCGTGGATGAGACCCTAGAGACATCTACATCTTAATCCACGTAGGATAATTAAATAAAGTGCGAACCAAATGCATCATGGTTGATCAGACCATAATACACTGATTCTGATTAGACAATAAGTTAGCAGGCGTCCCCACTAAACATATGCCTTGAATCAAGCTCGAGAACAGAGTAAGCTTGCAAAAACTAGGCTGTAATAGCAGCGTTGGTCAAGATAGTCAAGATACAAGCACGTGAGATTTTTGAAAAGAGGCACAAGTAGTTCGAGTTGAGAGAGAATCAAAACTTACCTGGTGTCCTTACTCATACAATCTTTCTAAAATCTTCATGTTCGTAAGGTCTTGGTTAACTAACGGGTTATGGAACTCTGGATTCTATATTCTTGGTAACTTATTAGTGTCGGTCAAATTCCTCGTCAAAAGATCACAAGGACCACATAATGCTAGGTTGGGAGACATGCTGCTCAACTTACAGACTTCCACTACTATTGGCTTTGTATCTTATGGGACATACATGGCACGGTCCTATCCTCTATAGTACCCTAAACTTGTAATCACGTCTGAAATCATTTCACCGAGGATTATACCTCGTCCGTATACTCGGGCGATGGTAAACTCTTGGTTCTGTGATTCAGAGGTGATATGCTATCAGATACTCTACCTTATCTCGACTCCAGGGAATCTACGATCAAAGAGGACCACTAGCCATAAGTTTAGCAATATTCTATAACCTATATTTTCTTAGACTAATTCCAACTCTAGGGGTCGTGTCTTGCCAGTGCGCTGCTGGCTACAGTGAATCCAAGGTCTCCATAATTTAAATAAATGGCGACAGTGCGCTGCTGTCCTGCCATTATGAGTTAATTAACATTCTTTTAACTATATCTGGAAAAATGAATCCACGAGCTCCTAGAGATTCAAACAAGTTGCCTATGAAATAAAGCGTAAGCATTTGTCCTATCAGTCACCACCCTTAAAATAGAGATTGAACGGGAAGGAAATAACTGAAGACAAAAGAAATACGAACACTCTAGTATCTATCTCATGTGTATTCAAACTATGGAGGAAAACTTTGAATCGAAACTAACTCGAGGTTCGTATATGGGTAACATAATCAACATTATATAAAATAATAATTCTTAGAACAAAATAGGAACTAATTAGGCAATTTGGACTAAGATATAAGGATGATATCTAAAGAGGCAACGAGAAGGAATTGAATAATTTATCTAGGTAAGATCATCAATTCCAGGAAGCTCTGCCGCTCCAAGTGAATAACCTATCCACATTGGACCATATCTTCAAATCAAGAGGTAGTAGTGTACCTATAGGAATCTGACAACTATCAAAAATTAATAATTTCCATCCTAAATTGCATGGCCTAAACTACCCATCGGTAATTTAGTATAAGGGACTCCTAGTCCTAGTCATTCTCTTAAATTAATCATTGTTCGTGAATGAGCATGTTCTAGTCGCAGGCTCGCAATAGTACAACTAACTTACGTACTATCACGAGTTCGCATTATTTGCAAAGACCGACCTGCATGGGCCACCACAAAAACTTGTCACGACCCGCACCCTTTTTTTTTCAAAAACGGATACGAGGCGTGTCCAAGCCAGCCTACGCCACAGTGTTGGCGGTAGAACGCTGTCACGGCCATGAAGATCAAATCACAAATAATACTCATTCACAAAATTAATTTAATTTACAAAGATCACAAGTTTTACATTTACAGAAAAATATAAACTTGTACAAATATGGAATGACTACAACTCATCTATCTAGCTAGTCACTAGGCTTTTGTCTGCAAGTACACCCGTCACTTCCCAAGCTAAGTGAATCCACGGCTAACCTGAAAATGTTGGTTTCCAGTCAGAAATGGAACGAGCACAATTCACTGAATGCAATTTCAAATAAAGAAGATGACTATAAAACAAAGGTTAGAATCAATTATGAGTTTTGAAAATAAACAAAAAATACAGAAAACCAATAGTAAATAAATAGACACAACAGACTTTCCCCAACTGCTAGAAGTACCTTTGATATGCGATCGGTCTCGGGACAATTATGCGACACTGTCTACACTGTCTAAAGTTACACTGTCTACACTGTCTAAGTTACACTGTCTATACTGTCTAAGTTACACTGTCTACATTGTATAAAGCTACACTGTCTACAGAAAATATTGCAATAAAGAAACATTGTCTACAAAATAATAATCATGATCTACACAGTTTAAATACAATAATAATCACGGTCTATACTGCCTACTTTGCAATAAATAAATCACTGGCTACACTGTCTACTTGCAATAATAAATCACTGTCTACACTGTCTAAGGTCAGATCACACATCCTTGGTACTTCTCATTTCCGACTCAACAATTTATAATAGAAAAATAATCACATAACTAATGACACAACCAATAAAATATAGTGAAAATCAATATCGAAATACAGACAACAAACTGTACTCGCATGTGGTTCTTTGCTGGTAAAACCGACAATCTGAACTACTCAATGTGCCACTATAGTCAAAACCCGTACAACAGTCCCCGGAAGCTGAAATAAACAATACCAATGTTCTCAGAATAGTCAAATTAGCTAGGATTGCCTGTCCTTAAGTCCAATTCTGGACACAGGGGCAAAACGGTAATTTCGGGCCAAAACGATGTCTGCCGTTGGACCCGCTTTGCACCGAAAGACGTGCCAGAGTCAATGGTCTCTAAAGTCATCAAACTACATGTCTACGGATCCAGTTTTCTGATACGAACCCAACCGTATGTCCAGAGTTGGATTTCGACGGGCCATGCACAAAATCGCCCGTTGAGTGGGACCGTGGGGCCCGCAAAACGGTGATTTTATTAACGGTCTCAGAATCGGACCAAACTTGGCATACAGGACCAGAAAAATGATACGGTCCTGATGGCGCAAGTTTCGTCTCGATCTGACAAGCGTGCACAAAGTAATTGGAGAATTTGCAATGTGCACGATACGAGAAATTTTGACGGATACGCATCAAATTCGTCGCGCACACACGACCAATTTGAATTCCGCCAAAGCCCACACGACCACGAAACCATTACGCAGCTTTCGATGCTTTCAGTTCGCAACCACGTCATTCCGATTGGCGTGACGCACGTCGTGTGGAACAATTTCAATGTTTTCAAAACAGGTTTTTCGGTAAACTTCGGAATCAAATAACTTCCTCCCTATCTTACGAAAACAGAGTCTATAAAAAGGGTTGTGGTCATGTATATGTTGTCTAAATAGTTGTTCAATTAGATTTTGAAATACCTAACTGGATTGGCCAATTTTGGCCTTCCAAAACAGTGGTTTCGCGTTCGAAAACTGCTCTGTTTCGAACAGATTTTCGTCGATTTTTGAGAGGGTTTTTCGGACTGATTAAAGCAATCTAAAGGAATGTATTTGAAGATAATTAAACTCGTATAGGTTGCGAGTATACCAGATCAAACGGCTCGCAAAACGGTCCACCGTGTCCGACGATACGTCGCAACGAAATCGCGCTCGCAACTTTCACTGCTGCTGTCGGGTCTGTGGTCCGCTGTGCGCGCGTCTGCTGTCGGCCTCGCCACCGCGCGCGGTTGGCCGGCGGCCACCTGCGCGGCGCACGCGCGATGCTGGGGGGGTCGCCGTCGGTCGTGGGTGTTGAAGAGTTTTAGGGTTTGATGGTTCCTTTCTTCCTTCGAACTGCCGTTATATATAGTTACATATATATGAGTTCGAACAGAACTCACCTGCTGCTCTCGGGTTCACTAGTATTGGGCCTGAGCTCGTGGTGTCAGGCTGGGCTTGCCGTGGGCAGGTCTGCTACTGCTCTCTTTCTTATTCTATTCCATGTATTTATATTTATATATATATATATATATATATATATATATATATATATATATATATATATATATATATATATATTCACATATATACTATTTATATATATACGTATACCTACGCCCATATACAATATTATATATATTTATATATACCAATACACACATACAAGTACATATATATACAATTTATTTATCTATATATACACATATATATCTATATGTGTACGCATACAATACATGTATATTTATTTATAACAGACATAATATTTATTCCTATATATACGTGTATACATACACATTTATACATATAATTATGCAACTCTCTCTATATATATATATTATCACATTTATCTGACCAAAAATACTATAACCAATAAAGTAATAATATTAAATAATAATAACCTCGATAATATTGATAATGAAATAATAATAATAGTAAAATCCAATAAAACACTAATAGTTTATATATACCAAATTCCATCAACGCGAACGTCACTGGACGTGCCGCATGATTACATGGGCTTGGGCTCAGTTCGGGTCCAGTCCGACTAAAAATGGTATAACCGATTTCCTTAAAATTCCATAATATAAATAATGAATAAATAAACCATCGGTAAGGGTTAAGTCATTACTTGGCTTAGTTTTCTTAGTTAGGATATTACTATGGCTCGGTCTCTCCCGGTATGGCTAGTACTCTAGTCAAAGCACACTGTTACATCTCCCGGGCCACAGTTCCTATTCGTTTTGTGCTCCAAAACTCCACAAGGACTTAAGTCATCCACCGTAATAATTAGTTAAATAATTATTTACAAAAATCTAAAAATTACCATTTAATTCCAATAAATAAATAAAATATAATTTGAAATTTCTGGAAGAGGGGTTACACCTGCTGACCACTACGACGTCGAAATCGACTAAGTATAGATATATTTACAGTCTGACATTTTGTATATGGAGGACCACTTTTGTATACAGTGAAATATGAAGTCCAGTAATATATATAGAGTAAATTTTGAGTTATATGTGTTTGATTTTGCCTACCTGTGTTATATGTGCCTACCTGTGTTATATGTGCCTACCTGTGTACTATATGTGCTTACCTGTGTTATATGTGTTTACCTGTGCCTACCTGTATTATATGTGCCTACCCTACCTGTGTTATATGTACTGCCACACAGAGATTCATAGTTAGGACTGTCACATCCATGGCAGTCCTACACTGAAGTAGGACTGCTAGGGTCCTGGCAGTCCTAATTATGACAGCAAGTTTTAATTAGGACTGCCAGGACCCTAACAGTCCTACTTCAGTGTAGGACTGCCATGGGTGTGACAGTCCTAACTATGAATCTTTGTATGAATTTTTGATTGTGTGAATCATCACAACAGAGTTAAGAAGTTAGGACTGCCACACCCATGGCAGTCCTACACTGAAGTAGGATTGCCAGGGTCCTGGCAGTGTCACGACCCGTACCCACTGTGAGGGTACGAGAATGTAACAACGCCCAGCCTACGCCGCAGTGTCGGCGGTAGAACGCTGTCCTAGGTCAATCATCTAACAATATAAAGGTACCTGTACAGTATATACCCTCCGAATGGAGGTGACATAGCAATATACAGTCTCAATCACATCTAAGGCAGAATGATAAGATAAATGATAGATAGATAAATACTGGAATAAAAGATCCACATGATACAATCAGAGAGAGAGTCTAAGTGTCTACTGCTATACAAAATAGAACATCCATCTCAATACAAGTCTAATACTGAATATGAAAGAGTATATATATACAATCCTGATCTCAGAAGACAGAAATAGTAAAACCTAGACTAGGGAGCCTCAGTCTCTAAGCTAGTGGATCAGGCTGGAAATCTGGGTCACACGAGTCATCTACAGCTGTCCCATAGAAGGTGTCTAAGCAGGCCTCATCCTCATCCTCTGTAATATTTTCAACAGGTCCAGTCAGGACGGGAGCGAGCACAAAACATCTCACGCAGTTCATATCAAGTTAGAAAATATAAAGCATGCAATAGAGTAAGGTACATGAAACACTGAAAGAAGAATGTATATGAAAAACAGTAGAGATTTGATAATGGGAAATATCTATATATGATAAGTAAGAACTGTAAGCAACATGTAATTTAGAGCACAATATGGTTATGTAAACGGTTTAGGTTATACAATAAAATGGGACTCCTTTGTACGTGGGTGTACAATGGACATATACAATTTCTTATACAATAGGATTGATCACATAACCATTTCTACTCTCCCTCCCCAATCAATACACAAGGATCCAATTCAGTTACGTTACCTTATACAATGGCTTGTACAATGGCTTGTACAATGGCTCAATGTGATAATGAGAGTACAATATGCACAATGAGTGTACAATGATAAGGGTATTCAATAAATACAATATGTAAGTGAAACGCACATCACAATATGTATTTAGTGAATACAAGGAGATAACATCTCAGAAGAAGATCCATATAGTACCAATTCGTGATAATGATCGTGTCAGCATCAAGTACAGTAATCTAGAGCAAGAATGTAAATCCAGACAAGTATGAAACGGTCAGAGAATGTACTCGCCTGATCTCCTGAGTGTCTAAAGAGAATATACTGTCCGAGGAGTGGTGTCTGTCTCCTATAGAACAGTACAAGTCACAACAAGTCTAAAATAAGAAAATAGACTGCTACAATGCATCTACATGAGTCTAGGTCAAACTAGGCCAAGGTCAACTCTGGTCAACCAAGAAGTCAAACTTAGGTCAACTATGGTCAAACTAGGTCCAACAAGTCCAAACTAGGTCAAACAAGTCATTCTAGGTCTAACTAGCCCAAACTAGTCTAAACAAGGCTAAACAAGTCTAATCTAGACTCTCTAGTCAAACGGACATACACAGGCCATAGGCTATATCATGCCTATAGGCTAAACCATAATACATGACTACATGACATTATCTACATCTAAAAATACTACACATATGATATGTTATCTAACACAATCATAGAAATACACTAGCATTAGGTTACCCATATACCTATACACAGGTATAGGCACATCACATATATATACATACATATAGATATAGGTTTAATACATGTATACATATAGATATACATTACCCTATATATATATATATACACATTACTAGTGCATATAGGCAAGCCTAAAGGAAAGCCTACATATACCAATCTTATATAGAAAATATATATATACATACCAATCAAACACAAATTTAGAGAGAGGGGAAGGGAAAAACATGTGTGTGGCAGGTGTGGGGAATGTGGTATCTGTGATGTGTGTGTGTGTGTGTAGATTTGTGAGGGTGTGTAGGCCTGTCATGAAAAGTGTCTATGTGCCTTAGGGTCCCAGTGTCTCACTGTGTGTGTGTGGTACACATAGAGAGGTCAGTAGGTAGTAATGTATCTCAGTTGAATCAAACATTAGGCTCAAGCCATCTTAATATCAGATTTTTAAATAGGAATGTGTACACAGGTTTGTGGGACTGAAAAACAGTAAAATCTCAGTTAACAGTCTAAAATCCAATCTTCAGTTTTAAAACACAACATTCAAACATCAAGCTCAAACCCATTTCAATATTCAAACTTCCAGAATGAAATCTCGTATATATATTAAACCTAGAAATCTATATGTACACTGGTAACTACTTCACTAGAATCATGAATTTATATCATAAGAAAACTGGAGATATCATTAAGGACTGAAAAAAACAGTGTAGCATGGCATGAGGCAACCTGTGTGTGATATCAGGAAAAACAGGGGGGTAGAGTGTGTATGATTTAAGGAATTAATTCACAGTGAATGAGGGTGTGAGAGTTAGTTCAAAACAGTGTGCATAACTCAGATTTTTCCTATCGTTTCGAAATCTCAGGGATTGGTAGATGACAGTTCAAAATTTCAGTTTACATTACAACTTGATCTCAGTTTTCTATATTAACCTAATCTCAGATTTACAGTCCAGATTTTCAACAGTTCAATCAATCTTGGGGATCAACAAGTTCACTATCCAACCCATTGATACCAATCCATTCAACCTAACTCTCAATCACACTCTCTCAATCCTGAACTCAGATTTTCATAAACCTGAAACAGGTATACAACATGTACATACACATATACCCAATTTTGAATCACCAAAATCAAATATCAGTAAAAACCAATCAACATCATGAAACCAATTTCGAACAACTGGACTCAGGTATTCATGTTCTGTGCAAAATCAGGAAAGTAAGTATCACAGTTGACACATGCTTAAATTCAACATCCAAAAATCAAAGTCGAAACCAAAACCTAACACTAATCATAAACCATATATTTGTACCATCTATTACATATGTAGGTGAGCCTAAAATTTAATATTTAACAGCATTAAAATCAGAGAAATGCAAATTAAAAACTGAGTTCAACTCAGTATCAGAGCGTATCAGCTAACAAGGGGAAATTCAAATCTTCGAATGCAAATAGCCATCAAAATCACAATCAATGCGTTGGTAACTAGTGTAGCATATGTACACGTGTCATGTGAGTCGTTTCGTGTCCAAAAACTACGACACAGACGTGTCCAACACGTTACAAACACGTGGGGTGCACCCAGTATTGTACAATGTCGTGCACGTATGCACTCGAGTGTAAGACACGACACACGACACTTCGTGTCACGTGCACACACCCACGTGGTCGCCTATGGTAGGGCTACACGTGGGATAGCCTGATACGTGTCCACGACGTGTCTACAGAGGATACGGACACATGTTCGTGCGTGTATGTGCACGTGTTCAGTCGCCTGTGCACGACAGCGCGCGGCCAGTGCGGCCCCGATTTCTCCGCGCACAGACCACGAGACGCTTCCAAACTTTGGGAGCAGGAAGTCAGTCAATGCCCCTCAATCCACACAAATTTTTAGATCAAAAGACCCCGTGTCGTGGCCACAGTGAGGTTCGAGTAGCAGGGAAAAGTTGTGGGCTGTGCACAGGCCGTGTCCTCAACCAAAATGTGACACAAAAGGACACGAAAATCATCTCAGAGACTAAGAAATCATTAAGCAATATCAAAACCAAGATTTCTATTCAAATAGAATTCAAAAATTACAAAAATAAATTCATTCAAGCATTTCATCAACACTTGCAGTCACGACTGATACGTGTCCGATACGGACACGTATCTAACACAATATGGCACCAAACTTGGTCAGGACGAAGTGGACACCTAGGGTTACATGAATATGCAATAAAATCTAGGGTTTCAATAGGGTTTTAGGGTTAAACCTGAGTGAGTTTTTAGCCTCCAGAAATATCCCAAAGCTGAGAGGTTCTCTAGTAATGTAGGCTCCCAAATTGCTCCAAGGCTGGGTTTGCTCCACAAGAACAGCAAGTAGGGATTGGTTAGGTGCTATTGCAAAAGATTAGGGCTAAAAAGGATCAAAAATGGATGAACTATGGATTGGGGAAGGAGTCTATACCTCTTGTTGAGAATCAATAAGGGACTTTTAGTCCCACATCGGAATATGTAGTTTGTAGAGGAGCTAGACTCCCTATATATAGTGAAGTAGTCCATCAATAAAATTATCAATCTATTATTTTCTACATGGTATCAGAGCCATAACTCTCTCTCTCTCTCTCCACAAAACAAAATTTTCCCCCCCTCATCCAGTCCCCCCTCCTATAGCAGCCCCGATCCTGTAGCAGCCTGTAGCAGTCCCGCCCCCCTCCTCCTGTAGCAGTCCCGACCCCCCCCCCGACCCCCATCCTCCTGTAGCCTCCCACACCCCCCTCCTGTAGCCGCCCCGCCCCCCCTACTCCAGCCCCGAACCCTCCTCCTGTAGCCGCCCCGCCCCCCCCCCTCCTGTAGCCGACCACCCCCCCTGTCGCAGCCTTCCGACCCCTCCTTCTCCCCCCCCCCTCCTCCAGCCCCGACCCTACCCCGCACCCCTTCAGTAACGCCCCCCCTTTCCAGGAACCCCCCGACCCCCCCCTCCGAACCCCCCCCGACCCCCCAAACCCTAACCCTAACCCTAGTTTTTTTTTCTTTTTTTTCATGGAAACCCTAAGCCTAGACCTAGCAGCCCCATCAAACCCTAACCCTAGCTGTTAAAAAAAACGACGTATTTCGAATAGAGACGGCTGTCAAATCTTTATTTGCACCAACTCTGTTCCGTGCTTACGCCGTTTGGAACTAACAAATGCTTTATTTGTTATTCCTTCTTCACATCAGGATCTATGCAGAGACTGATCATGTCTTCTCTGGTGACCTGACGTGTTTACTTTACATGCGCATGCCGGTGCTGGCCAAGTTAGTAGCGCATTAGTAAAGTCTCTGACGTTGAAGAAGACGACGTCGACGACGACGACGACGAAGACGACGAAGACGGCGAAGACGACGACGTTGGGTTAGTTGCAGACTCCGACGACGACGAAGAAGACGACGAATTGAGTTCAAAGTTGCAGACGCCATGGATTCGATCAGTGGCAAACTGACGGCCGATGAGATGAAGGCCTTGGTTGATGATATCTTATCCAAGAGATTAACCGAGGTCACCCCACGTGTGATCCATACTGATGTGGATCCGTCGCCTTACAAAATGGAGAAACTGGAGAAACTGGAGACGAAGTTGGAAGGAACTTCCAACTACTTGAAGTGGTCGCGGCAGGCGATGCAGACACTGAAGAGATGTGGCTTGGTTGGCTATGTCACTGGCCAAGCCAAGGCGCCAGCCGATCACTCTACGAAGGAGTTTGCTGTGTGGGAGATTGTCAACAACGTCGTGGCTGGGTGCTTGACTGCCTCTTTAACCGACCAGGTGTCGGGCAATGTCGAGGCTATGGAGGCTACTGCTGATATATGGCAGACTCTCAAAGATATGTACTCCGGGTCCGGCAACCCTATGCGAGTCTTTCAACTGCAAGATGAACTCGATAGGGTGGCCCAAGACGACCGTACCATCTCTGAGTACGCGGCCCTGTTGAAGAAGTATTGGTCTGATCTGGATCATTATGATCCTCTTGGGATGGAAGATGCACAAGTCGAACCAGCCTTCGCAAAATACTTTCAGACGTTCATGGCTTATATTTCCCGGCAGCGTATGATGAAATTCCTGAAGGGACTACACCCTGTATTTGAGCAGCGACGGAATATCCTCCTTTCCCAACCAACGCTCCCGACCTTGGAAGAAGCTATCGCTGTCATGACACAGGAAGAAGCTCGACTGAAGTTGATGCCCAACAAAGGCTCCTCCCAGGGGGAGCCAGCCGCGGTTGAAAAGTCTGCCCTTGCTGCCTTCAATCAACCTCCATCTATGGGTGGTGTTTGTCACAATTGTGGTGACTCCAGACATTACATCCGATTTTGTCCAAAACCCTTGCGCAATCAGTCTACTGATCGAGGACGGGGTCGTGGAGGCCGACGTGGTGGTAGAGGAGGATATGCTGGTCGAAGGGGCGGCCACAAAGCAAATCTGGCAGAAGAAGGGGGAGAGCATCACCTGGCTGAAATAACCCCGCTTGAGCGGGAGTTCCTTGAGAAGTTGCGTGGCACGAAGCTGGGTTCGGCCGACAATCCTGGGGCGTCTTCACCCTCGGAAGATCACTTCACTTGCTTTGCCCAAACCAGCACCGATGATTCTGCACGTGCTCTTGCTTCTATCCATCAGCCAGGATGGATTATGGACTCTGGGGTATCTCGCCATGTCACGGGGTCCCGTGGTGCATTTTGGGAATATACTCCCCTACCATTGCCGGAGAGTATTCAGACCGCTGATGGTACATCCAGCCCTGTAATGGGTAAAGGCACTGTCGCATGCACCCCTTCCATCACTCTAACCAATGTCCTTCATGCTCCATCTTTTCCTGTCAATCTTCTATCCATTAGTGCCATTATACTTGATCTTAACTGTACTGTTTCCTTTGACATTCCTCAGGTGACTTTTCAGGAGAAAGGGACAGGAAGACGACTTGGGACTGGCACATGGCATAAGGGGCTGTGGTATTTAGACAGGACTGGACTGGACAAAGCATTGGCTTCCTTGGTAGCAGACGCACCACCAGAAGTGTTACTCCCCGTTTCCGGAATGCGTATTTTTATATACATGTACAACTCATGTGTATTTATTTAGTATTTATCATGTATTATTCTGTATTTAAATTCCTTTAGTTTTATGTTAATTAATTATCTGCTCTTTAAATTTTTATGTTAATTTTAATTTCCTGTAAATTTTATTTCTGCAATTATATTTCTGCAATTTTATTACCTGCATTTTATTTGCTGCTTTAGTGTTATTGGGTTTCGGTTTGCTGGATCCCCTTAAACCCGGCCCAACACCCCACCTACCACCACTCCTCCTATTTAAAGCTTCCATCTCTTTCTCTCTCCTCATTACTTCATTCTCACCATTACTCCTTCTTCTTCCTCTCATTACTTCTCCACCTAACCAGCAGCAGCAGGAGAAGGCAAGTGCAAACTTGCTTCTCAATCACCCATTTTTTTGGTTCATTTGCTTTCTTCTCGTGATTCCAAGAGAGATTAGTTCTTAGCATTTTTGATTTCTCCGGCTGGTTTTCTCTAGATCTAAGTTGTAGTATTTCGGCTGTTCATGGGTTCTTAGTCCATCAACTTTGGGTGTATTTCTCTGGCACTGGAGCGAAGGCTCCATGGGACTTGGAGTTCGGGAAATGTTGTACGCACACGTTCTTACGTGCTCGCGTAAAACATCAGCCCAGTCACGTACGCGTCTTTACGTGTTTGCGTGTATTTTAGTCACGCACGCGTCTTTACGTGTTTGCGTGTATTTTCAGTCACGCACACGTCTGTACGTATCTGCGTGTATTTTTAGTCACGCTCACGTTCTCATGAGCGTGTATATATTTTCAGTCACGCACACATCCATGAGCGTGCGTGTATTTTAGTCACGCACATCCTTGCGTGTGTAGATTTCTTGTCACCTTTTCATGCTCACTAGAGTCTGCGTGAATTTTCCTTCACGCTCATGCTGTGCTTGCTTGCGTGACTTTTCACGCTCACGCTTGCCAGCGTGTATCACTTTTCACGCTCACTATTCACGCCCATTTTCCACGCTCACCCCAGCTAGACTTAGCGTGACTTGTTGGTCTTAAGCATAGACTTCTTGCGTGACTTTTGGCCTTGGCATAGATTTGTTGGCATGACTTCTTGACCTGGTATTTTAATTGTCTTATAATTATTCATTTAATGATGGCATGATAATTCTTCTATTATATCCTTACGCATTTTTGCATGAACTTGATAAATCATGACATGTTAATATTGTAAATATGGATTGTTGTGTAGAATGTGTCATGTGTCTTGATTAATCCATGGATACCCAGTATGACTAGAACTTAATTCTGAGGAGTTATGGACCCGATTCTATGTAATATTGATGACTTTCATGCCTTGTCACCATTGATAATGATTATGACATGGACTAAATAATTGATCATGCATTCCTAGTTGGAACTAAGCGACTGGCTAGTCGTCTTATTGAATGAAATGAATGAGACACGTTCATGTTATGAACTATTGTAATCGACTGGCTGATCCCGAAATATTGACAAACATGCACATGCAGGCTTTAATCTATGTATTTATTTATTTATTTATTTTCTACAAAAGAAGCATGTGTACTTATGGTCAAGGCATGATTACCGTGGATAGATTTGATTGTTGTATTACGCTATGTAAGACCTACAACCTAACCGCACTGGTATCGTTGTAGAGTTGAGCATATCGTACCCCGTACGAAAGTACTCATTTGAATGACCATGATCCACGGCATGGAACTTCACTCAACGTAGAGACTATTAAGTTAAATAAAATAATGATTGCATGGAGAGAATGGATTTCTGAGTTCTTACATGGCAGCCCCCTTGGAACGAGTAGTACCCGACGGGCCGGCTAGTTCCTACAGATACTGTAAATCTGCCACACGGGCAGGGAACAGTATCTGCTTTTATTATTATTGTATATTGTATATTGACGGGCGTCCTGCTAGGACTCGTCTAATTCATGCATGGGCCAATTGATTGACTGGATAGACTAGCCTTGCTCGCACATAGTAAGAACTGAGGAATCTTTATTGCATTATTCCAGGATAACTTAGGACCCACAATAGCTAGCCGTAGGAATTGATTGGCCGTTCAAGATGATTTATTTGTGTACTGTATCTACTCTGTTGCCTAACTGAGATGATCAGGATGTCAGGACATGACGGGCCAACTTCTGTCCTTGTTTGGTTGGGAGGTTGGTTCGAAGTGTCGTGACGTTATATGAATCCTAGTGGGAGGCAGAGATCTATTATTACATTTTCTTACTTACTGGTTTGGTCCTTCATATCGTCCTTCCTTGTGGTACTTGCTATTAGAGGTCTAACCTCTCTGGTTTTGCATGGCCAGATTTAGAGCCGGTTCCCGTAGATCCAGCGTACTTCTACCTCCAAGATGGTCAATACTAGAGGCATGATTGCAGGAGGACTCGAGTGGGTTCCTTACTTCACCGCTCGTTTTGTTATATACCTTTATACTTAGCCGTTTGGCACCGACATGTTAGTCGGATTGTCTTGTGCTTACTTTTACATAATTATAATTAAGTCAGACTGCAGCTGATAACAATTGTGGATACTTGCTATATCATCTGGCTATATTTTGTAAAGCCAGATCTCAAGAACATTTTGACTGAGCATTTGGGACGCCTTACTGCTTTATCTTACATGTTCTCTATTTCTGTTTCCTTGCTTGAATGATTGAGACAATAGATATGAAATGACCATAGTAAGACCTTTATGTAGTATGCACCCCCTCGTCTGGTTAGACAGCATTGTTCGTATTATACGGTATTCATCTACCCGTAATACGTAGCTGGCTGAGTCATTCCCCCGCTCTCCAGTATTCTGGTTCTGGGGCGTGATAAGGTTTTAGTGGTGGCCCATGCAGGTCTGATTTCAGACTTGTGGGGTGTTTTTGATTTATAGGATGTCTCAATCACACGTGTTCCTTCTTGATCTCATGATTCGTTATCCTCAACCCTTGCTTGACATTCCGGTATCCTTTGACTTCATTGATCCTTCATGTCCGGTTGTTTGATTGTTCTCTTGTCCCTTTTCTTAAGGGCACTTCGTCCGCATCGGTCAGAGCTGGGCAGCAACAGCAGGAGCAACATGGGCAACATAACCAGGTTGGTCAGCAACAAGGGCCAGTCTCACCTCAGGAGACTATCCAGGAAGAAGTGATAGTAGAACCATCGGTTGGACCGCAGTATCCAGATATTCCAGACCCACCCATAGTTCTACCTACCCCTGTAGAAGTGGACACACCAGCCCTTCTGGAGATCATGAAAGGAATGATGGCCACTCAGCAACATCAGATGTTGGTCCAGCAGCGCATGCACACTCAGCTACAAGAGCAGAATGTGTTGCTCAACCAAGGATTGCAGACGGCTTTGGAAAGAGGAGTAAGGACTGATTCAGGAGCATCAGCCAGGTTTTGTAAGTACAACCCCCGCCGTTTCGAGGGCACGGAGGATGCCATCTCAGCAGATGCATGGCTTAAGGATATGGAGGCTATTCTGACAGCAGCGAAGGTGCCGGCAGAAGAACGTGTGGATCTAGTGAAGTTGTTACTTCAGGATCTCGCACGTGATTGGTGGGAATCAGAGGAAGTGGGCATTAGACGTCCTGTGGCTTGGGACGATTTCACGGCAAGATTCAAGACCAAGTACTATGGAGTTGTGACACGGTTTGAGCTACAGCAGAAGTTTATCAGCCTCAGGCAGGCTGGCAAGACTGTAGATGCTTATGCAGCAGAATTCTGCAGATTGAGTAGATTTGCCCCAGAGATGGTAGCAACAGAGAGCCAGAGGGCCATGAGGTTTCAGCAAGGGTTTCATCTTGAACTCTTGCAATTGATCGAGGGGCACAATTACCAAACTTTTGACGAAGTATTGACGGCGACTCGAAGGCATGAGATCACCATACAGAGGCTTGCAGTAAGGACTGGGGGTCAGAAGAGATCCCACAGTCAGATTGAAGGAGGAGGGGGAGCAGCGCCCCGAGCAACAGCACCATCCACTGGCATTCGTATCCACGATGTGGCGATACGAGGACCAGTACCACCCAGGCAGCAGCAGCAGCAGCAACAACAACGGAGGAAGAACCAGCAACCCCCGATGGGATACACTTATTGTGGAAAGATGGGACACACTAGAGATGTGTGTCGGACATTGAATGGACTGTGTCTGATATGTGGAAATCCAGACCATCGGGTTACCACATGTCCCATGAATTCGAGGTCAGGAGGACCAGGACAGCAGTTTCCTGCTCTGCCAGCACCAGGGGCAGGCCAGTATCGAGGACCAGCAGTGGCAGTAAGGCCGTTGGCACAGCGTCCGTTAGTACCGCAGGCTCAGATGTTTCGGCAGCAGGGACCGCCGATGCAGCAACACCAGCATAGACCACCCCAGCATTATCAAGGCAGGGGCCAGCAGCAGCACCAGGCTAGGCTGCAGCATAGAAATCAGCAAGAAGGTCGAGGGCAAGCATTCACTCTGTCCTTGGAAGAGGCATTGGCATCGGGAGATGTGGTGGCAGGTAACATTCTCGTCGCCTCATATCCCGCAGTAGCATTGTTTGATTCGAGAGCATCCCATTCATTTATATCTGCACGATTTATGACACGACTAGGAATGGAGTTCGAGGCATTGCCAGGGAGGTTGAATATACTCACTGGTAATGGGCTAGTAGGAGTTAGTAGAGTTATTTTAGCGTGTAGTGTTGTAGTTTGCGGGCATTCTTTACCTGCCCGGTTGATAGAATTTCCTGTTGGAAATTTTGACGTTATCTTAGGCATGGACTGGCTGAAAGACAGTCATTCGACAATAGATTGTCGTAGAGGAAGTGTATCTTTTGATATTCCAGGCATAAAGAGATTCACCTCAGTCAGATCAGAGGCAACTCAGCAAGAGCAGGGAGTAGTGACGGCGATGGAGGAAGTTCAGATTCCGAAGGTAGTTGAAGAATTTCTAGACGTATTTCTCGAAGAACTTCCAGGTCTACCACCAGTTAGAGATATTGAGTTCAGTATAGAGTTGGCACCAAGAACTAAACCGATATCAGATCGGGTTTACAGAATGGCGGATTCAGAGCAGGCCAAGGTTTATCAGCACATAGAGGAATTGAAGGAGAAGAAGTTCATCCAAGCTAGCGTATCACCATGGGCAGCACCAGTGGTACTTGTGGGGAAGAAGGATGGGTCATCCAGATTGTGCATTGACTACAGGAAGCTTAACGCGGCAACAGTGAAGAACAAGTACCCATTACCCAGGATCGACGACTTATTTGATCAGTTGAGCAAGGCTAGAGTTTTCTCCAAGATAGATCTTCGTTCAGGGTACCATCAGGTGAGGGTTCGGAAGGAAGATATTCCCAAGACAGCTTTCAGGTCGAAGTATGGGCATTATGAGTTCTTAGTAATGCCGTTTGGTTTGACCAATGCTCCAGCAATATTCATGGATTTGATGAACCGCATCTTTATGCCATACTTAGACCAGTTTGTCGTTGTGTTTCTTGACGACATTCTCGTATACTCAGCTAGTGAAGAGGAGCATGAAGACCACCTCAGAAAAGTGTTGCAGGTTCTGAGAGAGAACCAGTTGTATGCCAAGCTCAGCAAGTATGAGTTTTGGTCGGATCACATTTTATTTTTGGGTCATATCATATCAGGAGCTGGAGTAGCAGTAGATCCCAAGAAGGTAGAAGCAGTAGAGAGTTGGCCGGTACCCAAGACCGTAGCAGATGTATGGAGTTTCTTGGGATTGGCAGGATATTACCGAAGGTTTGTGTCAGACTTTGCTAGGCTTTCAGCGCCCATGACCCGCTTGACCCGGAAGGATGTGCCATTTGATTGGTCGGCAGAATGTCAGGCATCATTCGAGACTTTGAAGCAGAAGTTGATATCAGCACCTATTCTTACATTGCCAGTTGGACCCGGAGATTTTATAGTATATTGTGATGCGTCAGGTAAAGGACTTGGATGTGTCCTTATGCAACATGGGAAGGTGATAGCATATGCATCTAGGCAGCTTTGGGACCACGAGAAGAATTACCCAACTCATGATTTGGAGTTAGCAGCAGTAGTGTTTGCTCTGAAGCTATGGAGACATTACTTATATGGTAACCGGGTGGAGATGTACACGGACCATAAAAGTCTGAAGTACATCTTTACTCAGAAGGAACTGAACATGAGGCAGAGAAGGTGGTTGGAGTTGATCAAGGATTATGACGTGGAGCTTCAGTATCACCCAGGCAAGGCTAATGTAGTGGCAGATGCTCTCAGCAGGAGAGGCGGCGCATTTATGTTGACAACGCAGAAACATATCTTAGAAGACCTTCAGGAGATGGGCATCGAAGTTATACTTCCTAGTGATGTAGGAGTTCTAACTAGTCTACAAGTCCAATCTGACTTGGTAGACAGGATCAAGGCAGCTCAGGCACAGGACCCAAGGATTCAGAAGCTTAGGGCAGAATGTGAGTCAGGACTCAGAAAGGAGATGAGGATCCACGAAGATGGTACACTTAGGTTCGGATCGCGTCTATGTGTGCCTACTGGAGATATCAGACAGGAGGTTATGGCAGGAGCTCACAGTTCTCAATATTCTATTCACCCTGGAGGGACCAAGATGTACCAAGATATCAAGCAACATTTCTGGTGGAACGGGATGAAGAGAGAGGTAGCTAGATTTGTTTCCCGTTGCTTGGTATGTCAGCAGGTGAAGGCAGAACAACAGAGGCCAGCTAGATTATTGCAACCGTTTCCTATCCCGGAATAGAAATGGGAGCATATTACAATAGACTTTGTGACCGGTTTACCCAGATCACCAAGTGGTAAGGATGCTATTTGGGTGATAGTGGACCGACTTACAAAGGTAGCACACTTTCTTCCCTTCAGAGTAGGATAATCTACAGAAAAGTTGGCAGAGTTATATATGCAACAGATAGTCAGGCAGCATGGAGTTCCTGTCAGTGTTGTGTCGGATCGGGATACCCGCTTTACATCATATTTCTGGAAGAGCTTACATCATAGTCTGGGTACCAAGTTAAGATTTAGCACGGCTTACCATCCGCAGACGGACGGGCAATCAGAAAGAACGATTCAGACTTTGGAAGACATGTTGCGAGCTTGCACTCTAGATTTTGGAGGGTCTTAGGAGAGTCACCTGCACTTGGTCGAGTTCTCATACAACAATAGTTATCAAGCAAGTATCCAGATGGCGCCATTTGAAGCATTATATGGTAAGAAGTGCAGGTCACCACTTGCATGGAATGATATCGGGGAGAGGAAGATGTTAGGCCCAGAAATGATTGTTCAGACGGTTGAAGTAGTTAAAGGGATTAGAGAGCGACTTCGAGTTGCGCAGGATCGGCATCGTCATTGGACGGATCAGCATCGTAGGCCGCTAGAGTTTTCTGTTGGGGACTACGTATTCTTGCGGATCTCACCTACTCGTGGGGTCATTAGATTTGGCGTTCGTGAGAAATTGAGTCCGCGGTACGTAGGCCCATTTGTTATCCTTGATCGGATAGGCGATGTTGCTTATCGTTTATCACTCCCACCTTCGTTACGAGAGGTGCATGACGTATTTCATGTATCTCAATTACGTAGGTATGTATCAGACCCAAGCCATATCCTCGATCATTCTGAGCTGGTTGTTGGTACCAACCTGTCTTACGAGGAACAGCCTGTGTCCATTTTGGACCGAAGAGAGAAGATACTCAAGAACCGAACAATTAGTCTTGTCCGTGTTGCTTGGGGTCATCACTCCTTGGGAGAGTCAACGTGGGAACGTGAGGATGATATCCGATCCCGATATCCACACCTGTTTGACTCACAAGGTATATCTCTTTCTGTATACCTTGATTGTCTTGATTTCTCATGCTTATCGCTTTATGGGTAGAGCTACTTGATATCGTAGATTGATGGATTTACATATATAGTACTTACTTTTGATATGGTAAAAATGATTGCTTGCTCACTAGAATTGCTTGTATTAGTTTAGCTCTGATATTTCTACCTGCATGGATTTGAAATTCCGAGGACGGAATTTTTCTAAGGTGGGTAGAGATGTCACTCCCCGTTCCCGGAATACATATTTTTATATACATGTACAACTCATGTGTATTTATTTAGTATTTATCATGTATTATTCTGTATTTAAATTCTTTTAGTTTCATGTTAATTAATTATCTGCTCTTTAAATTTTCATGTTAATTTTAATTTCCTGCAAATTTTATTTCTACAATTATATTTCTGCAATTTTATTACCTGCATTTTATTTGCTGCTTTAGTGTTATTGGGTTTCGGTTTGCTGGATCTCCTTAAACCCGGCCCAACACCCCACCTACCACCACTCCCCCTATTTAAAGCTTTCATCTCTTTCTCTCTCCTTATTACTTCATTCTCACCATTACTCCTTCTTCTTCCTCTCATTACTTCTCCACCTAACCAGCAGCAGCAGGAGAAGGCAAGTGCAAACTTGCTTCTCAATCACCCATTTTTTTGGTTCATTTGCTTTCTTCTCGTGATTCCAAGAGAGATTAGTTCTTAGCATTTTTGATTTCTTCGGCTGGTTTTCTCTAGATCTAAGTTGTAGTATTTCGGCTGTTCATGGGTTCTTAGTCCATCAACTTTGGGTGTATTTCTCTGGCACTGGAGCGAAGGCTCCATGGGACTTGGAGTTCGGGAAATGTTGTACGCACACGTTCTTACGTGCTCGCGTAAAACATCAGCCCAGTCATGCACGCGTCTTTACGTGTTTGCGTGTATTTTAGTCACGCACGCGTCTTTACGTGTTTGCGTGTATTTTCAGTCACGCACACGTCTGTACGTATCTGCGTGTATTTTTAGTCACGCTCACGTTCTCATGAGCGTGTGTGTATTTTCAGTCACGCACACATCCATGAGCGTGCGTGTATTTTAGTCACGCACATCCTTGCGTGCGTAGATTTCTTATCACCTTTTCACGCTCACTAGAGTCTGCGTGAATTTCCCTTCACGCTCACGCTGTGCTTGCTTGCGTGACTTTTCACGCTCACGCTTGCCAGCGTGTATCACTTTTCACGCTCACTATTCACGCCCATTTTCCACGCTCACCCCAGCTAGACTTAGCGTGACTTGTTGGTCTTAAGCATAGACTTCTTGCGTGACTTTTGGCCTTAGCATAGATTTGTTGGCATGACTTCTTGACCTGGTATTTTAATTGTCTTATAATTATTCATTTAATGATGGCATGATAATTCTTCTATTATATTCTTACGCCTTTTTGCATGAACTTGATAAATCATGACATGTTAATATTGTAAATATGAATTGTTGTGTAGAATGTGTCATGTGTCTTGATTAATCCATGGATACCCAGTATGACTAGAACTTAATTCTGAGGAGTTATGGACCCGACCCCATGTAATATTGATGACTTTCATGCCTTGTCACCATTGATAATGATTATGACATGGACTAAATAATTGATCATGCGTTCCTAGTTGGAACTAAGAGACTGGCTAGTCGTCTTATTGAATGAAATGAATGAGACACGTTCATGTTATGAACTATTGTAATCGACTGACTGATCCCGAAATATTGACATACATGCACATGCAGGCTTCAATCTATTTATTTATTTATTTATTTATTTATTTATTTTTTACAAAAGAAGCATGTGTACTTATGGTCAAGGCATGATTACCGTGGATAGATTTGATTGTTGCATTACGCTATGTAAGACCTACAACCTAACCGCACTGGTATCGTTGTAGAGTTGAGCATATCGTACCCCGTACGAAAGTACTCATTTGAATGACCATGATCCACGGCATGGAACTTCACTCAACGTAGAGACTATTAAGTTAAATAAAATAATAATTGCATGGAGAGAATGGATTCCCGAGTTCTTATATGGCAGCCCCCTTGGAACGAGTAGTACCCGACGGGCCGGCTAGTTCCCACAGATACTGTAAATCTACCACACGGGCAGGGAACAGTATCTGCTTTTATTATTATTGTATATTGTATATTGACGGGCGTCCTGCTAGGACTCGTCTAATTCATGCATGGGCCAATTGATTGACTGGATAGACTAGCCTTGCTCGCACATAGTAAGAACTGAGGAATCTTTATTGCATTATTCCAGGATAACTTGGGACCCATAATAGCTAGCCGTAGGAATTGATTGGCCGTTCAAGATGATTTGTTTATGTACTGTATCTACTCTGTTGCCTAACTGAGATGATCAGGATGTCAGGACATGACGGGCCAACTTCTGTCCTTGTTTGGTTGGGAGGTTGGTTCGAAGTGTCGTGACGTTATGTGAATCCTAGTGGGAGGCAGAGATCTATTATTACATTTTCTTACTTACTGGTTTGGTCTTTCATATCATTCTTCCTTGTGGTACTTGCTATTAGAGGTCTAACCTCTCTGGTTTTGCATGGCCAGATTTAGAGCCGGTTCCCGTGGATCCAGCGTACTTCTACCTCCAAGATGGTCAATACTAGAGGCATGATTGCAGGAGGACTCGAGTGGGTTCCTTACTTCACCGCTCGTTTTGTTATATACCTTTATACTTAGCCGTTTGGCACCGACATGTTAGTCGGATTGTCTTGTGCTTACTTTTACATAATTGTAATTAAGTCAGACTGCAGCTGATAACAATTGTGGATACTTGCTATATCATCTGGCTATATTTTGTAAAGCCAGATCTCAAGAACATTTTGACTGAGCATTTGGGACGCCTTACTGCTTTATCTTACATGTTCTCTATTTCTGTTTCCTTGCTTGAATGATTGAGACAATAGATGTGAAATGACCATAGTAAGACCTTTATGTAGTATGCACCCCCTCGTCTGGTTAGACAGCATTGATCGTATTATACGTTATTCATCTACCCGTAATACGTAGCTGGCTGAGTCATTCCTCCGCTCTCCAGTATTCTGATTCTGGGGCGTGACAAGAAGCTTCCTGTCGCAGTGTTGAAGCCGACTTGCTACTCCACCACCAGCGTGTCGGTCATTTCTCTTTTCCAGTTATTGGTCGAATGTATCCGTCCTTATATCAAAGGGCTAATAAAGAGAAGTTATTTTGTAATGCTTGTGCTTTGGGAAAACATATCAGAAGCTCGTATGTGAGCACAGGGAATAGGAGTTCAGCTGCTTTTGACTTGATACATTCAGACGTATGGGGCCCTTGTCCTACAACCGAGATTAACGGCTTTCGATGGTTCGTCACCTTTATTGATTGTTATACCCGTGTGACATGGGTCTACCTTCTGAAGAATAAAAGTGACGTCCTTGAGGCCTTTCAGGACTTTCATCGACGAGTGGAAACACAATATGGCGCTAAAATTAAGTGTTTTCGATCCGACAATGGGACGGAGTATACGAATAAGCGGGTTGTTGAGTATTTTTCAACTCATGGAATACTTCATCAAACTTCATGTGCTTATACTCCGGCTCAAAATGGTGTGGCGGAACGAAAGAACAGACACTTGCTGGAAGTTGCACGGACGATGATGCTGGCTATGAATGTCCCGAAGCACTTATGGGGGCAGGCTATATTGACGGCCTCTTATCTCATCAACAGAATGCCATCTCAGGTATTGGACTGGAAGACACCATTGGAGATGCTTACTGGAGCTAATACATACACTGTTCCACCAAAAGTTTTTGGATGTGTATGCTTTGTCCAGGATAATAGGCCAGGCGTTGGCAAACTGGATCCTCGGGCAGTTAAATGTGTCTTTGTCGGTTACACGGCGACTCAGAAGGGTTATACTTGTTGGAGTCCAGTCGAGCGGAAGATGTTTGTCAGCATGGACGTTACTTTCAGAGAACTCGAACCATACTATGGTTCGGATGAAGGTTCCGCATTTGGTGACACACCTAACACAGATGGTGTTCGATGTGAGGGGGAGATAATAAGCCCAAATGTGGTCGTCGGATCGGTTCCGTGTCCGGTTGTAGAAAACTGGACAAACGGGGGAGAGCACAGTGACTCAGATACAGAAAATGAAGAAGAAGATCCATATGTTACGCAGGGGGAGCAGCAGACAAGGGAAAAGGAGCTCCAAGTCTACAAAAAAAGACAACAGAAGTCCAGTACTGTGCCTATGCCATGCCCTGTGCCTACTGTACCAAGTCCCTTGTCTACTCCTGCTCCAACTCCTGAAGATGTTGCCCCCGCACTGAATCACTCGGATTCTAATGCGGATCTCTCCGACTCGGATGGTACGATCTCTCCACCACCTATTGCTCCCTTAAGGAGATCTTCTCGCATCAATGCGGGTAAGGCTCCTGCTCGTTTTGATGATTACGAACATGACATTGCCAACTTCTTGTCTTATTCTAACATTTCTTCGAATTATCGAGCCTTCATTGCATCGTTAGACTCTACTTCGTTGCCCAAGTGTTGGCAGAAAGCAAAGAAAGATCCAAGGTGGAAAGCTGCAATGATGGAAGAACTTGGAGCACTGGAGAAAAATAAGACATGGGAGCTGGTTCCATTACCCAAAGGGAAGAAAGCTGTGGGATGCAAATGGGTGTACACAGTGAAAGAGACGCCAGAAGGAAAAGTTGAGCGGTACAAGGCGAGGTTGGTTGCAAAAGGATTCACACAGTCATATGGAATAGACTATGATGAGACTTTTGCCCCAGTAGCAAAAATGAGCACCGTACGAACTCTGGTCTCCATTGCAGCAAACTATGGGTAGAAGCTGTACCAGTTGGATGTGAAGAATGCCTTTCTTCATGGGGACCTGCAAGAAGAAGTATACATGGAGCTCCCGCCTGGGTGCTATGCGACGGAATCAAACGGAGGGACGTCGCAAGGAAAGGTGTGTAAACTGAAGAAGTCACTATACGGGCTCAAGCAATCCCCTCGAGCCTGGTTTGACAGATTCAGACAGGCTGTTACAGGCATGGGATACCGTCAAACAAATGCAGATCATACGGTCTTCCTTCAGCATGCAAGAGGCCACATCACTATACTTGCTGTATATGTGGATGATATAGTGATCACAGGTGATGATGAAGTCGAGATCACTAAACTGAAGTCAAAACTCGCGAAGGAGTTTGAAGTGAAAGATCTAGGAGCGATGAGGTACTTTCTAGGTATCGAGGTGTGTGAAGGCGAACAAGGAATTGTTCTCTCATAGAGAAAATACACACTAGATCTGCTGAAGGAGACAGGAATGCTGGGATGCAAAGCAGCGGTCACTCCAATTGACCAGAAGTGCAAGTTGGGAGCAAAAACAGGAGAGCCCGTTGATCGTGAAAGATATCAACGACTTGTAGAGAGATTGATTTATCTGGGACACACTCGCCCTGATATCTCATTTGCGGTGAGTGTAGTGAGTCGCTACATGCATGATCCAAGAAAGGGTCATATGGAAGCAGTATTTCAGATCTTGAGGTATCTGAAAGGAACACCGGGAAAGGGGCTATGGTTCAAGAAGAATGGACGCATAGAAGTTGAGGGATACTGTGATGCAGACTGGGCGAGCTGCATAGATGACAGAAGGTCTACCACAGGATACTGTATTTTTGTATGAGGAAATCTGGTCTTATGGAGAAGCAAGAAACAGTCTATGGTAGCACGGTCGACAGCTGAAGCAGAATACAGAGCAATGGCTCTGGGAGTGTCAGAGTTGCTATGGGTGAAAGTATTGCTGACAGAGTTGAAGCTGGATAAGGGAGCACCATTGCGTCTTCTGAGTGATAGTCAAGCTGCAATAAGTATAGCTAACAATCCAGTTCAGCACGACAGAACGAAGCACATCGAGATTGATCGATTCTTCATCAAGGAGAAGCTGGAACAAGGGATACTTAAGATTGACCATGTCCGCTCAGAAGAACAAGTTGCAGACTGTCTGACTAAGGGTCTTAGTTCATTAAGTCTGTCGAAGCTATGTAACAAGATGGGGATGATCAATATCTATCGCCCATCTTGAGGGGGAGTGTTGAGAATCAATAAGGGACTTTTAGTCCCACATCGGAATATGTAGTTTGTAGAGGAGCTAGACTCCCTATATATAGTGAAGTAGTCCATCAATAAAATTATCAATCTATTATTTTCTACACCTCTCTTTCTTCAAGACTTGCAAGAATGATAAAAAGGAGGCAAGAGTTCAACATGAGGGCTTATATAGGGGAAAAACTACTACATGGCTGGCCATCCTAGGGTTTAGTGCCCAATCTATGGCTCTCAATCTCCCACTAAGGATCTATGGTCCATATTGATTCTAGGTTTTAGCTATACTAACTCAAGACTATGACTAATCCTAGTCATGACTAATCAAGTCATAAGTCATGGCTAACCAACCTTAGTCAATGCTAACATAACCATCAACTTAACCAAGGCTAATCTAGGTTAGTCCAATCTATTAGGGTAGGTCCTTCTAGGTTAGGCTAATCACATCACATACCAAGCAATTATTCACATACATTCAATAAGTTCTAACAAATCCTATTAAATTAAATAAATCCCAAAATGACCAAAGTACCCTCTAGGCTAAAATGTACTAAATGGAAACTCTACTCACATGGTTAGGCTCCCAAGGTCATGGTTAGTTTCCTGGTCAAGTAGTCTCTAGGGCTACACTAGAGAAACACAAAAATCATAAGTCATGATTTAAAATAGTTTAAAATGATTAAAAGTCACTAAAAATTACATCATGATTTAAATATCATTATTAAAAGACTAAAATTATAAAATTTCAAAATTACCCTCTTTTGGAGAAACTGGGTGTTACAATCCTACCCACCTTATAAAAATTTTGTCCTCGAAATTAAGATGGTAGCAGTCCTTCTAGGTCAAACACCCCACAATCAAAGTCTCAAACATACCGTCAAATAATCATATGCGTCTATCCAAAATCATGATACTCAGAATCTTCGTCGTGCTAGTGAGCATGGCTACGATAATCACAGAGTCCTCGACTAAGGCACATACCTCTAGAATCATGGTATTTAAAATTTTTGCATTGCCGCATGCTTGGCAGCAAAAATCTTAAATTCCTACACCCAAGAAATACGTCATAAATCTGGCTATATGTCCTCACTATGCCGGCTAACACGACTATCGAAGATTCTAGATTCCATAACTGGTGACCTAGCCCATATGATTCATCTCAGAAGAAAATTAAAACATGACACAAGAGCAACAGGACAGAATTGATCAACCAACAAGGAACAGAGAGAATCGAATTTCAAGGCAGTAATTGCAGAATTTGAAACAAGAACGGAATATGTAACTAGATCTCCCACGGCCTGAGCATCCTCGGCTGTCACGACGAAAGCTCGCCCTGGCTGGCCTCCCTTGGCCTGCTGCTGATGCTGTACGAACCTCTCCTGTTGAGTCTGCAATGGTGGTCCCCTCTGCTGTCCTGCCGGAACCCTAGCTCCTGGTGCTATCTGAGCCAATGGTGTCGGGTTCTTGGGACACTCTCTACACTGATGCTCTGCTGAACCGCAAAGTAAACACATACCTAGCCTCTTCCTGCAATCGTTCCACCAATGGCCTGACTTCTTGCAGAAGTTGCACACGGTGTCCTGGTGATACTGCACCTGTCTCTGTCCCTGATACTGAACAGGCCTCTGCTGTAGCTGATGTATCTGAGCCCTCGGCTGCTGGTACTGCTGCTGAAACTGCTGCTGAACGTACGGCCTTTTGGCTGGTCCTCCGCTGCGGCTGTCCCCAACTGGGTTTCGCCCCCTCTTGAGCCTAAGCTCAAGATCATCCTCTGCCAATAAGGCTCCCGTCAAAATCTCCTCAAAAGTGGCATCCCTGTTGCCCTTGGTCAAGGACTTGACTTCTTTGACCAGACCCTTCCGGAACCTCTGGGCCTTCGCCGTCTCGCTCAAGCCCTCTACGAACCTGCCGAGGCGGCCAAACTCCCCTGCGTACTCCTCCACTGAAAGACTCCCCTGGACTAGGCTCTCGAACTGCGACTCCAAGGCTCTGAGTGCTGAATCTGGAAAGAACTTCTTCTTGAAGAAGCCCTTAAACTGCTCCCAAGTCTGTCCAGCTACCCCCACCCTGGGGTCTGACTGATACCAGGTGCGAGCAAGATCTCGCATCCGGCTAGCTGCTGCCTCTATCTGGAGATCTGCCGGTATCCGGGCCAGGCGGAAGATCTCCTCTATATGCTCGATCCACTCGTCAGCATATATAATCCCCTCCGTCCCCAGGAAGTCTCTGGGGCTCATCTCCTGGAACTGCTCTATCCCAGGTGTCTTCGGCTGCTGGACTACTGGTCGAGCTGCGACTGTCGTAATGGCCAGCTCCATGCCCTTCTTGCCGGGTCTGCTGCATCTCCATAAACTGCTGAAAGTACGCAAACATCTGTGCCGCGTCCACGTGTCCTGTAGGCGACGGCTGCTGGAACGGTACCTCTGGGATGACTGGGTCCTGCCTCCGAACTGGTGAAGGCATACCCTCTGCTGTTGCTGCTGAAGTCCCAATATGAGCAGAGGTGGCAGGAGCTGTAGCCTCCCGACCCTGCTGAACTGGCTGAGAGGTAGCAGTCCCCTCTACAGTATCCCCATGAATGGTACGCTGTAACCGCGTCTCCACCATCCTGAAGACAGATCAAACAAGGGTATCAATTGCTGAAAAAGAAGCGATAAATCAAGGGAGGACAGTTTATTTCAAAAGGAAGTATTAAAGTAGCAAGAATTTGATAACAAGAATCAGGTTAAGAGCTTTTTCTAATGTGATTGAGTACCTCAAGAATATCCTAATCCTACTGCAGGCTGTAGTGATACTCTAGTTCGAATACCACTACATAAACTCGACCTGCATGGGCCACCACTAAAAATGTGTCACGACCCGCACCCACTGTGAGGGTACGAGAATGTAACAACGCCCAGCCTACGCCGCAGTATCGGCGGTAGAACACTGTCCTAGGTCAATCATCTAACAATATAAAGGTACCTGTACAGTATATATCCTCCGAATGGAGGTGACATAGCAATATACAGTCTCAATCACATCTAAGGCAGAATGATAAGATAAATGATAGATAGATAAATACTGGAATAAAAGATCCACAGGATACAATCAGAGAGAGAGTTTAAGTGTCTACTGCTATACAAAATAGAACATCCAGCTCAATACAAGTCTAATACTGAATATGAAAGAGTATATATATACAATCCTGATCTCAGAAGACAGAAATAGTAAAACCTAGACTAGGGAGCCTCAGTCTCTAAGCTAGTGGATCAGGCTGGAAATATGGGTCACACGAGTCATCTACAGCTGTCCCATAGAAGGTGTCTACGCAGGCCTCATCCTCATCCTCTGTAATATTTTCAACAGGTCCAGTCAGGACGGGAGCGAGCACAAAACATCTCACGCAGTTCATATCAAGTTAGGAAATATAAAGCATACAATAGAGTAAGGTACATGAAATGCTGAAAGAAGAATGTATATGAAAAATAGTAGAGATTTGATAATGGAAAATATCTATATATGATAAGTAAGAACTGTAAGCAACATGTGATTTAGAGCACAATATGGTTATGTAAACGGTTTAGGTTATACAATAAAATGGGATTCCTTTGTACGTGGGTGTATAATGGACATATATAATTTCTTATACAATAGGATTGATCACATAACCATTTCTACTCTCCCTCCCCAATCAATACACAAGAATCCAATTCAGTTACGTTACCTTATACAATAGCTTGTACAATGGCTCAATGTGATAATGAGAGTACAATATGCACAATGAGTGTACAATGATAAGGATATTCAATAAATACAATATGTAAGTGAAACGCACATCATAATATGTATTTAGTGAATACAAGGAGATAACATCTCAGAAGAAGATCCATATAGTACCAATCCGTGATAATGATCGTGTCAGCATCAAGTACAGTAATCTAGAACAAGAATGTAAATCCAGACAAGTATGAAACGGTCAGAGAATGTACTCGCCTGATCTTCTGAGTGTCTGAAGAGAATATACTGTCCGAGGAGTGGTATCTGTCTCCTATAGAACAGTACAAGTCACAACAAGTCTAAAATAAGAAAATAGACTGCTACAATGCATCTACATGAGTCTAGGTCAAACTAGGCCAAGGTCAACTCTGGTCAACCAAGAAGTCAAACTTAAGTCAACTATGGTCAAACTAGGTCCAACAAGTCCAAACTAGGTCAAACAAGTCATTCTAGGTCTAACTAGCCCAAACTAGTCTAAACAAGGCTAAACAAGTCTAATCTAGACTCTCTAGTCAAACAGACATACACAGACCATAGGCTATATCATACCTATAGGCTAAACCATAATACAGTAGAAACTCTATAAATTAATACTCGATTATTTAATAAACTCTCTAAGATAATATTTTTGGCCGGTCCCGACTCGGGGATAGGGTGCTAAATTAATAATTCGCTAAAATTATAAGATAATACATTTTTGATAATTTCTTCAGACCCCATATAAAATATAAATTAATAATTCCTTATATATAGCATATTACATGAATGATTTATGAAGGTTTCTTGAAAAATGACTCAAGAATTGAAGGTTTCTTGAAAATATTTTTAATGTCCATAAAGTGATACACTGAACACAAGAAGCATAATAAGGTGGGAGATTGAAGGTTTCTTTCAAATTGGGCCCTTCATTTGATATACACATGCATTGTATACAATAATTAAGTGGAAGCTTGAAAGGTGTTTGTAAACTACGTAAGTATTTTACTATAAATTAATAAAATATTAATTAATATATAAATTAATAATTATTAATTTATCGATTAATTAATAACTCTTTTAATTAATAAATTTTGGTGGTCCCAAGTGTATTATTTTATAGAGTTTCTACTGTACATGACTACATGACATTATCTACATCTAAAAATACTACACATATGATATGTTATCTAACACAATCATAGAAATACACTAGCATTAGGTTACCCATATACCTATACACAGGTATAGGCACATCACATATATATACATACATATAGATATAGGTTTAATACATGTATACATATAGATATACATTACCCTATATATATATACACATTACTAGTGCATATAGGCAAGCCTAAAGGAAAGCCTACATATACCAATCTTATATAGAAAAAAAATATATATATATACCAATCAAACACAAATTTAGAGAGAGGGGAAGGGAAAAACATGTGTGTGGCAGGTGTGGGGAATGTGGTATCTGTGATGTGTGTGTGTGTGTAGATTTGTGAGGGTGTGTAGGCCTGTCATGAAAAGTGTCCCTGTGCCTTAGGGTCCCAGTGTCTCACTGTGTGTGTGTGGTACACATAGAGAGGTCAGTAGGTAGTAATGTATCTCAGTTGAATCAAACATTAGGCTCAAGCCATCTCAATATCAGATTTTTAAATAGGAATGTGTACACAGGTTTGTGGGACTGAAAAATAGTGAAATCTCAGTTAACAGTCTAAAATCCAATCTTCAGTTTTAAAACACAACATTCAAACATTAAGCTCAAACCCATTTCAATATTCAAACTTCCAGAATGAAATCTCGTATATATATTAAACCTAGAAATCTATATGTACACTGGTAACTACTTCACTAGAATCATAAATTTATATCATAAGAAAACTGGAGATATCATTAAGGACTGAAAAAAAACAGTGTAGCATGGCATGAGGCAACCTGTGTGTGATATCAGAAAAAACAGGAGGGGTAGAGTGTGTATGATTTAAGGAATTAATTCACAGTGAATGAGGGTGTGAGAGTTAGTTCAAAATAGTATGCATAACTCAGATTTTTCCTATTGTTTCGAAATCTCAGGGATTGGTAGATGACAGTTCAAAATTTCAGTTTACATTACAACTTGATCTCAGTTTTCTATATTAACCTAATCTCAGATTTACAGTCCAGATTTTCATCAGTTCAATCAATCTTGGGGATCAACAAGTTCACTATCCAACCCATTGATACCAATCCATTCAACCTAACTCTCAATCACACTCTCTCAATCCTGAACTCAGATTTTCATAAACCTGAAACAGGTATACAACATGTACATACACATATACCCAATTTTGAATCACCAAAATCAAATATCAGTAAAAACCAATCAACATCATGAAACCAATTTCGAACAACTGGACTCAGGTATTCATGTTCTGTGCAAATCAGGAAAGTAAGTATCACAGTTGACACATGCTTAAATTCAACATCCAAAAATCAAAGTCGAAACCAAAACCTAACACTAATCATAAACCATACATTTGTACCATCTATTACATATGTAGGTGAGCCTAAAATTTAATATTTAACAGCATTAAAATCAGAGAAATGCAAATTAAAAATTGAGTTCAACTCAGTATCAGAGCGTATCAGCTAACAAGGGGAAATTCAAATCTTCGAATGCAAATAGCCATCAAAATCACAATCAATGCGTTGGTAACTAGTGTAGCATATGTACACGTGTCATGTGAGTCGTTTCGTGTCCAAAAACTATGACACAGACGTGTCCAACATGTTGCAAACACGTGGGGTGCACCCAGTGTTGCACAGTGTCGTGCACGTATGCACTCGAGTGTAGGACACGACACACGACACTTCGTATCACGTGCACACACCCACGCGGTCGCCTATGGTAGGGCTACACGTGGGATAGCCTGATACGTGTCCACGACGTGTCTACAGAGGATACGAACACGTGTTCGTGCGTGTCTGTGCACGTGTTCAGTCGCCTGCGTGCGACAGCGCGCGGCCAGTGCGGCCACGATTTCTCCGTGCACAGACTACGAGACGCTCCCAAACTTTGGGAGCAGGAAGTCAGTCAATGCCCCTCAATTCAAACAAATTTTTAGATCAAAAGACCCGTGTCGTGGCCACAGTGAGGTTCGAGTAGCAGGAAAAAGTTGTGGGCTGTGCACAGGCCGTGTCCTCAACCAAAATGTGACACAAAAGGACACAAAAATCATCTCAGAGACTAAGAAATCATTAAGCAATATCAAAACCAAGATTTATATTCAAATAGAATTCGAAAATAACAAAAATGAGTTCATTCAAGCATTTCATCAACACTTGCAGTCACGACTGATACGTGTCCGATACGGACACGTATCCAACACAATATGGCACCAAACTTGGTCAGGACGAAGTGGACACCTAGGGTTACATGAATATGCAATAAAATCTAGGGTTTCAATAGGGTTTTAGGGTTAAACCTGAGTGAGTTTTTAGCCTCCAGAAATATCCCAAAGCTGAGAGGTTGTCACCCCCAATTTTTAAATTAGGGGTATTTTCATCATTTTTCAAGTTTTATAATTTTTAGGAATTTTATTTATTTTATGTGATTTTTTGGGATTTATTTGGTTTGGTTTGGATTTTATCCAATTCGGACTCAAGTTGGAGACCCGGGTAGCCTGGACCCTAGTGGGACCCACATACTAGCTGGACTTGGCCCACATACCATCATAATTAGGTAAGAAATCATAAACCCAACTTCCTTGGCTTAATTAGTCATTTTAGAGACTTAATTAGTTCATTAGAAACAAACCGAACCAAACCGAAACAAACCGAACCCAACCTAAGTCTAATAGGTTTGGAGGGCTATTGGATCCTACCCAAACCCACTAAACCCCCCCCCCCCCCCCCCACACTTGGCCGGCCATGAATAGCGCCCCCCCCCCCCCCCCCCCCCCCCCTCCGCCCCCCCTCTCTTTTCTTCACCACCAAGTAAACTTCTCCCTCTCCATTTCTTTCTTTTTCCAAGCTTTCTTCTCAAGAGAGAAACCCATTGTTAGGTAAGCCATTAATTCTTCATTTATTACTCTTTGGCATTTAAGTTCTTCACAATAAATAAAGAGGAGATTATTCTCTATCTTTTGACCATAGCTTTTCTTTAGGTTTCCTAAAATCTAGTTTAAGGAAATTGGGGGTTTTCTAATTAGAGTAGTATATATATATATATATATATATATATATATATATATATATATATATATATATATATATATATATATATATATATATATATGTATTTGTGTGTGTAGAGGAATGAGAGAGTGGTAGTGGTATTGGTGTCATGAGATGGTGGTGAGAGTGGTGTAGAGAGTGGTGGTGGTGTTGTGTGAGAGAGTAGTGTGTGTGTGTGTGTGTGTGTGTGTGTGTATATTTGTATATATATCTATATGTGTGTGTGGGTGTATTTACATATATGTAGATATACGTGTGTGTGTATTTATATATATGTAGATATATGTGTGTGTGTATTTATATGTATGTAGAGATTTGTGTGTGAGTGTATTGATATATATATATATATATATATATATATATATATATATATATATATATATATATATATATAGGAGGATAGATATAGGAGGATAGATATATATATATAGAAGAAGAGGAGAGGAAGTGAAGAGATGAAGAAGAAGAGAAAACACAGCAGTAGCAGCAGCTACAGCTGCTGTAGTAGCAGCTCCAGCTGCAGGAGCAGCAGCTCCACTGGCAGCAGCAGCTGCCAGTTGATCCCCCCCCCCCTTTTCAGCCCCTTAAGCCTATTGTATACCCCCCTATTTAGCCCATTTTACCCCCATATATGTATATATATATGATATATATATATATATGTATATATATATATATATATATATATGGATAGAAGATAGTTAGAATAAGAAGAAATTAGAAGAAGAAGGATTAGAAGAAGTGAGGAGAAAAAGGAAGAATTGGAGGATTAGAAGAGAAGTAGAAAGAAATGAGAAGGGGTTAGAAGAAGGAATAGGAAGAAGAGTTAGAAGAAGGAATAGGAAGAAGAGTTAGAAGAAGAATGGGAAGAAGGATAATAAGAAGAAGGATAAGGAGAATAAGAATTTGAAGAGGAGGAAATAGAAGAAGAAGAATAGGAAGGGAAAGTGGGAAATAGGAAATGGAGGAGATCGAGTTAGAGGGCGAAACGGAGCTCGGAGTATCGGAATGAGTTGAAACTTAGCGTGGGGCTAGAATACGTGAATTAAATTTTGCGGGTAGGCTTCCGAGTGGAAATCGGGGTTGTAGGGCGCCGGTATCGCGCCGTACCATTGCATATCTTGAAATATTTAAGATATCGGCAATGGGCCGTATCATGGACTAGACGTCCACTTTACTTAGGTATCTTGGTAGGTAATATATGTATAGGCTAGTATCTTACTACCCTAGGGAGCTCGGGTCAAAATACCAAGCGTAGGTAGGCTAACTAGATTTCCACCTAGGCTAGAAATTTACCTTAGAAAAGGTAAAATAGGATATTGGCATACGGCCAAGATTTGAGTTTCGAAGTCCAGGATGGACTTGGATATGGGTTGTAGAGGTTGGTAATGATTAGAAATAGTCGCCTAGACCTGGTCTTGACCCCGGTTGACCACGGTTGACTTTTTAGACCAAAAGTTAACTATTGGTCAACACTTTATCCAATTTAGTCCCAAATTCCATTAGACTTGTGTAGTTGACCAAAAGTCAACTATTAGTCACCATTGACCTAGGATTGACCTAGGGTTGACCAGAGTTGATCGAAGTTGACCAGAGTTGACCAGTTGACCAAAAGTCAACTGTAAGTCAACCGTTGACTCAAATCGACCTAGATTAATTTCGTTTGACTTGTATTGACCCAGTTTGACCTGGTTAGGCCTAATATGACTTAGGTTGATCTCGTACAGTCTAGTTTGATGTGTCTTGACCTAGAATGACTTAATAGGGTTTAATTTTGATTCGACTTTACTTCCTAAACATAGTATTGATACGTCTTGTTCTCTATAGGTCCTCGAGACGCTGCATTTGCTCCAGTTGACATATCATACCATATTACAAGCGAGTACATTCTCTGACACTTTTCCAATTTATGATGATTGTTATAATTCATGTAATTAGTGTAGATATGCTTGTTCTCGACACATTGGTCACACGGATTTGGTATTCATGGATCCCGATATGAGATGTTATTTCTCGTTATCTTGGTATATCTTGTGCAAGCTCCCTTGTAGTTCTTGTGCAGTATATGGACACCGATTCTCGAAGAGACTTGCTTCCTTCTCGTAGAATCCCGTGTCATAACGTGTCTTGCTTGGATCCACCCTACCAGTCGGGGACGGGGAGTATTAGTGTAAATATGTGGTCAAAGCCTATTGTGCACCCATTGTGCACATATTGATTGTGAGTGTTGATCATACACCCGACGTATGATTAGCCAGGCCGGTTACTATTTGTGCAAGTTCCCAAGCCGGCCACATATTGTAGCTAGTGTGAAACCCATTGTTTTTGTAGCCATTTATTTAAATAGAATTTTTGTGTTATTAATAAAACGTTTTCAAAAATTTTATTATTGATATTATAATTATTAATTATTTTTGGATGGAAAGAATTTCGAAATTATAAATAACTTGGATTTTTTTGATTTCGAGCCCAGACCCAGGCCCGAGCCCATTCTTCCTATTTCTTTCTAATCCTGGATTTGACTTGGTTAATAAAAAAATATATATATATATATATATTGGTCTTGGGCTGGTCCCGAAGGACCAGCGGTTGGAAGTGGGGACTTGTTCCTCTTCCACACGTTTTAGTAACGTACACTACAAACTCTCCCTTAATATCCCCCACTTCCCCACTTTCTCCCCGTACTCACAGCAGAAGAGGAACAAAACTTTTGTTATCAACTCTCTCATCTCTCTCTTCCATTCACTTATTTCCTTCTCTCTGGAAGAAGAACCTACCCAAACCCATTTTTCCCCAAGCCCTAGCCACCCTCTTCCCCGAGCTCAGCGCCGACCGCGGCCGCGCGACCCCCTTCCGGCGTCCGCGCGCGAGCCTGACCGGCTCCCCCGCAGCCCGCGCGGCCTCCCAACGGCGGCATACCCCGCCCGCCGAGCCATCTTCGGCCGTCACCCTCTCCCGCGGACCCTCCTCCGCGCGCCGCCCTACACCAGCGTGCGAGCCCCTTCTCCGGCGAGCCGTCCGCGCCGCCTCCAGCGCGCGGTTTCTCCCCGACAAAGCCAGCGTTCCGCGGCCCCTCTCCCGCGGGTTCCTGCGCTTGACAGCGTACTCCCGCGCCCCTTTGTCTCCCTGCTGTCCAGATCGGTCCGCGACATCGCTGATTTTCGCGGGCCAGCATGCCTATCCTTGGATTCCGGCGTTTCGACGTCGACGTCGCTGCGGGACTTCTATTTATTATTCTTTCTATATCTTCTGAGAGCTCTAGCCGAGCACCCGAGGTATAATTTTGCTGCCCGTTGCATTTATTTTCAGTAGTCTGTGATGATAATCGGTCCCCGGTTTCCCTTTGGGAAATCCGGTTAGCTACGTAGTAGATTCGGTTAGCTACGTTAGCTTTTGGTTGGTTGGTTTGCGAGATTTTGTGATGTGGTTGCTGTGATTTTTACGTTATTGGTGGATTGCGGGATTCTCGGGTATCTCGGGAAGGTTCTGGTGGTTTGGAGAATTATTTCGGTGGATATATTTTCGGGATTATTATTTGGTTGGAACAATTGCAGGTTTTGTGGCGCATTTCCCAGTTTTGGGTTGTCCCGAAATAGAGGAAGTGCTGCCCAAATTTTTACAAAACTTTATTTATTTTGATTTCAAATCGGTTTTCGAAAAATAAATTTTAAAACTGATTTTTCGGGCGACGACCGTACCGGTCTGTGGGCCCTAGCGAAATGCAAACGCACCGGTCCGACCGGGCGTTGAGGTATTAGCTAGACTTGATGATGGACCGAGTCTGAGACTCCAACTTTATTTTAAATTATTTTATTTAATGTTTAAGCTATTTATTATAGTTATTTATTTACTGCATTTTATTTGGTAATTAAATCATTTCCTCTTATTTGATGTAAAAAGAATTGTACAGGGCATAAGCCCATAACTCTAGGATGATTAGCTGTGCCCATGTATTGCTTAGCGTAGGTTTTACTTTCTTTTCTGGGTGGATGTTGATCTTGGGTGGTTTTGGATTGAACCTATAATCGTAGTTAGAGCGTAATCATATGATTAATTAAGAATTAATTAAATGGATGAAAAATTAGTAAATAACTAGTTCATGATTTATCATTAAAAGAAAACTATATTTTATAAAAATATTACAAAAACACAAAGTTTTCCAAAGTTAATTGATTCTCGTTGTTATTTCCAAATAATCCAATTAACCGGCTTAATCAAACGTACGTAGTTGCGACGTAAACGTTAGCTGTAGATTAATATAAATTAAAATCTGACTAGGACTTACTACTAGAGATTGCAACTAGCACACTTAGCCTGGTTATTCAAGGTTCTAAGTCGAGTTCTCAACTGTAGGAACTCGAAGTTACAACTGACGTTCCTCCTCGGTACCGACCCGTCTTTCCAGTCATCTAAAACAAGGCAAGTTTCGGATTATGTTTTCTTGTAATTTCCTTAGTAAAGTTAAGCTGCATGATAAACCACACTGCTGACACGGAACTCTACCTTAGGGTTCAACTACTGATTGTTACTGTTACTGAATGTGGGACTGGGGGAATAGTATAGACGTTTATGACCAAAGCCCCTACTGAACTGACTGTGTTAGCTTACCCCTCTCACACACGGGGATAAGCCATATCGTATCGCTAGAATACTACTGATCAACCCAAGCCGGTCATAGACGTTTGCATATTCAAATCACACAGAACTGTTTTAAACTGCTGAAAATATTATTTCAAACTGTTTACCCTGCACTTTTCAATTACTATTTAAATTATGAGATGCATATTTCGTTCTTGCTCCCTCCTGACTGGAGACAACATTTTAGGTAACACTGAGGAAGACGAGCTATACTATAATAGCTATTATGACCCGGTTCTTTACCCTGCGACGGTACCGGAGCCGTCTTTGGAGTACGCTGATCCTGGGACTGCTGAACCTGATGCTTAGATAGTTTCCCTTTCTGCATTTTCTTTTATTTGGAGTTTGTAGTTTTATTTCTGCATTTCCCTTCCAATTGTATTTCTGAATTTTTATTAAACAAAGTTTCAATTCCGAATAGAACAGTTGTGACAAATGTAATTGTGTTGTTGTGAATACCTGCAATGGAACAGCTTACTGCCGCCGTCTCACCACGGTGCAGGCTGGGCATGGTCCGGTTCGACCCATTAACTTGGGATCGGGTCGTGACAGCTAGTACTCACACACCTAGATATATGATTCTTGATTCTTGTACATGCCATGATCAGTTTACTTGCCTTGTTCTAGCTCTAGATTTACAGCTTACCTTGCCATGATACTCACATGTACATTCCATGATTTTCTTGTATATACTCTCTATTTACAGTCTTATAGCTTTTGTCATATCTTGTGAACTGTTGTTAGTAGATTGTACTCGTTCCATCCTGACAGGATATGTTGACAATATTACAGATGCTGATGAGGGAGATTATTGTACCTACTACGGTCCGGATGACGTAGTGGGCATAGACTTGGAGACGTTGGTCCAGCAGGGCTTAGCTCCGCCTGACGAGACCTTACCACTTGCTTAGTTAGAGTAGGTCTTTTGTACTGGACCTTGTCTCCAGCTACTTTTGAGACTGTTATTACTATAGATTGTATTAGAGACTTGGACTTGTATATATTCTTGTGTTGAACTTGACAGGTTATTATTTTAGTATCGTCTTGTTGTCTTTATCTTTCAGTCTTTACTTTGTTATCTTAGAGTTGTGATTGAGTACTCGTATATATTCATTGCTTGTCCTCCGTTCGGAGTTGACCATATTCTCGACAGGTTTTGATGTATATATATAAACTGTTTAGAGTAGAAAAACCTACAGCGTTCCACGCCGTTTTTGCGGTGAGGGCTGGGCGTTGTCACGTGCACGTGCCCTTATAGCGGGTGCGGGTCGTGACAGAGGTTCTCTAGTAATATAGGCTCCCAAATTGCTCCAAGGCTGGGTTTGCTCCACAAGAACAGCAAGTAGGGATTGGTTAGGTGCTATTGCAAAAGATTAGGGCTAAAAAGGATCAAAAATGGATGAACTATGGATTGGGGAAGGAGTCTATACCTCTCTTTCTTCAAGACTTGCAAGAATGATAAAAAGGAGGCAAGAGTTCAACATGAGGGCTTATATAGGGGAAAAACTACTACATGGCTGGCCATCCTAGGGTTTAGTGCCCAATCTATGGCTCTCAATCTCCTACTAAGGATCTATGGTCCATATTGATTCTAGGTTTTAGCTATACTAACTCAAGACTATAACTAATCCTAGTCATGACTAATCAAGTCATAAGTCATGGCTAACCAACCTTAGTCAATGCTAACATAACCATCAACTTAACCAAGGCTAATCTAGGTTAGTCCAATCTATTAGGGTAGGTCCTTCTAGGTTAGGCTAATCACATCACATACCAAGCAATTATTCACATACATTCAATAAGTTCTAACAAATCCTATTAAATTAAATAAATCCCAAAATGACCAAAGTATCCTCTGGGCTAAAATGTACTAAATGGAAACTCTACTCACATGATTAGGCTCCCAAGGTCATGGTTAGTTTCCTGGTCAAGTAGTCTCTAGGGCTACACTAGAGAAACACCAAAATCATAAGTCATGATTTAAAATAGTTTGAAATGATTAAAAATCACTAAAAATTACATCATGATTTAAATATCATTATTAAAAGACTAAAATTATAAAATTTCAAAATTACCCTCTTTTGGAGAAACTGGGTGTTACAGGCAGTCCTAAGTAAAACTTGCTGTTACACCCATGGCAGAGATTCATAGTTAGGACTGCCAAAGTGAGACTTGTGTGGCAGTCCTACACAGAGATTCATAGTTAGGACTGCCACACCCATGGCAGTCCTACACTGAAGTATGACTGCCAGGGTCCTGGCAGTCCTAAGTAAAACTTGCTGTTACAGCAAGTTTTACTTAGGACTGCCAGGACCCTGGCAGTCCTACTTCAGTGTAGGACTGCCATGGGTGTGACAGTCCTAACTATGAATCTCTGTGTGAATTTTTGATTGTGTGAATCATCACAACAGAGTTAAGAAGTTAGGACTGCCACACCCATGGCAGTCCTACACTGAAGTAGGACTGCCAGGGTCCTGGCAGTCCTAAGTAAAACTTGCTGTTACAACAAGTTTTACTTAGGACTGCCAGGACCCTGGCAGTCCTACTTCAGTGTAGGACTGCCATGGGTGTGGCAGTCATAACTTCTTAACTCTGTTGTGATGATTTGATTGTGTGAATCAAATTGCCACAGAGTTAAGATTCATCACAAAAAAATAATTTATCACAAGTCCTGATACAGATACTCTGTACATTAAGATTCATCACAAAAACTTTTCACAACTTAAGATTCATCACAAAAACTCAATAATCCAACTACAATAAAATTATCACAACTACAATAAAATCATCACAACTACAATAATTCATCACAACTACTTAGTCCCGAACATTCCAGATCCAAATTAAGTTTCAAACAAGCAAAATATCCACAATAATCCATCAAATGTACGTAACTATTCCACATCCAACTTAAGTTTGAAACATAAAAAATATCGAAATCCATCTACATATCATGCCGGGCCTTTGAACGAGACTCCCTATTGTTCATGAAGGGGAAGTCGACCACGTCGTCGATGCGATCAAGCTCGTTGGCGACCGCGACACAAGTCTCACTTTGGCAACCTCTCCGGAGTGTCTGTGCCAATTCCTTCACCCTTTGAGACTGAAAATGAAAGTATAAATGAATTAAGTCTACAAACATGGAAATCTCAGTCTTATTACAAATACGGAACTCACCATTCTCACCAACCCAGTATACAAGGCATTTTTGGAAGGAAGAGCTCCAACTGCTCCGACGGCCACGGGACCCGGGTTGGTAGGGTTCGACAACTTAGGATGTCCGACCCCCAGGAAGTACTGCATGTAGTCCTCGCTGCAGTCGGCCATCTCGGTGACCGGTCATCTTTCAGATTCCCAAAGTACATGTCGTTGCCACTCCGAGTAAAAGTCGATCACCCAGTCGAATTCTGCCGGTTTGTAACTTAAAGGTTGGGTTCCGAGCGGAGGCTCCAACAGCCGTAGTGTGCGCTTCGGCACAGTTTGCACGAAGCCAAACTGACGAAGTACTCTATCGGACATGTACGACTCCGTGATTTTATAGCATGTGATCATGCCATGAAATAAAGAAACTAGTTGGACCTCACGATTCAGCTCACGTAAATCCTGGTATGGATTCCAAAAAATCTGTAGGAAAACAGTTAACAACAAAACAAAATCAACATGAAAAAGTTAGTCAAAAATTAGTACCTCTTCTGGCACCAAACTGTCTAATACTTCACGAATGGAAGCCAGTATTTGCCAATTTTTGGTTTCCAGCTGGGATGGCCTCCATCGACACACTCTGGAAAGGTGTTCAAGATACTCTGGGTTTTTGTCAGCCCGTCTAAGCATCAGAAAGTGCTCGTATATCCATGCCTATTCAATTTATAAATGAATAGTAAAAATTAAAACAACAAATTTAAGTATACAAGATTAAATTGTTAGAAGTTTTCTTACATGTAGCAGAGTCTGACAGCCGGCCATAGTCTTAGTCCCGACACGGGATGCGATGCCGAGCTCGCGATAAAGATTGGCCAGGATACCGCTTCCCCAGGATATATCGATGAAGTCATCCACTTCAGATAAGTTTAGCATGTACCGAGCATGTATCGACGTTCCGGACTTGTCCGAAATGCCGACTGTTCCTAGGACGAACAACATATACGCACGAGCCACCACGTCGACCGTATCATCGTCATCGTCATCCACCTCCATATCCATGAACTGGTCCACCAGAAATGATAGAGGAATTCCGTACGACTTCTTGAAGCCTGGTAGAGTTGTAAAACTCGTAGCCGGAACTCCAAGGTGAGTTGAGACGAACTTGACGATCTTCTCGTACCATTTCACGGATTTCTCATTCGTGTAATGTTCTTTGGTCATTACGCGCCCGGTCACTGGCAGCTCCAATATCTGGTAGACGTCGTCAAGTGTAATGGTCATCTCCCCTGCTGGGAGATGAAATGTGTTGGTCTCCGGGTGCCATCTCTCCACGAAGGCGGATATTAGGGCACTATCCATTGTTCGGTAGGCGTTTTGTGCCAAATTGTACAAGCCGCTCGGTATGATTTTGCTCTGGACGGCCTCCGATAAGCTTGCAAACTGTCAGGACACGGTTTTCTTCCCGTGACTCACAGCCCTAAGGATACGATATGTCCTCTGTATATCGAACAACAAAAGCCATATCAATTATGAAATACATATATATATATAGTATACTAAACTGGTAGCTTACAAACGTCATGTATATACTGGGTTCTTCCATATTTCATACGCAATGTGGTTCTCAAAAGAAACCAACATTGAGCAACCGGGCGGACGGAAATGCAGCTCAGAAGGACCAGCCTCCTCAGAAGGACCGACCTCCACAGAAGGACCGACCTTCCCAAATGGAGCAGAACCGTCTTGACGTGATAGGAGTCGGGCAATTGGCACGTCGTCATCGTCGTCGTCGGAAGGAGGCGTAGGAGTAGGAGCTCGTTGCTTCGACCGAGCTTGACATGCCGGTGGCGATGTCCGAGACCGAGCTTCGGGCGCTGGTTCGGTAATTATTATCGGACGCTCGAGAGGACGTTCCGCACGTTCCTTCCGCTTTGACGCGGTGGGCCGTATTCTTTTGTTAGCGGCCGGTGGACTGCATGACAACATACACTTATTAAGTAATAGAAACAGCATGCACTTACCCAACTCCCATATGTCATAACATTAGGACTGCCAGACATGTGGCAGTCCTAATGAAAATTAGGACTGCCACAGTCCTGGCAGTCCTCTTTCACAAGAGGACTGCCAGGGCTGTGGCAGTCCTAATTTTCATTAGGACTGCCACATACCTGGCAGTCCTACTGTCGTGAACCCGAACTCCCACAACGACATCCTACTTTGTCGTGTTCTAGGGTTAGGGTTTCAACATAAATTTCGGATTTCTTGTGTTCGAAAATTAGGGAAGAGAACGTGCAAGAGATTATAAACCTATTTTACCAAAACTTTTTCAAGAATTAAACAAATTCTAGGGTTTCGAATATAATGTAAAAAAATTTTGAAGAAATTAGGGAAGAACGTACCTGGATTCCGGTTGCTTTGACTTGCGTGTCATCTCTTCGAGAATCTTCGTGGAGGGATTGAGAATCAAATTGTGATGGAGAAGAAGAAATTAGGGTTTAGGAGAGGGAGAGGGAGAGGGAGAGAGCTTTCTTTCTTTTCTTCTTGAGGAGAGAGAGTCAAGAATGGAAATGAGAGTAATTTTTTGGTTTGGGGGGGTTGGGCTGCCCCTAGCAATTTTTGGGTGCCCCCTAGCAATTTTTTTACATTCATGGGCTGCCCCCAAGTAAGGGCTGCCCCCAAGCATTTTTGGTGGTGCCCATAGAAAAAACCTTTGTTCAGTGTCTCAGAAGTTTGATATCGTCTTCCTGGAAATGTTATCTATTGCTTGCTCGCTAAAGATGAATATATATTTAGGTAAAGTGCAAAAAATGTCTCGTCAGATTTTTGTTTTTTGCACTAAAAGACTCCATGCTCTTAAAATTTCTGAAAGTATAAAATCTGTTCATTTTGTCCCCTTTTCGCTAACTGATGTTAAGTGGGATGTGTAATGACCATTTTATCCCTCCACTCTCCCCCCCCCCCCCCCTCCCCCTCTCTCTCTCCGGTGGTGCGGGGAGGAGGAGGAGGGAGGCGAGGTTGGCCGGGGCGGAGAGGAGAAGGAGGGGGGGTGCTCGCCAGAGTAACGAGGGGGGCGGGGAGGAGGAGGGGCGGGGGGTGCTGCCCGGGGCAGGGAGGAGGAGGAGGGGGGCTGGGCTGGGCTGGCCGGGGCGGGGAGGGGGGGTGCTCGTCGGAGTAAGGAGGGGGGCTGAGGGGGGCGGGGAGGAGGAGGGTGGTGGCTGGCCGGAGGGAGGAGGGGAGAGGTTGGGAAAGGGGAGGGTAGTTTAGGTATATATTTTTTTATAAGAAAATGTCACTTAACGGTCAAAACTAACGGTCAACAGACGGTAGAAGACTGACCGAGTAAGTCATAGATTGCGGAAATATTTATTTGCTAAATTTAACTAAACGATTTTTCTAGTCAAAATGTGTACGTTTAACAAGAGATTTTTTTTGTAATTTATCCTATATGTTTTGATTGTGCTTCACATCACATCAAATCACAATTAAACTTGTAGAGTCGAGACTTATTACAGAGGTGAGCAGCAAACCTTATACTTCACTTCCACGGTTCCACAAAATAATATATTCCATGTAGGTGCCTTCTTGGGATAGCTAATCCTAGGAAAATTGAGGTTCAAGTCCCTTTCAAACATTTAATTATTCACTTTTTCACATGCTCTCTATGATTTTGCGAGACTTTTATTTAGGTCCCTTTTTTTTGGAGTTATACACGGCATTAGTTTTTTTTTTAGAAAAAACATGAATACTTGGGGAGAAGAAAACAAATCCCGAATTGTACACCGTCACCTTTATTTTATTTTTTTCCTTTCCATAACTAAGAAACTAAACAAATTTTTATCTTGACCCCTCCCTAACTAAGAAACTAAACAAAGTTTTTATCTTGACCTTGAAAAGTCACGCGTACCCTATAAATAACAAGTTCCAAAATTGGGAGTAGAATCAATTATTTTACTATCATGCTATTCGTTTCGTAAAATTTTCTCGAATAAATTTTTTATTTTTCTTACTTTTTAAACTATTTTTAGTTTTTTGGGGGGAACAAAATATTAGAACTGCCAAAATTTTAACATTTATGTATGACTACTAGATTTTTCACAGTATTGACTATGCACAAAAAATGTTAAGACTTTTAACGATTAGAAAATCATAACAAAATATGTATTACATATAAAATCTAAGAATCTAAAAAATTATAGCTGTAATTAACCGAGTTTTATTTTAATTGTGTAGGTTTGTTAGTTTTTGTTACCATGTTGGTGGTTAATTACTGAAAAGTGCAGTGTTGGAAGATAAGACAATAAAACACACACACATATAAAAGAAGATCGACTCTCGGTGGGAGCGTACGGCTCACTTTTGAGCCGTCTAAGCCGTATGTATATGATCCATTTTATTTGTAAAAAAAATTGTATAAAAAATTGTTGAAAAAAGTTTAAATTTGTCAACATGTAAATCAAACTCAACAAAACAAGAAAAATACCTCACACCTTAACCACGTGCGTTAGAAAAGAAATTTGACTACAATTAAATAATATTCTTTTTATACTTGCAAAGCACGTGTATTTACTAGCATATATAAAGATAGTGTGTTGTCCTCTTCCTACACCAAGAAATTTTTTGTATTTCCTTGAAGATATTTTAGGTCCGAAAAATGTCTAAAGGCACTACACATTTTATTCATGACAGTTCAATTTTTTTATGTTTTATTTACAAGTTGGTCACATAAAGAATTTACTCAGGCTGTCCAACTTTTTTAGGACTGTTAAAAATTTTGACAGTCCTCGAAGACGACGAGGCCGCCTCCTTTGCGGCTGCAGCCCTCTCCCCGCTGTCGTTGCTTCTCTCCCACCATCTCCTCCTCCGCGGCTGCAACCCTCTCCCCCGCCAAAAACTGGTGGACGGACGACGAGGAGGGGGTGGAGGGGCGGGAGGAGGAGATCCGGAGGGGGGGGGAGGAGGCCGCTACTTCTCTCCTGCCACCGGTGTTTTTCCTCCGTAGCTACAACCCCTCTCCCCTGTCGACGTTGCTTCTATCCCACCATCTCCTCCTTCGCGGCTGCAGCCCCCTCCTCCACCAACAACTGGTGGACGGACGATGAGGAGGAGGCCGGAAGGGGTGGAGGAGCGGGAGGAGGAGGCCGGAAAGGGGAGGGGGGGGGGGGGGGGGGGTGGGTTTGAGCGAGAGGAGGAGGAGAGGGTGGACATCCATAGCAAATTGTGGAGTAGTATGAGTAAAAAAAATTTAAAATAAACTGGCACCAAGATTTAGACTGTCATGAACAAATTTTATAATACCTTTAAGAATTATCAACATAAAAACAAAAATCGATATCTATTTATTTGATATAGCTCTATTTATCTTCATTATATATACTTATTTATCATCCTCGAAGTCTTGGGCTTTATTACTTTTTCAAAGTCTTCTCTCTCTCTCAAATAAATAAATAGTTTATTGATTGGGGTGAGCTACAATACAAATACAACGCAGCTGCCTCTAATTGACCCAGTCTAGATACTCATGAATACCCACCCATAGCCATTCCCTCTTGATGATCAGCTCCTCTGGGACTGGAGTTGGAAGTAGTCACTGGAAGTTTTATTTACATGCTCAACTCCAGAGATTCTTTCTACAAGGCAAGTATAATGTTTTTCATCAATCTCTCTCTCTCTCTCTCTCTCTCTTTCTCTATACTGAAGCAAAAAATTAAATGATTGGTTGATTGCATGTTCTTTTTTTTTTTTTGTTGCTAAACCAAGTTGAAAAATAATTCAAAATTGTGGTTTTGAATTGAAGAAGAAGGATCATTGTTGGGTATCTTGAATTTTTCTGAAAAATAAGTGAGCTTTTATCTTTCTTTTGACTAGTTCGAGAGAAACGTCCAAAATTTTGATCTAGAATTTAAAAGGATTGAAGGATCATTGCTGGGTGTCTTGAAATTTTTGTAAAGGAGTGATCTTTGGGTTATTGTTGATAGCTCTAGGAAAGAATTGTGGAATTTGCAAATAGTACAATGAACAAAATCCCATTTTTGAAGCAATATATGGTTGCCTGACTGATTCTTTCTATTGGCTGATTAGAAAAAAGGTTGGAAAATCATGGTTTTAATTTGAAAAAGGATCGTTGATGGGTATCTTGAAAATTTTGAAAAGAAGTTATTATTGATAGCTTTAGGAAATAATTGTGGGGTTTGCAAAATAGTATAATGAGCAAAATCCCTTCTTAAAGCAATATATGTTTGCCATTTTTCTAATGGTTAACTGGAGAAAAAGAAAAGGTTAAGATTTAAAAAGGGTTAGAGTATTGTTGTTTGGTATCTTGAAAATTCTTAAAAGCAATGAGCTTTGGATGGTCGCTTATGGTTTTCGAATGTGATACTTTGTAACTAAACTTGTGGAATTTTGCAGGGAGTATCATTCCATCAAATTTTCTTTTTGCTGCAATGTATGATTGCCTGAGCCTTCTTCAATATTGGGTAGTTATAAAAGAAAACTTCTAGAATGTATTAATGAAATTAGATTCGTGCAATATAAGTTGTGGTTTTGGCTGGAATTTGTCCAATATGGGATTTTATAGTTTATCAATGTGATTATCGTGCAGCTTTTTTTTAATTTACTCAATATTAACTCTTTCTCTAGATATACCAATAGATAGAATAAAGAATAGAGCATTGTTGCTATTTCTCACCATATTTTTATGAAGTTGGGACTCATCAACATAAGCTGGCAAAGCATATGTTTCTTTTCTTTCCTTGTCGAATAGTTTTAAATGTTATTCACAAGTCTTGAAATTTTGTTGAAAAACCCAAATCACATAACTTCATAGATTGTCATTTTCATTATCTGGAACTTCAATGGAAAGGAAGTGGTAATCCTAGCTATGAAGAAACTGAGTCAATAGTTTTTTTTTTCCTTTTTCCAACTGAAACACCATGACTGCTAGTGCTGATAGTTCATGTTTTTGTTCTTTCCTTCCCCTGTATTTTTCAATCTACAGGAGAGATTTTAGAGTGTCTTTTCGGACGAGGGCTATGAAGTGCTTCCAGTTCTCAAATGGAGTAAAGAAAGAAGAGCCACAGATCATCAAGTCTGCATCGGTTTGGTCTAACAGCTCTTCATCGACTGGTCATGATACGAGAAGGTCTTCCGAGTTCAATTCTCAAAATATAACAGATACCAGTACCGAATCAGTAGGGAGGCCTCAGTATCCTAGCTTCTCCCAGAAAGCGAGCAATCTCAAGGCGTTCACCTTTGCTGAGTTGAGGGCTGCCACAAAGAACTTTAGCAGATCATTGATGGTCGGAGAGGGTGGCTTCGGTTGCGTTTATAGAGGTTCCATTAAGAACCCTGATGATCCAAGTAAGAAGCTTGAGATAGCTGTTAAACAACTAAGCCGCAAAGGGCTACAGGTATACTTACCTTCTCTAGAACGTTTCCCACATGACCTCTCTTGTCCAGTGGCAATTTTGATCAACTTTCAGCAAAGTTTGGGGTTTTTTTCATTAGCATAGATAGTAATTCCTGATTCAGGGAGATTCGGTAGAACTATATTGACGTGCATGAATATAGGAAATTTTGAGGATATAAGTAAGCAAGTTATCTTTAGAATTTGAGCTTTATTTCTGAGGCTCCACATTTAAAAATGATAGGAGATAGTGGCACAAGAGGGTGTGATGGGAGTAAGAAGCTGAATTACTTTTTCAAACTTTGGCAAACTGTGGTAGGGCCCTAGGGGGTAAGTGCGAAGGCACGAGTGCTAAAATTTTATTGGTGATAGAGGAGAGAGCAGTTCAAGGACCTTATCTGTGATTTTGTTTGGACATGTAATCATTATGTATGCAAGGATATGGCCTGAGAAATATAATAGTAATTCAATTTCATAAAACATTTTACTGTTTTAGGTCTTCGGTGTAATAGTAACTCTTTCTAAGAGTTTACTTGAAAGCCATTTTTATTACTTTGTAAGTTAGGCATGGTTAGAGTTCTCTTCTTAGTTAGGCAACTAGGTAGTCCTTTATCTTGGGAATTTAAGAAGTTTGGCCACATGATAAGTTGTCTATATAACTACATTATAGTCAGTAAATATGGATCATTCAAGGTTCACACGTTCCATGGTTTCAGGATTTTTTTGTGAATTCGACAATTATTTTATGTCATATACATCTCTCTTTTATCTTTGTTAACGGTCAACCTACTAGCTGAACTTGCTAGTTTTTTTTTAATAATCTTTATTTTTATTTTATGAAGAACTAATCATTGTTTCCGTCAAATGGATATGGTTCTTATGGTACCTATATTAAATTGAGTGGTTCACCAGAACAGAAATAAAATTGACCTGCTAATGTGTAATCAAGATGATGGGTGATCTCTCTGACCTTACATTCCTTCTCAGGGGCATAAAGAATGGTTGACAGAAGTAAATGTTCTTGGTGTGGTTGAGCACCAAAATCTAGTCAAGTTAGTGGGGTATTGTGCTGAAGATGACGAAAGAGGAATGCAGAGACTTCTTGTATATGAGTTCATGCCTAATAGAAGTGTAGGAGATCACTTGTCAACACGATCTACTGCACCCCTTTCATGGGCCATGAGGTTAAGAATAGCTCTTGATGCTGCCCGTGGTTTGGCTTACCTCCATGAAGGAATGGACTTTCAGGTATCTTCTATTTTCCTCCTCAGTGCTCCTTACCTTTGCTTAATCCTCTGAAGTTGCATGATTTTTCATGCGATTTTTGAGCGGCAGACATGCTAGTGAACTATAGATTTACATTTCAGTGCTATATTTACTTTAAAAGCTTGGATAAGAATTGTAAAGATGCTACTTATTTGAAAATTCTTACTGGCCAAAAATTACTGTACCATCTATCCGAGTTTACATCTTGCAACTTGCAAGTAGACCTTGGTGTCCAATATAAAGCCAAAACTAAATCCAAACCCTCCTTTTTCATGTGTGCACATCTGTTTATTGTTACTTATATACAGGATATTGTGTGGCATATTGTGAAAATTACCAAGGTGGAGTACGTTTAGCATATTAGCATGTGTAACATATGGCACAATATGGCTGATGGACCTAGGGCAATTATTTTCCTCGTATATATACTCCATATGAATGAATGAGAACTAGGTTGGATATTTCCCAAAATAACATGGTATCAAAGACTCCCATGTCCTTACTCCAACCCTAGAGATTTTCTCAACTCATTCCAATCAACGGACGCCAAATCTCAGCCACCTCGCCGTCAGCCTCCGATGAACGTCTGACCCACTGTCATTACAACGGCCCCCGCTCTTTCTCTCTTTCTTATTTATCTTCATTCCCAAAACCTCCAGCCTTTACTGACCACAAATCCGACAAATTCCAGTCCACCCTGGTGCTTGCCGACGTCTCCCGAAGCTCCCAGCCACTCGCATCCACTCGCCGACGCTCATCTCCACTAGCTGATGCTCAAGCTTGCCAACACCCTACAACTAGTCTTAAGGTCCAGATCCACCAAGAGATTTGCTGCCAAGGGCTCAGGAACCCTACTTTTCCTTTCTCCTGGAGCCGACAACAAGCCGAGCCTGCTGTTGACCAAGCCGAGCCGACTTATGTCGAGCCAAGCCAACTCACATTGGAGATTTCGAATTCAACTCCAGTTTCAGAAAAAAGGTCTGCGAGTATTTGCATTCAGCTCCAGTTTTCAAATAAAAAAGAAAAACTCCTATGGATATCTATATGCATTTAGCTTCTTATCTTTCCTTATATACTTGGCCTGTGCTTTCAGACACACTACTAATACTTCGATATACTACTATTACATGTCTAGCTTTATATATCCTATAGATGCTTCGTTGGATTTTATGCTAGTGGGCGTGATATCAACTCTCGGGCTCTTGGTGATTCTGGTACCGGCTATTCTTCTATTCGGATATTAGAGCCTTGGTGCTTGGTTCTCCGATATTTGGCTTCTACTTTGGATTCTCTGTTATTGGATGTGATATTTGCACTTGGTGTTTCTGATTGTTCTCATATCCGGATATTGGAGCCTTGGTCATTGGCTCTCTGGACTCTATCTAGTCTTCGGCTTTTACTTACGAAATATATCGGTTTCTCTATACTGGTTATTCCTCTCGGCGATTTCTTCTTTCGTCTAGTGTGATCTAATTTGTTTTGGCTTCTTGTCTATTGTGCTCAGCTATTATTCTTCTATTGGTTCTACTATTCTTGGTATATTGTGGACGACACTTCTATTCTATGTAGTTTTTATAGCTTATGACTACTATTTTGGGATGGATTCCTCCATTTCCATCTTTAGCACCTCTATACAGTTCCTGAGATTGGACCGTGGTTATGATTCATGAGGAGTCTAATATGATCCTTTTGTTGGGCGTGATATTGGAACGTTTCGGCATACTCGTCTGTTGCACATTGTGGTCGTACAAATCACTCTTTCTGATAGCTTAAGTATGATATAGCTGCATAGGCATGCTGAGTTACTCCAGTGACATCTGCTGCTACTACTACTTGTTACTATCGAGTTGGTTCTTCTGTCATGATTTCTCGCACGAAATATGACCGCCTTCTTCGCACTCTGTTGCCTCGCATTATTATTCTACCTTCTACTTCTAAATCGGACGTTGCTCTTGATGTTCGAAACCGCCTATGGATATTAGATTCTAGTGTCACTTTGCATGTTACAGCCGACTAGTCATGTTCCTCTCAAATTCGGTATTTGTTGATATATATATATATAGTGTTATTGGGCTTTAGTCCCACATTGGCTAGAATGATAGGAGAGGAGGCTAGCCTCTCCTATATATATGTTGTTACTCCATTCAATAAAATCACTTCAAGTCTCAACATGGTATCAGAGCCTAAAATTGCTTAGCATACCGTTAGAGACCCCTCCTCCACACAAACCCTAACCCTAATCCCCCTTCTACGCCGCCGCTGCCGCCCGCTGCCGCTGCAGCTGCTGCCGCCCGCTGCCGCTGCAGCTGCTGCCGCGCCGCCGCCGCCGCAGCGCCGCCCCGCTGCTGCTGCAGCTGTCGCGCCGCCGCCGCCGCTGCCGCGCTGCTGCCGTTGCTGTGCCGCTGTTGCGGCTGCAACTGCTGCTGCTGCTGCCGTTTTTACGGCTGCAGGATTCATTGTACCGCTATTGCGGGTACAAGATTCACGCTCGTTTCTGTACCGTTTTTACGGCTGCAGGATTCATTGTACCGCTATTGCGGGTACAAGATTCACGCTCGTTCTTGAGATCAATCTCAAGGAGATGCCTATAATCCCTAGATCCGATGAAATCAGACATATTCGGATTTAGGAGAGGACGGCAAGGACGAGCGTGAGTCGTGGAGCAAGTGTGAAGTGATCGAGAAGAAGCATCGATGGAGGAGATTCTCAAGAAGCTGGATGCTGACGATGTGGCGACATTGCTGAAGTTGATAAAGGTGTCGGCTGGTGAAAGCACGACACGAGCACCGCCAAAGTTAGAACTACCCTCCATCGATCTGAAGTTGGATGGACCAGCCACCTATTTGAGTTGGTCACGGCGGGTGAGAAGAACCCTTGCAGGTAAGAACCTGGAGGGATTCTTGACAGGCGAGAAGACAGAGCCGGAAGAGGGCTCGACAGGACGCGACGAGTGGAAATCCACTCATATGGTGATTTATATCTGGCTTCTCAACTCCTTAGTTCAGTCTATTGCTTCCACAGTAGATGGCATTGAGATGGTGAAAGACGTATGGGAGAAATTGAGAAGAACCTATGATGGCATAGGTAACAATCTACGGATCTTCCAGATAAAAGGGGAGATCGACGACACCGTACAAGGCGAGAAGACGGTGCAGGAGTACGCTACGGAGTTGGAACGCCTCTGGCTGGATTATGATCACCATTCCAAACGGACAAGCTGCGGGGACCCAAAGTGCAAGGAGAGACAGGTGTGTCTGCAGGAGAGGACGATGAAATTCCTTAAGGGACTGACTGCAGCATTCACACAGAGAACAGCCTTACTCCTCGCCCAGCCAGCGATCCCTAGTCTCGAGGAGGCTATCTCAGCCATGATTCAGGAGGAGACGCGGATCAGATTACAGACAGGGACAGGCGCATCATCGACAGGTGCTTTACCCGAAGTAAAGTCAGCACTAGCAGCTACCGGTTCGGGGGATACAGGATCCAAGGGAGAGCTCTGGCAACAGAATCGGCAGTGCTACAACTGTGGGGAGATGGGCCACCATCGATATGCTTGTACCAAACCACCTAAGGAGGGAGACTCAGGTGGTGGACGTGGACGAGGATATGCTGGACGTGGACGTGGTCGAGGAGGCCGACGAGGCGGTCGAGGAGGCTATCGGGCAAACCTGCTGGTGGCAGATGGGAATGGAGGAGCTGGCGGCGCCTTTACTGAGGAGGATCAGGCGCTACTGGATCTGCTGGAGAGAAAGCAAAAAGCGTCAATCGAAGGAGACAGGAAGAGCGTAGCAGAGGAGGCATCCACTCCATTCTTCAACGCCGCTATGTATGCCCATCCATCAGAAGGTACTGACGAGTCTCACGCTCTTGCATCTATGTCTTCCCTTAAAATGTCAGACTGGATTATCGACTCAGGAGCATCTCGGCATGTGACCGGAAATGCTAGTAAGTTTTCCTCGTACACTCACCTAGCATCGACAGACACCATTCAGACTGCGGATGGTACTTTCCAACCAGTGGTCGGTAAGGGTACTGTTAATTGTACGGGTTCAGTAAGGTTATCCAATGTTTTGCATGCTCCATCCTTCCCAGTCAGTCTCTTGTCTATTAGTTCTATAATTCTCCAACTAAAATGCATTGTTTCTTTTGATATTCCTAAGGTGATCTTCCAGGAGAAAGGGACGGGACGAAGACTTGGGACTGGCACTTGGCATGATGGACTGTGGTACCTAGATCAAGATGGACTGGACTCAGCATTGGTGTCTATGGCAGAGAAGGCTGGAATGGAGGAGCTGCAGCAGAAGACTGAAGACACTTTGATACTTCATCATAGGAGGATGGGGCATTCTTCCTTTGATACTCTAAATAAGTTGTATCCAGATATGTATGCAAAATCAAATAAAAGGAAATTAGTATGTGATGCATGTGAGTTAGGAAAACTTACTAGGAGTTCATATGTTGGAAATGGTCATAAGAGTTCTTCAGTCTTTGAGGTAGTTCATTCTGATGTTTGGGGCCCATGTGCTACTAACACTATGAATGGGTATAAGTATTTTGTTTCGTTTATCGATTGTGCATCTCGTGTCACCTGGCTGTATTTGATGAAGAACAAAAGTGATGTATTTGCTTGTTTTCGGGACTTTCATAAATATGTCCAGACTCAGTATAATGCAGTGGTGAAGATACTGAGATCTGACAATGGGACGGAGTATACCAATAGGACACTTGCAGAGTACTTGTCAGCACATGGAATACAGCATCAGACCTCTTGTGCATATACACCAGCACAAAATGGAGTAGCAGAAAGGAAGAACCGACATCTTCTGGAGACCGCAAGAAGTATGATGATCGACATGAATGTCCCACAACACCTATGGGGATATGCGGTGTTGACAGCAGCTCAACTTATAAACAGGATGCCTTCAAAAGTCCTGGGATGGAAGTCTCCATGTGAAGTATTACAAGGTAATAATAGTGGAATACTTCCACTAAAGGTGTTTGGATGTGTGTGTTTTGTGAAGGACAACAGACCATTCGTTGGAAAACTTGACCCTAGAGCAGTCAAGTGCATCTTCGTGGGCTACTCAGCAACTCAGAAGGGGTATGTATGCTGGAGTCCAGTAGAGAAGAAGAAATTTGTTAGTATGGACGTCCACTTCCGGGAGCATGAGCCATATTACCGCCAGGATGGAACTTCGTATAACACGCCTCATACTACAAGTATAAGGCGAGAGGGGGAGATAGAGAACTTGGAGAACCTGGTGGTAACCGATTTAGAAGTTTGGCATAGAGACACGGTTGAGGAGGAACATGAAGGTGAAGCGGAACAGAGGGAGGAGACGAGAAGTGTTACACCTACGGCTCAGGGGGAGTTACTGACCTACAACAGGAGAAACAACAAGCAGACTACAGGACCAGTACCTACAGTGTCAGTGCCAAGTCCCTTGCCTGCGCCTGTCCCAACTCCTGAGACACCTATACCACCATCCTCCTCATCTACACCACCATCCTCCTCATCTACACCACCACCCTCCTCAGGTGATATCGTTCCTCCCATACCACTACCTACACGAAGGACTACTCGCAGCAATGCGGGAAATCCTCCGGACAGATATGGTTGGGATCTTGCTAAGTTTGTTTCTTATGATCATATATCTTCTTCTCATGGAGCATTTATAGCATCTTTGGATAGTATTACTGTACCTAACAATTGGCAGGTTGCCAAGAACGATCCAAAGTGGAAAGCGGCAATGCACGAGGAGTTGGGAGCTCTTGAGAAGAACCACACTTGGGAGCTGGTGAGACTGCCAGAAGGGAAAAGAGCAGTTGGATGTAAATGGGTTTTTACTGTGAAACAGAACCCAGATGGACAGGTTGAGCGCTATAAAGCTCGACTGGTGGCAAAAGGATACAGTCAGACGTACGGCATCGACTATGACGAGACCTTTGCACCAGTGGCGAAGATGAGCACTGTCAGGACCTTGATCTCCCTGGCAGCCAATGGAGGGTGGAAGCTACACCAACTGGATGTGAAGAATGCATTTCTTCATGGAGATCTAGTAGAGGAGGTGTACATGGAGATACCACCAGGATTCGGCACAAAACAGACAGAAGGCAAGGTCTGCAGACTGAAGAAGTCTCTCTATGGACTGAAGCAGTCTCCTCGGACATGGTTTGACAGGTTCAGGAGAGCAATGATAGGGATGGGATATCAGCAGATCAATGCTGATCACACTGTCTTCTTCAGACGGAGTGGAGGCCATATCACCATACTTGCAGTATATGTAGATGATATGATTATCACAGGCAATGATGAGCAGGAGATCGCCCAACTCAAAGTAAAACTTGGCAAGGAGTTCGAGGTGAAAGATCTTGGCCCCCTTCGATACTTCCTTGGGATTGAGATTGCTCGAGATAATGAGGGAATCGTTCTTTCTCAAAGGAAGTACGCACTGGACCTGCTTACGGAAACAGGGATGATGGGATGTAAACCAGCTACGACACCGATAGACCAGAAGTTTAAACTGGATGCTGAAGCTGGAGAACCAGTTGACCGGGATAGATATCAGAGATTGGTGGGCAAGTTAATCTACTTAAGCCACACTCGACCTGATATCAGCTTTGCGGTAAGTGTAGTAAGCCGCTACATGCATGACCCCCGGAAGGGTCACATGGACGCAGTGTACCAGATTCTGAGGTACTTGAAGGGAGCCCCCGGGAAGGGACTGATCTTTAGAAGAAATAATCATGTAGGCATTGAGGGCTATTGTGATTCTGACTGGGCTAGCTGTGCTGACGACAGGAGATCCACATCGGGATACTGCATATTTGTAGGAGGCAACTTGGTCTCTTGGAGGAGTAAGAAGCAGTCAGTAGTGGCCAGATCAACAGCTGAAGCAGAGTATAGAGCGATGGCCTTGGGAGTCACAGAACTATTGTGGTTGAAGAATATGCTGACGGAGCTAAAGCTGGACCAGGGAACAAAGATGAAGCTATGGTGTGACAACCAGTCAGCTATTAATATTGCCAACAATCCAGTGCAGCATGACAGGACCAAACATATTGAGATTGACAGATTCTTCATCAAAGAGAAACTGGATAAAGGAGAACTAGAGCTGGGCTATGTTCCAACCAAAGATCAGGTAGCAGACGGACTGACAAAGGGGCTTAGTTCTATCAACATGATGAGAGGATGTGACAAGATGGGCTTAGTGAATATCTTTCGCCCATCTTGAGGGGGAGTGTTGATATATATATATATAGTGTTATTGGGCTTTAGTCCCACATTGGCTAGAATGATAGGAGAGGAGGCTAGCCTCTCCTATATATATGTTGTTACTCCATTCAATAAAATCACTTCAAGTCTCAACAGTATTAATCTAGTCTTCCGCCTATTTATGTTGGAGATGACGAGGCCTCCCAGTCACCGAAACGGAAGTCATTTACGTTTCTCCTTCTATAACCTTGGATCATGTACTTTATACTTCTAATTTATGGTAAATCTTCTATCTATAAGTAGTCCGACTAAAATTTCGCAATACGTTGTTACCTTCTTTTCTTACTGTGAGTTTAGGGATCTTCGGACAGTAGCAAAGATTGGGGGAAGTTCACGCATAGGGAATTTATACTACTTAGACGGATCATTTCTCTCGGCTTCAACTGGTTTTATCGTCCTTTGTGCCACCTTAGTCTCTCCTACTCAATGACATTGTCATCTTGGCCACCCTTCTATTTGGAAGCTCCAACAGCTGCTACCTCCGATGTCCTCTCTACCATCCCTTTTGTGTGAGGCTTGTCAACTTGGCAAGCATCATCGTGCCTCTTTCCTCTTAGAGTTGAGAAGCTGAGCTTATTCCTATTCGATGTTGTTTATTATGATATTTAGGGTCCTAGTCGTGTTGCGCTGCTACCTCCGATGCCCTCTCTACCATCCCTTTTGTGTGAGGCTTGTCAACTTGGCAAGCATCATCGTGCCTCTTTCCTCTTAGAGTTGAGAAGCTGAGCTTATTCCTATTCGATGTTGTTTATTATGATATTTAGGGTCCTAGTCGTGTTGCTTCTCTTTTCGGATATTGGTATTTTATCACCTTTATTATGACTACTTGTCTTGCATGGATTTTCATACTGAAGTCTAGATCATAAGCATGTAGTATGTTTGAGCTTTTTCACCGAGAAATTAGAACTCAGTTTGGGCACAATATGAAGATTCTTCATATGGATAATGCCTTATAATACGTGCGATATGATCATTCCACTTATTGTGCTTCTCGTGGAAACTTAATCAAACTTCATATGGTTATACCTCTCAACAAAATAATGTCACTGAACAGAAGATCCTCTTATTCTTGATATTGCTCGCACTCGTGTGTCTCAATTCTATGTTCATCATTACTTATGGAGTTGTGTGGTTCTTACTGACTCATACTTGGTCAATCGCATTATGTCTTTCGTTTTTGGTGATTTTATCCCTCACTCATGTCTTTATGCCACCAGACCCTTATTCTCTGTTATACCATGTGTCTTTGGTTGTGTTGTTTTCATTCATAACCACAGTCCAAATTTCGATAAGCTTTCTCATGACGCCATCAAGTATGTCTTTCATGGGCATTCTCGTCTTCAGAAAGGATATCGTTGCAATGATCTTATCATCCTTCGGTCGTACGTGTTTGCCGCTGTTACTTTCTCTTAGGATACACCATACTTCTCTATAACTACCACAACATCTCCTTTCTCTACTTCTATACCTTTATGTATTCCTCTTCTGACTCCTCCTTTCACATCTATACCCTCTTTTTGCTCTGCTTCTTCTCCCTCGTCGGTCTATCCATCTTCATCTCCTACACCTCACACAAGCTCTCTACCTCCTCCACCACCTTCAACTTCTCCACCACCTCCGTCGTTGCAGCTTTACAGTCGTCGTCCTCGGTCTACACACCCCATCATGGCTACTGTCGATCATTCGCATTCCATTGGAGGTCAGGTTTCATATTTTGATCTTGATCCTTCCATTGTTCTCAGGAAGTGTAAGCGCACTTCGTTTCCTTTTCCCATGGATGATTATGTGTCTTTTGCTTTTGTTGGTTCCTCTTTTCGTTGGCTATATCACTCTCTACTATTTATATCTATCAGACACCACATGAGGCACTTTTTATACTTGTCTGGAAACAAGCCATGATGGAGGAGATGGATGTCTTGTTATCCCGTAGTACCTAGGAGCTAGTTCATGCTCATTGTGATATTGTAGAAAATAATTGTTGTTGTATTTTATTGATGGGCTACTCCACTATTTATAGGGAGTCTAGCTCCTCTTCATACTACATTTTCCAATGTGGGACTAAATCCCTTATTAGTTCTCAACACTCCCCCTCAAGATGGACGATAGATATTAATCATTCACATCTTGTTACATAGCTTCGACAGACTTAATGAACTAAGACCCTTAGTCAGACAGTCTGCCACTTGTTCTTCTGAGCGAACATGATCAATCTTCAGTATCCCTTGTTCCAGCTTTTCTTTGATGAAGAATCGATCGATCTCGATGTGCTTCGTTCTGAACTGGATTGTTAGCTATACTTATTGCAGCTTGACTATCGCTCAGAAGACGTAACGGTGCTCCCTTGTCCAGCTTCAACTCTGTCAGCAACTCTTTCACCCACAGCAACTCCGACACTCCTAAAGCCATTGCTCTGTATTCTGCTTCAGCTGTAGACCGTGCTACCACTGACTGTTTCTTGCTTCTCCATGAGACCAAGTTTCCTCCTACAAAGACACAATACCCCGTGGTAGACCTTCTATCGTCTATGCAGCTCGCCCAGTCTGCATCGCAGTATCCCTCAACTTCTATACATCCATTCTTCTTGAACCATAGCCCTTTCTCCGGCGTCCCTTTCAGATATCTCAAGATCTGAAACACTGCATCCATATGACCCGTTTTTGGATCATGCATGTAGCGACTTACTACACTCACCGCAAATGAGATATCAGGGCGAGTGTGCTCCAGATAAATCAATCTCCCTACAAGTCGTTGATATCTTTCACGATCAACTGGCTCTCCTGCTTCTGCTCCCAACTTGTACTTCTGGTCAATTGGAGTGACTGCTGCTTTGCATCCCAACATCCCTGTCTCCTTCAGCAGATCTAGTACGTATTTTCTCTGTGAGAGAACAATTTCTTGTTCGTCTTCACACACCTCGATACCTAGAAAGTACCTCATCGCTCTTAAATCCTTCACCTCAAACTCCTTCGCGAGTTTTGACTTCAGCTTAGCGATCTCGACTTTATCATTACCTGTGATTACTATATCATCCACGTATACAGCAAGTATAGTGATGTGGCCTCTTGCATGCTGAAGAAAGACCGTATGATCTGCATTTGCTTGATGGTATTCCATGCCTGTAACAGCCTTTCTGAATCTGTCAAACCAGGCTCGAGGAGATTGCTTGAGTCCATATAGTGACTTCTTTAGTTTGCACACTTTTTTATGCGACGTCCCTTCGTCTGATTCTGTAGCGTAGCACCCTGACGGGAGTTCCATGTACACTTCTTCTTGTAGGTCCCTATGGAGAAAGGCATTCTTCACATCTAACTGGTATAGCTTCCACCTATAGTTTGCTGCAATGGAGACCAGAGTTCTTACGGTGCTCATTTTTGCTACTGGAGCAAACGTCTCATCATAGTTGATGCCATATGATCGTGTGTATTCTTTTGCAACCAACCTTGCCTTGTATCGTTCCACTTTTCCTTCTGACGTCTCCTTTACTGTGTACACCCATTTGCATCCCACAGTTTTCTTCCCTTTGGGTAATGGAACCAGCTCCCACGTCTTATTTTTCTTCAGTGCCTCAAGTTCTTCCATCATAGCAGCTTTCCACCTTGAATCTTTTTTTGCTTCTTGCCAACATTTTGGCAACGAAGTAGAGTCTAATGATGCAATGAATGCTCGATAATTCGAAGAAATGTTAGAATAAGACAGGTAGTTGGCAATATCATATTCATAATCATCAAAACGACTAGGAGCCTTACCCGCATTGATGCGAGAAGATCTCCTTAAGGGAGCAATAGGTGGTGGAGAGATCATACCATCAGAGTCAGAGAGATCCGCATCAGAATCAGATTGATTCAGTGCAGGAGCAACATCTTCAAGAGTTGGAGCAGGAGTAGACGAGGGACTTGGTACAGTAGGCACAGGGTACGGTACAGGCACAGTACTGGACTTCTGCTGTCTCCTTCTGTAGACTTGGAGCTCCTTTTCCATTGTCTGCTGCTCCCCCGGTTTAACATATGTATTTTCTTCATCTTCTGTATCGGAGTCACTGTTTTCTCCCCCTGTCGTCCAGTTTTCCACGATCGGGCATGGGACCGATCCGACTACCACAAATGGACGTATTTTCTCCCCCTCACATCTAACACCCTCTGTGTTAGGTGTGTCACCAAACGCGGAACCATCATCCGAACCGTAATATGGTTCCAGATATCTGAATGTAACGTCCATGCTTACAAACATCCTCCGCTCAACTGGGCTCCAACATGCGTATTCCTTCTGAGTCGCTGTGTACCCGACAAATACATACTTAACCGCTCGAGGATCCAGTTTGCCAACTCCTGGCCTATTATCTTGAACAAAACAGACACACCCAAATACTTTCGGTAGAACAGTGTACGTGGTTGCATCAGTAAGCATCTCCAACGGTGTCTTCCAGTCCAATACCTGAGATGGCATTCTGTTGATGAGATAAGATTCCGTTAACACCGCCTGCCCCCATAAGTGTTTCGGGACATTCATAGCCAGCATCATCGTCCGTGCGACCTCCAGCAGGTGTCTGTTCTTCCGTTCGGCCACATCATTTTGTGTCGGTATATAGGCACAGAAAGTTTGGTGGAGTATTCCATGAGTGGATAAATACTCAGCAACCTTCTTATTTGTATACTCCGTCCCATTGTCAGACCATAAGCACTTAATTTTAGTACCATATTGAGTTTCTACCCGGCGATGAAAGTCTTGAAACGCCTCAAAGACGTCACTTTTATTCTTCATAAGGTAGACCCATGTCACGCGAGTATAACAATCAATAAAAGTGACGAACCATCGAAAACCGTTAATACCGGTTGTAGGATAAGGGCCCCATACGTCCGAATGTATCATATCAAATGCAGCTGAACTTCTACTTCCTGAACTCACATACGTGCTTCTGGTATGTTTACCCAACTCACAAGCATGACAAAATAACTTCTCTTTATTAGCCCTTTGGTATAAGGACGGATACATTCGACTAATAATTTTAAAAGAAGAATGATCGACACGCTGGTGGTGGAGTAGCAATTCATCTTCTACACTGCGCCATGAATCTTTCGGTGGTGTGTCTGCTACCAGAGATGCCAATGATTTGTCCAGTCCAGTCCTGTCCAAGTACCACAGCCCCTTATGCCATGTGCCAGTCTCTAGTCGTCGTCCTGTCCCCTTCTCCTGAAAAGTCACCGTAGGAATGTCAAAGGAAACAGTACAGTTAAGATCAAGAATAATGGCACTAATAGAAAGAAGATTGACAGAAAAAGACGGAGCATGTAAGACATTTGTGAGAGTGAGAGAAGGGGTGCATGCGACAGTTCCTTTACCCATGACAGGGCTGGAGTTACCATCAGCAGTCTGAATACTCTCCGGCGTCGGTAGGTGAGTATAGTCCTGGAACTCACCGCGGGATCCCGTGACATGGCGAGATGTCCCAGAGTCCATAATCCAACCTGGTTGGTGGACAGCTGCTGCAAGAGCACGCGCAGGAATGTCTGTGCTGGTTTGGGCAAAGCAAGTGATGTGATCCCTCGAGGTAGATGACGTCCCATGACTGCCGTCCGAACCCGGCTTCGTGCTGCGTAACCTCGCGAGGAACTCCTTCTCAAGAGGGGTTAACTCAGCCAGGTGATTTTCTCCCCCTTCCTCCGCCAGATTAGCTTTGTGTCCTCCAGAATAATTTTTCCTTCTACCAGCATAACCGCCTCTACCACCTCGACGTCCTCCGCGGCCCCGTCTACGATCACTTGACTGACTTTACAGGAGTTTTGGACAAAATCTGATGTAATGCCCTGAGTCACCACAGTTGTGGCAAACACCGGCCACAGAGGGAGGCTGATTGAAGGCGGCAAGGGCAGACTTGTCAACAACGGCTTGCTCCCCCTGGAAATAGTCCTTGTTGGGCATCAACTTCAATCGAGCCTCTTCTTGTGTCATGGCAGCTATGGCTTCTTCTAAGGTTGGAAGCATGGACTGTGCTAGGAGTACATTCCTTCTATGCTCAAACACAGGGTTAAGACCCTTCAAGAACTTCATCATCCGTTGTCGCGAAATATAATCCAAGAACTTTTGGAAATGTTTCGCAAATGCTGGTTCGACTTGGGCATCTTCCATCCCAAGAGGGTCATAGTGATCCAGATCAGACCAGTACTTCTTCAACAGTGCTGCATACTCAGAGATGGTGCGGTCGTCCTGGGCCACCCTATCAAGGTCATCCTGCAGTTGGAAGACCCGCATAGGATTGCCTGAGCCTGAGTACATATCCTTCAAAGTCCGCCATATATCAGCAGCAGCCTCCATCGTCTCTACATTGTCCGACACCTGGTCGGTCAAAGAGGCTGTCAACCATCCAGCCACAACATTGTTGACAATTTCCCAAATAGCAAACTCCTTTGAGGAGGGATCATCTGGCGCCTTGGTTTGGCCATTGACGTAGCCAACCAAGCCACGTCCCTTAGCGTCCGCATGGTCCGCCGTGACCATTTCAAGTAGTTGGACGTTCCTTCCAACTTCGTCTCCAGCTTGTCCAGCTTCCCCATTTTGTAGGGTGACGGATCCATATCAGTATGGATCACACGTAGGGTTGCCTCGGTTAATCACTTGGATAAAATATCATCAACCAAGGCCTTCATCTCTTATGCTGTCAGTTTACCACTGATCGAATCCATGGCGTCTTCAACTGTGATTCGTCGTCGTCGGCTTCGTCGGCTTCGTCGTCGTCGTCGTCTTCGTCGGCTTCGTCGTCGTCGTCTTTATGTAAAGTCTTCAGTAGAGACCTTACGAATGCGCTGTTAACGTGGCCAACACCGGCGCGCGCATGTAGATCCTAATTTGCAGATCGAGAACGGAAAACAAATAAAGCATTTGTAATTCCGGAGGGCGTAATCTAGGAACAGAAGGTACAAATAAAGCATTTGACAGCCATCCGTCTTCGAATAACCGCCCACATAATCTCTCACTCAAATTAGGGTTTTTTTTTTTTGTAAAAAAAGGAGGGGGGTTCGGCAGCAGTGGGGTCGGAAGAGGGAGGGGGGGCAGGGGGGGTCGGCAGGGGGGCGGGGGGGGTCGACTGGTGGGGGTCGGCAGCAGGGGGCAGCAGGGGGGGTCGGCCGGGGGGGGGGGGGAATCGGCAGCAGGGGGCGTCGGGGGGGGGGGGGCAGGGGGCAGGGGGGTCGGCGGGGGGGTCGGCGGCAGGGGGGCGTCGGCAGGGGGGGTCGACAGGGGGGGTCGGCAGGTGGGGGGGGGGGGGGATCGGCAGGGGGGGTGGGTTTGCCGGGTTGGGGAAGGGGTGGAAATTTTTTTTTTTTTTGTGGTTATGGCTCTGATACCATGTAGAAAATAATTGTTGTTGTATTTTATTGATGGGCTACTCCACTATTTATAGTGAGTCTAGCTCCTCTTCATACTACATTTTCCAATGTGGGACTAAATCCCTTATTAGTTCTCAACAGATATTATCTCTGGCCATGCAGATGGGTGTTCACTCTGAAGTATTTGCATGATAGATATATTAACCTCTGCACAGCGAGAATTATGGCAAATGATTTTACTCAAACTTATGGAATTAATTACTTTGAGACGTTCTCTCTGATTGCTCGACTCAGCTCTATCCGGGTCCTCCTCTTTTGCGGTCAACCGTGATTGACCAAATGTTTCAACTGGACGTACCTTCTTTATGACGATCTTACTGAGAAAATCTATATGGAACAATCTTGTAGATTCGTTACTCATGTAGTTTGCAAACTCAAGAAGGTCATCTATGGACTCTAACACAGTCCTCGTGCTTAGTTTGAAAATTTTAGCTACGTGGTCTCTGCAGTTGGATTCGGACGCATCATGCATATCACAAGTCTTTATCTGGAACACCAAGACTGGGATATCTATGCTTATGGTGTATGTTGATGATATTAAGGTATTAGGACCTGACCTCCTAGGCATTGAGGAGACAAAAGTCCATTTTCACAAAGGTATAGTTGTCTTCCAGCAGAAATATGCTACAAACTTGCTAGATGAGACTGATATACTCGGTTTTAAGCCATCAGATACTCCTATGGCTGGAACTCAATATGAATATGTGGCCCAAAAATGACAGATTGAGTATATGTCTCAAACTCTCAATACAGAAGACTTATTAGGAAGCTGATCTATTTAACTATAACTCGTCCACACCTCTCCTTTGCAGTGGGCTTGATTAATCAGTTCATAGTGCATCTCAAGCAGTATCAATGGGATACTACTCTTATAATCCTAAGATATGTGAAGGGATCTCCTAGAAAAGGGCTTTTGTACAAACGTCCGACCATCTCAAGATTGAGTCCTACTCAAATGCTAACTATACTAGGTCGAAGAGCAATAGATGTTCTACTTCTGGATAGTGTCCCTATGTTGGGAGCAATCTTGCCACTGGGCGTAGCAAGAAATAAACAATTTGGCCATGTCTAATGCAGAAGTAGAGTACAGAGCGATGGGTCATACAGTTTGTGAGATGATGTGGCTCAAGACACTATTGACTGATCTTGGTGTCTAGTGTACCGATCCACTTATGCACTGAGACAACCTAGTTGCCATCTTTATAGCCATTAATCTCGTCTTTCGTAATAGAACCAAGCATATTGAGATGGATTGTCATTTTGATCGTGATGCAATGACATGCAATCTGATCAGCACACCATTTACTCGATCTGAAAACCAAATTGTCGATCTTTTCACCAAACCATTGTATATATCTCGTTTTCTCTTTCTTTGTAATAAGCAGGACATAGATTCGTGTACATGCTCCAGCTTGAGGGAGTGTTAGCATATTAGCATGTGTATCATATTGCCCAATATGGCATATGGGTCTAGGTCAATTCTTTTCGTTGTATATATACTCTCCATATTAATGAATGAGAACTAGGTTGGATTTCTCAAAATAACAGTACCGCCATTGTAGTTGTTACACGTGTTATTACTTATAAGTAATACTATAACTTAGAAATCACTGAAATCACTAAGTGAATTAAATAGAATGAACTTTCTCACGTCTCTAGTGAACTGTTAGTAACCATTCCAACTTATAGAAAGTCTGCATTATTTGAATAGTACAAAATTAGATCATCACCCCCAATTAAAGAATCCCATGTTTTTGTTTTTATTGCACGTATGTTTTTTATTGCATGCCTCAAACCTACTTTCATTGTAAGATGGGCCTGATGTGCAGTGATCTTTATCACATCTCTAGTTATTTGTTTGTTATTCTCCCAGCACACTAGAAAGATCCACATTATCTTTTTGAGGGAAAAGATCTTCATTATCTGAATATTAAGAAGTTTTGTTGGTAATCTTCCATCCATATAATAGTGTGGGTTTTTTTTCTTCTTTTCATTGCATATGTTTCAAAACTACTTGTTGTAACTTGGCCTAGACGCTCTTAAAAAATATCGTTATTAAAGGTTGGCCCTGATGACATGAGTTATGATGCTAACAATGGATTATTTTGCCCAGATTATCTTTCGGGATTTTAAAACATCCAACATCCTGTTGGATGAGCAGTGGAATGCGAAATTGTCAGACTTTGGCTTGGCAAGGCAAGGACCAGATGAGGGACTAACTCATGTTTCGACGGCAGTATGTTAAACTAGACCAAGCTATAATTTTCTTCTGTTCATCACTTTTCCTGCTCCATCTAACATTGTTGATGGCATGTAGCATTTTTTTTTAATTGCCTCGGCATTTCTAGCTGCAAAATGTATCTAATATGTTAAGAGACGAGCATGGAGGATCATCAAACACTAACGCTTACTCTACATAAAGCTTATCTAAGTCTACATATTCCCCTCTCTCTACTAACCATAAGATATTAGGTTCACAAATGTATATTGTAGAAATTTATTGGAATAACATATAGTTCTACTGTGTGCTAGCTCTTAACCAACAAATTGGAATCAACATGAGGGCATACTGGAATAACGTAAACAATATTACCTTCACCTGTCACTACCACTCTTGGAGTCCGTTCTCATAATGTGGTCTTTCATAATCATTTATGTACTCAGGTTAGCATCTTCCACCAATAGAAAGTGTTGCAGCATCGGACTAGTATAATAATCGGCTACATTTAAATTTCAGTTGTTATCTTCAAGTCTGTGATTAGGATACAAGTATGGGTGCAGGCCTGATACGGTGAGATACAAGTATGAGTGTGGGCCTTCGGGCCGAGCTTGTAGGCCTTCGGGCCAGAAGTCTGTAACACAACTACCTGTTCTAATATATATATATATATATATATATATATATATATATATATATATATATATTATTTTGTTTTATTTTTATTTTTTTGTCCATCCTTGGCCCCCTCGAGCCCGTGGCAGAACCACCCAACCAACCCGAGCGGGGTGGGGTCTATAACCCAGAGTGCTCAACAAGGAGCCCCCCTCCTGCGGAGTGGGGTCTACAACGCAGAGTGCTCAACATGCCCCCCTCCAAGTAGGCTTGGCACGCCCGTGGCACACAGCCACCTAGCCGGTGCCCAAATGGGGACTCGAACCATGGTCTTCCCCATGGGAGCCCCTTGTTGCAACCACTAGGCCACAACCCTCGGACAGAGATGCACACAATGACACATGACAAGAAGCATGAGGACGCAAATTTTAAATAATCAAGAAATAGCAGAGAGATGAAGGCATGATGGCTAGGTAGACTTGCTAACTTTAACATGCAAATAGTGTAGGATCACCTATATTGATGTTAAACCAAGGCAAGGCTTGGTGGTAGTCGATATCACACAACAATAACTCTCTTTTGGCCTTTGATTTAGCAGCAAGCTCAAATCTGTCTTGGTGCAGCAATAGCGAGTGAGCAATAGAAGGATTGGAGAAGATCTCTTGCCACGAAACCAACTTAAGAATAAAGACAAGCTACTCTTTTTAACATAGTCATGGCTTTATGTTTGGTATTACGTCTCAAATCAATACTGAGTTACTTAGAAACTCACAAAGGATCAAGGAATACCTTTTTGCTTATATACTTTTAAGAACATATTAATTCATCCTGTCGATGCTATCTAATTTGAGTTTGAATTTAGATTGACTGAATGTCGCCATTCTGTGCAGGTTGTCGGGACAATTGGGTATGCGGCCCCTGAATACATGCAGACAGGGCACCTCACTGCGAAGAGTGACATATGGAGCTATGGAGTTGTCCTCTACGAGCTCATCACAGGCCGTCCTCCAATAGACAGGAACAGGCCGAGAGGTGAACAGAAGTTGCTGGAGTGGGTAAGACCCTACATATCCGACTTGAAGAAGTTTCGGATGATCATAGATCCGAGGCTGGATGTGGGCCATGCCATAAAATCTGCGACGAAACTATCCACCATAGCAAACAGGTGCCTGGTGGGGCGTCCCAAGTCTAGGCCCAAGATGAGTGAAGTGTTGGAAATGGTCGAGAAACTCGTGCAGAGTGCAGAGATTGGAACTCCGCAACCACCTTTGGGTATTCCTGCAGGGCAAGGGGGAGCTCGAGAAAAGAAGAAAAGGGGAGGGCTCGACTTGAAGCGAAGGCTAGGGGACCTGAAGATGGGTGAGGGGAGGCAATTGGTGTGGCGAGGATGGACTCCGAAGCTTGTAAAGACGAGCTGATCGTGTCATAGTTAATGCGGATTTCTTGTGCAAAACCTTTTTGTACGTATTAATGCACAGTTAGTGACAAGAATGATTGCCTTGCCCAAATTTTCTGGACATTTGTACATTCATTTGTTTTTTTTACAGTGACAATGAATTGATTGTATAGATTTTTCTTCGACATTGTAATTTGGCTCCAACATAGATGATGATTAATATGTCTTAAGTTGAAGCCTGCTAAGAAATATTGTCATTCTAGTAGAGTAGTAGGAGAAGGCTTGAATGAATGACGAGATGTTATGATTGTGTTCTAGTAGAGTAGTAGGAGAAGGCTTGAATGAATGACGAGATGTTATGATTGTGGATGTTTGCATATGCAACGTATGGATTCAAATTCTCTGAGAGAGAGAGAGAGATTCCAAATTTCCAATTTGCTTCCAACACTGCATGTGCTAGAAATTATTTATTTCTGTTGCTTCAGAAGCAAAACTTCCAAGTTGATGTACTTTTCCTTTCTTCCTCTACTTGGCTGGCTTGCTAAGGAAAGTGCAGAGTAGGTAGTGTTTTATGAAGCATAGTAAAGGCACTGTCACTCTCAGGTTCAGATTCTCAAGATTGAATCAACTTCTCTTGGGTTTTGGCTGGCTACATTTACATTTTCTCAAACTTTTTGGTACACAAAATTTATTGAAGATCCCCAAATCTCAACACTATCCCTTTTTTTGTATTCTATTTTTATTTGGTAATTTTTCGGTAATAAGACTAATGAACGAGAACACAATTGTTAGACTTGTAATCTTTCTACATGACATAATAATGAAGCAAGATATGCTGTACGATACCTTAATTCAACATTGCCTATAAATTTGTATATGTGAGTCCTTTTCAAATTCTTCTTTTTTTTATAAAAGGGTTTATATTAAGCAACATGTGTTCAATATTGTAATTTTAACCTTGTTGAAGCTCTCTCTTGTTGGTCTAATAGCTATCGGCGTTCCTTCGTTGTTCTATTGGGGATGGATACTTGTCGGGAACGGAGCTCGGAACACAATAGAAAAACTAAGGCCTCATTTGGTTCACGGAAAGGAAATGAATTCACATATATTTTTCAGGAGAATGGAAAAATAGAATTTCTGTCACATTTTTTTTTCCGTTGTTTGGTAAAACAAGGAAACTACCTAGAAAAAGAAAGCAAAATATAACAATGTTCCAATAATATGCTTACCTTTTAAAATAAAAATAATATTATAAAAAATAACATTAATGGTAAAATAAGCAATGACACATGGTTACTTTTGTCATAACTTTTATAATAAATGTTGGAAAAGGAGGAGGAAAAATCAATCCCATATCAAACAAAGGAAAGGAACAACTTTTCTTTCTTGGTTCCGTGAACCAAACGAGGCCTAATAGTTTCCGACATAGAAAAATCTTGGATTATTTATTATGAGGAAGTGCAACCTTAATGATATTGAAAAATCTTGGATTATTATTATTATTATTATTATTATTATGGCCGATCCACATCATTTTCTTCTTTCGGTCACAGAGACGTGCTGGATCCTAGTCAGACTTTGATTGGTCTACACGTCAAGATGTAACCGGTCCGGTCCGGGCCGGCCCACGGTCCAAGGGCGGCGGGCCTGACCGGGTTCGGGCCGGTCCAGGACCGGCCCACGTAATTTTTCGGTCCGGGCTAAGCCCGGCCCGGTTTGTTGGCACGCAGCCCAGCCCGGCCCATTGAACCGGGGGTATTGGGGTCGGGCCGGTCCGGGCCTAGGCCGGTTCGGGCCGGTTCAGGCCGGGTTGACCGGACCGGCCCGAATTTTTGGGTTTTTTTTTTTTTTTTTTTTTTTTTTACAGTTTTTTGTTTAATTTTGTTTTTTAATATTTTTTTTTTGTATTTTAATTTTAAAATTTTTTAACTTAAATGTTTATAAAAAAAATATTTATAAAATGTTTATACAAAATATGTTTAAAAATATTTATAAAATGTTTATAATTTTATGTTTATACAATTGTTTATAAAATGTTTATACAAAATATGATAAAATGTTTATAAAATATTTTCTTTTTAATAAAAATGTTTATAAAATGTTTTTACAAAATATGTATTTTCTTTTTAAAACCATTTTAAAAACCATGTAAAAGTAATCATTTTCTTTTGTATTTTAATTTTTAAAATTTGTAACTTAAATGTTTATAAAATATTTATACAAAATATTTATAAAAGTAATGTTTATACAAATATATACAAATGTTTATACCAATATTACAAATGTTTATAAAAATTTATAAAAATTATAAAAAAACATTTCTCCCTCTTCCTTTATCCGGGCTTGGGACCGGCAAATGCTTGTTTGGCATAGGCGGAGTTAAAAAATGTTTTTTTTTAAAAGTAAAAAATAGTTTTTGAAAGTATAAGTTAAAAAATTTGAATAATATAAGTTAAATTAAAAAATTTGAATAGTATAAGTAAAAAAAAAATAGTTTTTGAAAGTATAAGTTAAAATTTAAAATTGAAATGTATAAGTTTAAATGTACATACCTGATACCTTGCACCGTAGCCTCATTGTTGTTCGCCTTCATGCAATGAAAGCGATTCCAAATCCAGCTCGTGGATGTCATGATCTTCTCCATCTTTCTGGTTTTGTGTTCTTTTATCGGCAGCCAACCAATCTTGTACGCACACGATCGCTTCCAAAATATCGGGCTTCAAGCGGCTCCTCCTATCGCTCAACATCCTCGAACTTGCACTAAAACAGGACTCCGATGCTACCGTCGACACCGGAACCATCAGTAGATCACGTGCTATGTTAGAAAGCACAGGAAATCTCTTGTCGTGTCTCTTCCACCATTCTAGAACGGCGAAGTGATCTGGAGTCTCATCTTCGTCTTGATAAGAGTTAAGGTAAGCAGACAACTCTTGAGTAGGTTGGGAAGATTGCTTTTGTTTCTTCCTTTGTAGTATGCGACCGGCTGCTGATAGCTTAGACGCCAAGCCGGAGCTACTACTAGCCCCCCCCTGAGTTGGTCGGGTCGACGTTGCTCCTTCTTCGTACAGTATAACTAACCTGTCCAATGCCACTTTAACTTCTGCCTTCATGTCAGTAACGTCTATACCCATATATTCTCCATATCCTTCTAATAAAACCTCTACGCCATCCAATTTGATTGTAGGATCAAATATGGAAGCCAAACAATATAAAAGAGGTACTTCACCCCAATATTTCCTGAATTTGGCTTCCATATTTCTCACCGCAATTTCAAAATTTGGATAATCTCTATATTTAGAAAATAAATAAGACATGTTACAAAGTTCACGTAAAGCTAAGCAAGATGTGGGATAATAAACACCAGAAAGAGTTAATGTAGCATTGTAAAAAACTTCTAAAAATTTACAAACACTTTCAGCTGCTAACCAATCATCATCAGTAACCTGATAGTCAAAGGTGACATCCGAAGTACAATAATATGAAATAGCACTCTTAAATGGAATTGCAGATTTCAACATCAAGTAGGTGGAGTTCCACCTAGTTGGTATATCCTTCACAAATCTTCTAAAAGTCATACCAAAATGTGCGCAAGCGCATGCAAAACTTTGTTGTCTACTTGGAGACGAGTTTAGGTGGAGCAAGCATTGTCGCAGAGTGTCTAAATGGGGTTCAAAAAATTTTAAACATTCTTTAACAACTAAGTTAATTATATGGCAAGCACACCTAACATGCATAAGTCTACCTTCTAAAATAGGCTTAAAAATTACTGACAAAGAAGACATAGCAGCATTGTTGTTTGATGCATTGTCCAAAGAGACAGAAAATTTTTTTGCGTGAATATCATATTCACGCACGTGTCTTAAAATCTCACTTGAAATTACAGCTCCCGTGTGAGGACATTCTATAAGTTTAAGAGAGATGATGCGTTTTTGCAACATCCATTGTGCATCTACATAGTGTGCAGTAATACAAATATAAGCATAACTCCATTTAGTAGTCCAAATATCAGAAGTAATAGCCAACTTACTAATATTTTGAAATTCCGCTTTCAAAGCGGCTTTCTGCTCGTTGAAGAGACGAATTGCCTCCTTTCGAGTTTGTTGCCTACTCACTTTAGTAAAGGAGGGGTTTAGAGAAAGTGATACATAATCTCGTAAAGAATCGCTTTCACCCGTCGTGAAAGGAAGCTCGTCACGAATAATATGTTTAGTTAACTCGGTTTTATGCCGAGCAGCTGAGTAAGTAAAGTTACCAATTGAAGAATCGGTGGCGCCGAAACTTATTTGGGTTTGGGACGCTTGAAGTGTGTCCTTCCCGTAGCAAGTGTCGTAGTGTCTGGATATGGTCCCGGTGCCACCGCCCTTCTTCCATGCGTACTGGTTGCAACATTTCTTGCATTGCGCCTTGTACGGTTTCGGTTCCCCCTTGGCATCTAAAACCAAAGAACCATCAGGATTAGTTTCAAAAATTAAAGTAAAATAATCCCAATACTTAGACCTCTTTTTCTTTTCAGGACGTTGGGTTGTACTAGCGACTTCCGGAGGAGATTGTTGGCACCCCTCCGGAATCGGATGAGTCGCAACTTGCTCAGGTGGAATTTCAGTACCGTCAAAAAAAGAACTAAAATAGTGGTATGTCTGTCCAGCAAGATCAGGTGGGTTTGAACTTTCACCAGCCATATATAAAATAAAATAAAGTAAACTACGTTAGAAGAAAGTAAGAGATTGAGAGGAAGATCGGGAAGCCGTAGAGCCGGAATGGAGTTGGGAGCGAGATCGGGAAGCCGTAGAGCACCGGGGAGGGAAAGTCGTAGAACACCAGAGCACCGTAGAGAGATGTAGAGAATTTGTGAGGAATGAGTTGTGTATGAAAAATGGGATTTTTGGGCTATTTATAGGAATTTTTTGGGGTTATTTTGGTAATTTTAGGCCAAAAAAGACCAAAACACCCCTCCCAACGTTTTAATAACGGCTATATGGGAGGGGTATTTTGGTAAAAGAACCCCCCCCCCTCCCAACGGTCAAAAGTTTAAAAAAAAAAAAAAAAATCAAATTACAACGGTCGGCTCAGGCTGGACCGGTCCCAGCGGGCCGGGCCGGTCCAACCGGGCCGGGCCGGTCCAACCGGGCCGGGCCTGTTTAATTCAAAAAAAAAAAAAAATTACCGGTCCGGGCCGGGCCGGGCTCGGGCTGTGGGGGGGGGGGGCCGACCCGAACCGAGTACAGATGGGGGGCCGGGCCGGTTCGGGCCCACGGCGGGCCGGTCCGGGCTTACAGGGGGGCGGGCCGGTCCGGTCCACGGGCGGGCCCGGGCCGAACCGGCCCAGTGAACAACTCGATCTACACGACACACTCCCGGTCTTTATCAAACAATTAATCTAGATTTCATTCAATTCAAAATATACGGCTAACTTGCAAATCACCTCGAGCTTTCCTCAAAATTGCATCTATGCTATGCTATGCTATGCTATGCTGTGCTATAAAATGTCAAATCATCTAGCTAGCTTTATTATGAAATCAATAATGCTAAGTCTACTACCAAATGCTTACAACCCACTTACAATCACTCATCCATTTGCTGACATATGGGCCATGGCCTACATGTCAGCCATGGGTGAAGGTTGTAAGTGGATTGTAAGCATTTGGTTGCAACTGTAGCATTACTCGAACATTTGGTTGTAACTGTAGCATTACTCTTATAAAATTACTCTTATGCTTACATTATATTTTATCTATTGGTTAGTTACTACAAAATTGCATCGTATTGTTATAAATCTAATATGCAAAATAGCGAGAGCTTTATGTAATATATATTGGAACAAAAAATATTTGGATTTACCATTTTGGCTAACAATTGAAGATACATCCATTTTATCATGTTGTAGTTCCTTGGTTTCTCATATGCGACACTTTCTATGAAAATGAGACCAAATGTGAAGATCATCCAACCACTAAATTAATCTTTATAAAATATTGTTACATCTTTACTTTCCGTCCTGTCTGGTTGGCTACAAGTCTTACACATGGAGGCTGCCATTGGAAGAAATTTGAATTTGAAATTTTCATCTTCAACTCTTATAAACAAACCTGTCATTTTATCAGAAACCATTCCTGCAAATTTTGTATTTACCTCTGTTTTTATGTAGAAAGACAAACATGTAGCTTCATATGTAATAAAACAAAAATATCAATTCTGCAAATCAAATCAACCTATTTTAATGTCATTGTTCGACAAAGTATTTTTGGAGACGATGTCACTATTATCTTGATTGTCAAAATTATAACAGTCGTAATGTATTATAAAATTGTCAAAATTTTAACGGTCCTAATGCGCTGTTTACAAGAAAGAAAAAAAAGTAACACTCGTTTGAAAAATAAAAGGTTAAAAATATTTATATCGTTTCAAAATTTATTTTACGGTACGAATAATATTGACCTATTTTAATGGTTCCTCTACAAATTGGTATTCTTGTTAAATGTATTTCTTTGTAGAACATTACTACAAAAGATCTCATCCCTCCAAACGAGATCAAATGAACAGTGTGGTACGCCGACAGTACCACTGGTGGGACCCATTGGTAGTAAACGAACAGAAAGATCCATCATATGTAATGTTCCGCTCCGCGCGAGGCATTTGGTTGGCTTGTTGGATGGGATCAGAATGTTGGACCATGACTTATGTTGGGAATCAAGAAAGTTGAGACTGATGCAGTCTCTCTGAGCTGGCTAGACGGATTAAGTGTTGGAACGTGGCTCGTTGGTGGAGCTACGCTTAGGGGGAATGTGTGTAACCAGAATAAGAAGACCCTTTTATACAGGCAAGTGGAACTGTCCTCCTTCCTCCTTATTCCTGCATGAATAATAAATAAAATAATGTGATGCTATGAATATGTCCATAATGTCTCTTACCTTGAATGTTGAATAATTGTGATGCGATGCTTTAGTTACTAAATCGGTAGAGATGCATATGCTGGAAATCATTGAATGAATAACACATGAACTATTGAACTGCTGATTGAATCACACTCGAACTGCTAATGTAACATGATGCCTGAGAATGAATCGATAATGTCCCTTATGCTTAATGTTGATGAAATGAATGAATCACTTGAATAATGAGATGCTGCGTGAATAATACATGAGAAAAGAATTGAATATGCTATTGTTCCTATGAAATGAATGAAATGCTACAGGTCCCTTCGAGATGAATGAATGCTGTCGTTCCTCCTTAGAAGAAACGTAATGAGAAATGTTGCAATAGAACAAACAATAAGAATTGATGAGGCTTGGGATCGTTGAGATCACCAAATGAAATGATGGTAATGATGGGAATGAATAAGTCATTGAACATGACTTGAATGAGATGAATGATGATGCACTGTTGTATTTATTTCAATATTTCACCATGCATTTTATGTTCACGATTGAGTCGGACACGCATTCGCATGGTCATAGGACAACTTATGCATAAGAGATGGGAATATATTTTCTCGGACGGTACCCCGGAACGTTAGGGCGACCGATCCGGCCTAGGAGGAAACATTGGCGTGCCAGTAGGGGCACGGGTTTTGCGAGGCATCCTTTGGGGCTAGCTACCTTCTCTGGAGTCATCGCATTACCAATGAAGACCTATATGGCAACGTCCGCATGGTTAAACACCAGTGACCATTGTCACGCCCCAGAACCAGAATACCGGAGAGCGGGGGCAGACATAGCCAGCTACGCAATTCCAAAGTACGTTAATACTCTGAAATCACGTATAAGCTGTCAAGACATGTGGGTTACTCTACAAGCCATCAGTCAATCCTAAGGTTTAACAATCCTAGGTATCTCAATCACAGGCAATTATACAAGAGCAAGAGTACGATCATCATACATACACTAGTAAGGCGTCCCGAACCATATATACATGAATGATCATGAAGCCAGTACCACAAAACTGATGACTAGCTAGAGTATTAGTCGTACATGATAAGGACTAGCTATAGTATAGAATACATATATCATGTTTATGTCCGTAGGCTACAATATCAAGAAAAATACCAAAACACGAGCTAAACACGTGCTCGGGACTAAACGTTACAAGAGGAGAATTTACATAAGATTTATGAAATGCCCAAAAACTAAAAAAGTTTTATGTAAAATCCACCGCTAAAAAAACTTTCATCGCGTGCCCAGAATTAGAGAAACTTATCCAAAGCGGATTCCAAATGACCCTTTTGCCCTTCCTTTTAATTTATTGAAAACACCCACGAAACTGCTCTTAAAAAAAGTTTCGATACTTCATCTTCTTCCTTACGCTGCTCACTTTCGAATCTAGGTTTTCTCCTCAAAGATCTTCAAAAACTCGTCGAAAAATTTTGGAAAGACTGGGACAAACGACAAAAATGCTAAAACGGAGGTCCAAACATCATTTTTTTGCGAATCTAAAATTTCGGAAGGCCATCTAACTATGAAACTGTTACTTTCAGTCTCCTCGACGATACGCTCATTTTGCGACAAACGGGACCTCGTTTCGACCTCCCAGTCAAAATTTATGGCCCTCCAAAGTTTCAGCTGACCATAAAATGCAGGAGAATGGCCATTCTCCGTGTTAGAACACGAAAAATGTTAATTTCACATGAGGATGGTCATTCTCCGTATTAGTAACACGGAGAATGGCATTCTCCGTCTTAATTTACACGGAGAATGACCATTCTCCGTGTTAGTAACACGGAGAATGACATTCTCCGTCTTAATTAAGACGGAGAATGTCATTCTCCGTCCTGAAAGTTACACGGAGAATGGCCATTCTCCGTCATAATTTAGACGGAGAATGGTCATTCTCCGTCTTAGTTTACACGGAGAATGGTCATTCCAGTGTTAAAATGCAAGAGAATGACCATTCTCCGTGTTAGAAACACGGAGAATGCCATTCTCCGTGTTAAATAAAACGAAGAATGACATTCTCCGTGTTAATTTAAACGGAGAATGTCATTCTCCGTGTTAAATAAAACGGAGAATGACATTCTCCGTCTTAATTTAAACGGAGAATGGCCATTCTCCGTGCTACATTAAGACGGAGAATGTCATTCTCCGTTTTATTTAACACGGAGAATGACATTCTCCGTTTTATTTAACACAGAGAATGGTCATTCCAGTGTTAAAACGCAGGAGAATGACCATTCTCCGTGTTACTAACACGGAGAATGCCATTCTCCGTGTTAAATAAAACGGAGAATGGTTATTCTCCGTGTAATTTAGCACGGAGAATGGTCATTCCAGTGTTAAAACGCAGGAGAATGACCATTCTCCGTGTTAGAAACACGGAGAACGGCATTCTCCGTTTTAAATAAAACGGAGAATGGCATTCTCCGTGTAATTTAGTTTTTTTTCATGAACAAAGAGTTTCGTTCTTCTTTCAAAACGATGATAATTCTGATAGAAAAGAAGAAGAAAGATATTCTATCCACAATTGACCTAATTATCGGAAAACTTCAAATGTCTCCACGATGAAGATGAAGATGATGATGATGATGATGACGAGCGATGATCTGAGTTCGACTGAAGAAAAGCACACCGAACTACGAACGATCTTTGCGATCTCTGCTGAAGATGAGAGCAATGGAATTCAGATTTCCAGTGAAGAAGAAGAAGACGAAAATCACAATCCAGATCTGAGTTTTTTGAATTCAAATACATATAGATGACCAATTCGCACGGAGGGGTAGTTTCGGTATTATAAAAATAGCAGTTTCTAGCGGGTGGCATCTAAAAGGGAATCTTGGAATATTTAACGTGAAAATACTTAATTCTGGGTATTTCATAAAACTTATCCAGCGGGTGGGCATTTCATAAAAGCCCACCCCGAAATTGGGTTTCTCAGCAATTTCCAGGTGCACTTATCCCGAACATAAGAAGACAGTAAGTAAATCATCATTTGACATAAAGTAAACTGGAGAACATGTTAAATAAATAGAGCTAGGCAATATACGAAGAGAGGACGAAGGTACTGTTCTGGAAGCCAGGTTACAACCCTTAAACCAAACAAGGACCGGGATTGTAACCCTTCGCCTGAACAGAACTTGGTCCCTGATCATTTATTGCTAGAGATGACAATCATTAAGTGACAGTGAGAGAGTGACAATACATAGTACAATACATTAGAGTGACAATCATTATCCTGGAACAATTAGGAACTAGATCTAGACAAGACTTAGACTGGAAAGGTGATATACGATGGGATAACCATGGGACTATTTAGATAACCAGGTTACCACCCGTAAACCAAACAAGGACCGGGGTTGTAACCCTTCATCTGAACAGAACTTGGTTTCTCCCACCATTTATCGGTAAGATAGAATAAGAAATCAGGACATGTAACAATCATGTACAAGATCAAGACAAGACTAGACAGACTGAACTCCACCCAACATTCACGGCCAAGCAATAAGTACGGCTTGATACTTTAACTAACTAGGGTTATCACAAGCCTTAGTTACTAGCAATATGCAATGAGATGTTCCTCCAGCCACAAGCCCTGCAGATAATCCAGGTTATCCAGACGACTTAGATTCATTAAGCAGTTATCAATAATTATTAGGTAGCTTGGTGTGCAACACATGACAGTGTGCGTAGAAATTGTTTCATGAAGTGCCCCACATGACAGTGGGCTGGAAATGTGCCCTACTCGACGGCAGGCTACAAGTCCAAACAATTGTGGCCGGGATAACGGGATCGCCTGTAACTGGAGAAATCTCTTATGACTACTGAATTATTCTAATTGTTAACCTTAGTCGATTTCAGTGGGTACCCCTGACCGTGGTACTCAGGGGTCCCAGTCCTAGACATGATGCAAGACAAGACTGCTTTATTTGTACAAACACAATCGTCCACGGTGTCCAGGTCATTTATTCTTGTCGTGTCATGCTAGCCGTCGCAACAGCATGTCGAGAAATATCATGTCAGGTTTATCATGTCAAGAGTGCGCCACGGCGGGCTACTATCAAGAATTATCATGTCAAGTTATCATGTCAAATTTGTAAGGTCAAGTCTATTGTCAGGAGTGCCCCACGGCAGGTCACTATCATGTCATGTCATTGTCAAAAGTGCACCTCAACGGGTCACCATCGTGTCAGAGAACACACTTAAATTAATGGCACAAGCATACAAGTGGTAATTAAATAATAATATAATATATATTCTTGAAGCCAAGGAAAAATTCTACAATTTCATGTTGGGAGTGGGAAGAAATTCTGACCACAATTCAGACAAATAAAATATTTAAACAATCAAAGTGGACCCCATGAGGTCCAAAAGTGGAAAAATATACATGCGGCCAAAGAGAGTGGGAGGCCACCCATGCGGCCAGCCAAAGCTTATGCGGCCAGAAAATAACTGAAGGGGGCCATGCGGCCAGCAAGAAATATTCATGCAATCAGAAAAGACAAAGAGAGTGGGACCCGCAATAAATACAAGCTTTCACTCAAGCAAAAGAAAAGGACACGCGGCTACTCAAGTACAGTGGCCATGTGGCCTAAAATTGTATTCATATAAAAGCCATGTGGGACCCAACAATTAATGCAATAAAGAAGAATGGTTCACGTGAACCATTTAATTTATGTTCCACGTGAAGCAATGATTACATGTATATAATAAGCCACACCAGTGGAAGGGGCCATGCGGCCAAGAATTAAATATTGCTAATGGTCATGCGGCCAGGAATATTAAACATGCAAGCACATGCAAAATCTGCATGCGGCTCACTTTGGTGTTGCTTGCAGCCAAGATTATTAAGCATGCAAGCAAGGCTTGCATGCATGCAAATTGAATATATCATGGCAGCAAGCCATATGCGGCTCACTAATATTCATGCGGCTACAAGAATTGGCCATGCAAATAGCCAGCACAAAAGTGCATATACGGCTGAATGGATGCAAGGCCAGTGAATTATTTAATATGTGTTGGTGCATGCGAATGACAAGACATTATTCAATATAAACTACTAATGCTTTTAAGCAAAATACTAATGCCATGCATTATATTAAAGCATGCAAAATGTTTTAAGTAATAACTAATGCCAACTAATGCCATGGAATTATTCTTCCTGCAGCATCAACTAATGCCATGCTTTATATTAAAGCATGCAAAATGCTTTAAGTATTATTGCCATGCAATGCTATCCTTAGGCCATGCGGCTCAGTGAATGGAAAAGAATGGGGGAAGAGCCGCATATACTATGTGGCCACAAGTAACAATGCAAGCATTTAATGCTTGCATGAAGTTTAATCTATGCGGCCCAAAATATTTACATGCGGCCAACTCACTGCATGCATGCAGCACTTAGCTAATACAATATTTAATCCATGCGGCCAATCTTAAATGCATGCATGCAACTACTGCATTAAAATATGCAAAAGTCAAATGGCCTATGCGGCCAAGAATAATATAAACATGCCAGCTAATGCCTGCAAAGGCCATGCGGCCAGCAATTGATTAATGCTCATACGGCCCATTAGATTAAATATTCAATTGAATGGCCATGCGGCTCAGTGAATGCTCATGCGGCTCAGCAACTCAATGTTGCATGTAGCCAAAAGTGTAAATAAATGTCTTCCACAGAGAACATGTCCTTGAAAAATACCATGGCCTCCATGCTCCACCAAACAACCATAGGAACCCAAATCTAGACTCCCGTAGGTCAAATTTGGGTAAAATGAAATTCTCTACAACATGGAACCATCAGTTGACAAAAATATACAAGTTCAACTGATCAAAACCCACAAAAACCGAAAAATACCACAAAGCTAGATCTACAACATTCCACTCGGTAAAATCGAAAACTCCAAGTTCTAAGTATGCTTAGAATCATGCAAGAAAAAAGATGGAACAAACAGAAATAAATTTATTCAAGGTTCGGCAAGGTGTACTTGCCTCTCTCTAATTGCTAGGGTTTGGTGGAAAAGAAATGAATGAGGGTGAATGAGGAGGGAGAAAGAAAAAGTGGCTTATATAACAAGCTCAAGTGATCTCCACCATTCATTCTTCTTCACTCAATCTAAACCATACACCTCATCTCATAAAGAACCAAACTAAACCAAATCAAGTCAAAGTGGAACCGAACCAAATAAAACCAAATCCAAGTTAAACCAAGTCATGAAATCCTACACTTAGAAAATTTTAAAATATCACGCAAATTGATAAGAAATACGGCTCAAATAAACACGTATCCGTATAAAATACCGATACAGTGAGACGGGTCTCACAACTCTCCACACCTTAGAAAAATTCCGTCCTCGAAATTTTCTGAGGCTAGTCGAGCAAGATAACAAAACAAAAGCTCCAGGAAACTCAACAATCTCAATAAATCAAGCATGGCATATAAGTAACGTAAAACAATCAATAATGTAAATAAATACGTAAGCGGTAAATAAATGCACAAGAACAAATACTATCATGATCAAGAAGGGCTGGAGGCATATGGATCAATATGTCTCCTGAGACAGTTGTGTAGAAACCAACGTCCTCGCTGGCCCAAGCTGATTCCCAAAAATGGATAAAAGTCAAGCCTCAAGGTAAGTCGGTACCAATGACTTAGTTCAAGACATGACTCTACCCAGGACGTATCATCGTAGTTGAAACAGATGCATGAACTTTATCACCTGTCTCAAGATATAAAGACAGAAGCGACCGGCTGATCGGGATGGACTGACATCTCTGTCTGCACGCTGAGACTGATCCTCCATAACTGGCCTGGCTGAAGAATGCTGAGCTGCCCTCGGCAAAACACGAACAAGATAATCAGAAGGATCAAGAACAGTGTCCTTGAAAGTTGAAGGACACAAGATCAAATCATGGGAACAGGAATGATCAATGACCAAAACAGATATCAAGTCAAGTATCAGAGATAGAGAATAATCCGAAGGAGATCAATAAGGATAATCGTGATTGAGATATCTAAACATGGTAACCCCCATAAATCTGAAAATCGAGACCTGCATGGGCCACCACTAAAACCATGTCACGCCCCAGAACCAGAATACCGGAGAGCGGGGACAGACATAGACAGCTACGCTGTCACACCCCAGAACCAGAATACTGGAGAGCGGGAGAATGACTCAGCCAGCTACGTATTACGGGTAGATGAATACCGTATAATACGATCAATGCTGTCTAACCAGACGAGGGGGTGCATACTACATAAAAGTCTTACTATGGTCACTTCACATCTATTGTCTCAATCATTCAAACAAGAAGCAAAAATAGAGAACATGTAAGATAAAGCAGTAAGGCATCCCAAACGCTTAGTCAAAATGTTCTTGAGATCTGGCTTTATAAAACATAGCCAGATGGTATAGTAACATATACACAATTGTTATCAGCTGCAGTCTGACTTTAGTTATAATTATGCAAAAGTAAGTACAAGACGATCTGACTAACATGTCGGTGCCAAACGGCTAAGTATAAAGTAAATAACAAAATGAGCGGTGAAGTAAGGAACCCACTCGAGTCCTCTTGCGATCATTCCCCTAGTATTGACCATCTTGGAGGTAGAAGTAAGCTGGATCCTCGGGGACCGGCTCTAAATCTGGCCATGCAAAACCAGAGAGGTTAGACCTCTAATAGCAAGTACCACAAGAAAGGACGATATGAAGGATTAAACCAGTAAGTAAGAGAATATGATAATAGATCTCTGCTATCTACTAGGATTCACATAACATCACGACACTTCGAACCAACCTCCCAACCAAACAAGGACAAAAGTTGGCCCGTCATGTCCTGACATTCTGATCATCTCAGTTAGGTAACAGAGTAGGTACAGTACACAAACAAATCATCTTGAACGGCCAATCAACTACTATGGCTTGCTATTGTGAGTCCCAAGTTATCCTGGAATTATGCAATAAAGATTCCTCAGTTCTTACTATGTGCGAGCAAGGCTAGTCTATCCAGTCAATCAATTGTGCCAATCATGTAATTAGACGAGTTCCAGCGGGACGCCCGCCGTTAATATAGTATGTACAATTTAATAATATAAGCAGATACTGTTCCCTGCCCGTGTGACAGATTTGCAGTATCTGTGGGAACCAGCCGGCCTGTCGGGCACTACTAGTCCCAAGAGGGCTGCTATGTAAGAACTCGGGAATCCATTCTCTCCATACAATCATTATTTTATTTAACTTAAAGCCTCTACGTTGAGTGAAGTCCCATGCCGTGGGTTATGGTCATTCAAATGAGTACTTTTGTACGGGGTACGATATGTGCAACTCTACAACAATACCCGTGCGGCTAGGTTGTAGGTCTTACATAGCGTAATGCAACAATCAAGTCTAACCACGGAGTCATCATGCCTTGACCATAAAGTACACATGCTATTTTTATAAGATAAATAAATAACTAAATAAATAAATAAATAATTTGAAACCTGCATGTGCCTGTATGCCAATATTCGGGATCGGCTAATCGATTGCAATAGTTCATTACATGCACGTGTCTCATTCAATCAATTCAATAAGACGACTAGCCAGTCTCTTAGTTTCAACTAGGAACGCATGATCAATTATTAGTCAATGTCACAATCATTATCAATGGTGACAAGACATAAAAGTCAATTAGTATTACATGGGGTCGAGCCTATAACTCCTCAAAGTTAAGTTCTAGTCATACTGGGTATCCATGGATCAATCAAGACACATGACACATTCCACATAACAATCTGTATTAACAATATTAACATATCATGATTTATCAGGTTCATGCAAAAAGGCGTAAGGATATAATAGAAGAATTATCATGCCATCATTAAATGAATAAGTTATAGAACAAATAAAAATACCCAGGCCAGGAAGTCACGCCAACAAGTCTATGCTAAGGCCAAAAGTCACGCCAAGTCTAGTAGGAGTGAGCGTGAAAAGTAATTCACGCAGGGGAAATTCACGCACGCACAGCGTGAGCGTGAAAAGTGAGCGTGGAAAATGAGCGTAGAAAATGGGCGTAAAAAGTGATAAAAAATTCACGCACGCATACAAAGATGGTGCGTAACTCAAAATTCACGCACGCACGCAAAAATATACGTGACTAAAAATTCACGCACGCAAAGATGTACGTGACTAAAAATTCACGCACGCATGCAAAGATGTGAGCGTGACTAAAAATACACGCAGACACGTAAGAACGTGAGCGTGACTGAAAATACACGCACGCACGTAAGAACGTGAGCGTGACTGAAAATACACGCAGACACGTAAGAATGTGAGTGTGACTGAAAATACACGCAGACACGTAAGAACGTGAGCGTGACTGAAAATACACGCAGACACGTAAGAACGTGAGCGTGACTGAAAATACACGCAGACACGTAAGAACGTGTGCGTGACTGAAAATACACGCAAACACGTAAGAACGTGTGCGTGACTCAAAAACCTTCGTCCCAAGCCAGAAATGAAGTTCCCATGGTTCAGAACCCATGGACAACCGAGAATACATGCCAGGTTGGGAGATCAAACCCATGGTCAACCGAAAACATAAAAACTTAGATCTGGGAGAAACAAGCCAACGAAAACAAAAATACTAAGTACTAAACTCTCTCAGGATCATGAGAGGAAGAATAATGAACCATAAAAATGGTTCTCCAAGCAAGAAGCAAGATTGCACTTGTCTGCTGCTACTGCTGGTAGGTGGAGAAGTGATGAGAGGAAGAAGAAGAAGTAATGGTGAAGAATGAGAGTTATGAGGAGAGAGAAGGAGATGGGGGCTTAAATAGGGAGGGTGGTGGTAGGTGGGGTTATAGGGTCGGGTTCAACCAAGGCCAACCCGGAAGCAAGCAGAGAGGTTAAAAGCAGAAAATAAAATGCAAAAATAAATTACAGGAATAAAATTAACATGAAAATTAATGAGCAGATAATTAATTAACATAAAATTATAGGAATTTAAATACAGGATAATATATGATAAATACTAAATAAATATACATGAATTGCACATGTATAAAAATATGCATTCTTGTATAAAAATACGCATTCTGGGAACGGGGAGTGACATACGCAATCCCGAAGTACGTTAATACTATGAAATCACGTATAAGCTGTCAAGACATGGGGGTTACTCTACAAGCCATCAGTCAATCCTAAGGTTTAACAATCCTAGGTATCTCAATCACAGGCAATTATACAAGAGCAAGAGTACGATCATCATACATACACTAGTAAGGCGTCCCGAACCATATAAACATGAATGATCATGAAGCCAGTACTACAAAACTGAGGACTAGCTAGAGTATTAGTCGTACATGATAAGGACTAGCTATAGTCTAGAATACACATATCATGTTTATGTCCGTAGGCTACAATATCAAGGAAAATACAAAAATACGAGCTAAACACGTGCTCGGGGCTAAACGTTACAAGAGAAGAATTTACATATCAGTGGGAGAATGAAAAAGAAATCCACTGAGGCACTCTGGTGCTCCGGCTGGTCACCGTCGAGTAGATGGTGCAGTAGATCCTTCGGGCTCTTCTATTAGAACCTGGCCATGCAAAACCAGTGGGGTCAGATCCCAAATAGCAAGTACCACAAAGGAGGCCGAACTATAAACTTAAAACCAGCAATCATAGGCAAACAACAGGGAGAGAAAGCAATAAGTAAAGGAGGATCGAGATTCGTGCAGTACCAATGCACTTATCCCGAACATAGAAAGACAGTAAGTAAATCATCATTTGACATAAAGTAAACTGGAGAACATGTTAAATAAATAGAGCTAGGCAATATACGAAGAGAGGACGAAGGTACTATTCTGGAAGCCAGGTTACAACGCTTAAACCAAACAAGGACCGGGATTGTAACCCTTCGCCTGAACAGAACTTGGTCCCTGATCATTTATTGCTAGAGATGACAATCATTAAGTGACAGTGAGAGAGTGATAATACAGAGTACAATACATTAGAGTGACAATCATTGCAATCATTATCCTGGAACAATTATGAACTGGATCTAGACAAGACTTAGACTGGAAAGGTGATATACGATGGGATAACCATGGGACTATTCAGATAACCAGGTTACCACCCGTAAACCAAATAAGGACCGGGGTTGTAACCCTTCGTCTGAACAGAACTTGGTTTCTCCCACCATTTATCGGTAAGATAGAATAAGAAATCAGGACATGTAACAATCATGTACAAGATCAAGACAAGACTAGACAGACTGAACTCTACCCAACATTCATGGCCAAGCAATAAGTACGGCTTGATACTTTAACTAACTAGGGTTATCACAAGCCTTAGTTACTAGCAATATGCAATAAGATGTTCCTTCAGCCACAAGCCCTGCAGCTAATCCAGGTTATCCAGGCAACTTGGATTCATTAAGCAGTTATCAATAATTATTAGGTAGCTTGGTGTGCAACACATGACAGTGTGCGTAAAAATTGTTTCATGAAGTGCCCCACATGACAGTGGGCTGGAAATGTGTCCTACTCGACGGCAGGCTACAAGTCCAAACAATTGTGGCCGGGATAACGGGATCGCCTGTAACTGGGAAAATCTCTTGTGACTACTGAATTATTCTAGTTATTAACCTTAGTCGATTTCAGTGGGTACCCCTGACCGTGGTACTCAGGGGTCCCAGTCCTAAACATGATGCAAGACAAGACTGCTTTATTTGTACAAACACAATCGTCCACGGTGTCCAGGTCATTCATTTTTGTCGTGTCATGCTAGCCGTCACAACAGCATGTCGAGAAATATCATGTCAGGTTTATCATGTCAAGAGTGCGCCACGGCAGGCCACTATCAGAATTATCATGTCAAGTTATCATGTCAAATTTGTAAGGTCAAGTCTATTGTCAGGAGTGCCCCACGGCAGGTCACTATCATGTCATATCATTGTCAAAAGTGCACCTCAACGAGTCACCATCGTGTCAGAGAACACACTTAAATTAATGGCACAAGCATACAAGTGGTAATTAAATAATAATATAATATATATTCTTGAAGCCAAAAAAAACTCTACACTTTTATGTTGGGAGCGGGAAGAAATTCTGACCATAATTCAGGCAAATAAAATATTTAAACAATCAAAGTGGACCCCATGAGGTCCAAAAGTGGGAAAACATACATGCGACCAAAGAGAGTGGGAGGCCACCCATGCGGCCAGCCAAAGCTTATGCGGCCAGAAAATAACTGAAGGGAGCCATGCGGCCAGCAAGAAATATTCATACAATCAGAAAAGACAAAGAGAGTGGGACCCATAATAAATACAAGCTTTCACTCAAGCAAAAGAAAAGGACACGCGGCTACTCAAGTACAGTGGTCATGCGGCCTAAAATTGTATTCATATAAAAGCCATGTGGGACCCAACAATTAATGCAATAAAGAAGAAAGGTTCACGTGAACCATTTAATTTATGTTCCACGTGAAGCAATGATTACATGTATATAATAAGCCACGCCAGTGGAAGGGGCCATACGGCCAAGAATTAAATATTGCTAATGGTCATGCGACCAGGAATATTAAACATGCAAGCACATACAAAATCTGCATGCGGCTCACTTTGGTGTTGCATGCGGCCAAGATTATTAAGCATGTAAGCAAGGCTTGCATGCATACAAATTGAATATATCATGGCAGCAAGCCATATGCGGCTCACTAATATTCATGCGGCTACAAGAATTGGCCACGCAAATAGCCAGCACAAAAGTGCATATACGGCTGAATGGATGCAAGGCCAGTGAATTATTTAATATGTGTTGGTGCATGCGAATGACACGACATTATTTAATATAAACTACTAATGCTTTTAAGCAAAATACTAATGCCATGCATTATATTAAAGCATGCAAAATGCTTTAAGTAATAACTAATGCCAACTAATGCCATGGAATTATTCTTCCTGCAGCATCAACTAATGCCATACTTTATATTAAAGCATGCAAAATGCTTTAAGTATTATTGCCATGCAATGCTATCCTTAGGCCATGCGGCTCAGTGAATGGAAAAGAATGGGGGAAGAGCCGCATATACTATGTGGCCACAAGTAACAATGCAAGATTAATGCTTGCATGAAGTTTAATCTATGCGGCCCAAAATATTTACATGCGGCCAACTCACTGCATGCATGCAGCACTTAGCTAATACAATATTTAATCCATGTGGCCAATCTTAAATGCATGCATGCAACTACTGCTTTAAAATATACAAAAGTTAAATGGCCTATGCGGCCAAGAATAATATAAACATGCCAGCTAATACCTGCAAAGGCCATGCGGCCAGCAATTGATTAATGCTCATACAGCCCATTAGATTAAATATTCAATTGAATGATCATGCGGCTCAGTGAATGCTCATGCGGCTCAGCAACTCAATGTTGCATGTAGCCAAAAGTGCAAATAAATGTCTTCCACAGAAAACATATCCTTGGAAAATACCATGGCCTCCATGCTCCACCAAACAACCATAGGAACCCAAATCTAGACTCCCGTAGGTCAAATTTGGGTAAAATAAAATTCTCTACAACATGGAACCATCAGTTGACAAAAATTATACAAGTTCGACAGATCAAAACCCACAAAAACCGAAAAATATCACAAAGCTAGATCTACAATATTCCACTCGGTAAAACCGAAAACTCTAAGTTCTAAGTATGCTTAGAATCATGCAAGGAAAAAGATGGAACAAACAGAAATAAATTTATTCAAGGTTCGGCAAGGTGTACTTGCCTCTCTCTAATTGCTAGGGTTTGGTGGAAAAGAAATGAATGAGGGTGAATGAGGAGAAAGAAAGAAAAAATGGCTTATATAACAAGCTCAAGTGATCTCCACCATTCATTCTTCTCCACTCAATCTAAACCATACAACTCATCTCATAAAGAACCAAACTAAACCAAACCAAGTCAAAGTGGAACCGAACCAAATAAAACCAAATCCAAGTTAAACCAAGTCATAAAATCCTATACTTAGGAAATTTTAAAATATCACGCAAATCGATAAGAAATACGGCTCAAATAAATACGTATTCGTATAAAATACCGATACAGTGAGACGGGTCTCACAACCATGTAGTCAGGATGCATGCTAATGAATGTCTTGTGCAGGCAGAGTAAGTATGTCTGCTAACCTGTATTTGATACAGGTACGAGGGAGTGGCTATTGGTAAGAAATCACTTAATTGTGATATACTCAATATATGTGTTGGTTTAACTTGCGTGCTTAACGTGCCAAATAAATGATGCTATGCGTAGCCTTTCAATTATGAGAACCTGCTTAACATGTTAAATTTAGTATGCTAGAAAGATGCTTTGCTATGAACACTGCTCAAATATGACGTACATGTTAATAGATGCTTGAAGTAAGAAATGTCATAACATGTTTAAGATGTTAATGTTAACGATGCCTCAATGATGCCTTTGCATGATAACACCAAGAATACTATAATGATATGTCCACATGAATGTTGTTAAGAATATGTTTACATGCTTCACTATGATGATTGCCCATGAACTGTAAATTGATGCTAGGCCCCAAGTAGAAAGATCATTCTATTAAATGCTTGCTAAAATCGACCAGTTAGTGTTGGTTTAGGCGAGTGGGTTGGATTCTGCTCGCCAGTACATAGTTGATGTGCTGACCCACGTTTTGGGGGCAGGTGCTCGTGCTTGGGATATTCTACACACGAAGATTGGCTTGTTTGGTCCCATGGCATCGAAAATTTGTTGGGCATACAGAAGCTCTCCTTGTACAAGATGATGTCTTCTATTTATAAAGGGCATAATGTATCGAATATTGTAATCAGTTGTACCAGTGAGTTGTAAGCCAAATCAGTATATTGAGTTGTAATCCATTGTATCCAAGTATCAAATGTAAGCTTGTAGCATTGTTCAGTTGGCTTTTAATGTAAAGTGAGATTGGTTGTAAGCATTGTATTTTCAATACAAGTCTTGTACTCTTCTTCAATTATCAATAAAGAGAATAAAGTTATATATATCTCTGTGTGACTTCAAGTTATCCTTTTATCTCCGCTGCTATAAATGAAGTGATCTATTTCTATTCAATGAGAAAGATTGTCCTCATTAACTTCAATTTATCTGCTTCTGTCGTTGCGATGTATTCCTATTTAAAGAAAATCAATTATGTACCATCTTTGCCTTGTACAAGTGAAATACCAGACTTGTACGACATCACGCCCAAGCGAGGACGATCGATTCCAAGAGATAAAATATGTGAATAAATGACTCTACGAATCGGGGCGTGACATCATAGGTCTAACAGTGATCGCTGTCCGGATCATCTTATCCGTACATGTATCGAGACGTGGAACAATGACGGAGATCTCACGTGAATCTTAGCCACTCATTTAGAGGAACAGAAGATGAACAAATTGTCACTCCCCGTTCCCAGAATAAGTATTTTATACGTGTACTTCTTGAATGTATTTATTCAATATTTATCATGCATTGGTTCTGTATTTAAATTCTTCAATTTCGCGCTTATTAATTTTTTTGTATTTTATTTTCTGTTTTTCTTGGCTCTTGGTTCATTTCGGTTCATGGTAAACCAACTTGGTGTGGTTTGGTTCAACATGGAAAGGAATGGGTGGCTTGGATTTGGTGGAGAGAATGAATGATGGAGATCCACTTGACCTTGATATAAAAGTTCTTCTTTCATTCTCTCTCTTCATTCATTCACATTTACTCCTCCACCAAACCCTAACCCACTTGTGAGAGGCAAGTACATCTTGCACACCATGAGGAATTTTATGCATCCCCATTTATTTTTAGTCCATGTTGTTCATCTTCTATTCCTCTACAAGTTTAGGTCTTGAAGTTCTTGATTTCCATGGATGGTTGGGTGTAGATCTAAGTTTTAAGTTTTGGTTTTCATATAAATTTTAGGGTTTTAATCTATCAAACATTATTGTTTTCGAAAATAAGTGGTTCCATATTGTAGAGAATTTAATTCTACTAAAGTTTGGTTTTTGAAAAGTTAGATTTCGATTTATTTTGTGGAAGGCCAAAGTATTTTTGTTCGTTTCTATATTCATCTGCAGCATGAGGAACATGTCGCAGTAGGCGCATTTGATGTCGTGAATGAGCCGCATGAGGCGCATGTCACAGTAGGCGCATATGGTGTCGCAGTTGAGCCGCATGAGGCGCATGTCGCAGTAGCTGCATATGATGTCGCGAATGAGCCGCATGAGGCGCATGTCGCAGTAGGCGCATATGGTGTCGCAGTTGAGCCGCATGAGGCGCATGTCGCAGTAGCCACATATGGTGTCGCAGTTGAGCCGCATGAGGTGCATATCGCAGTAGGCGCATATGATGTCACGAATGAGCCGCATGAGACGCATATCGCAGTAGGCGCATATGGTGTCGCAGTTGAGCCGCATGAGGTGCATATCGCAGTAGCCGCATATGGTGTCGCGAATGAGCCACATGAGGCGCATGTCGCAGTTGAGCCGTATATGGTATCACAGTTGGGCCGCATATGCCGCATGAGCCGCATGTCGCAGTTAGTCCGCATGCATGTCGCAGAATAGGCCGCATAATGCCTATTTTGGTTGTTTCTGACTGTTATATGTCCTAATTGATGAAATTGTGGCTAGAATTTCTTTCAACTCCTAATATGAATTTGTAGATCTTTTCCTTGGCTTCAAGGATATGTTACCAACTATTTTATACTAGTTATGGACTCGACCATGCTTAATACTAATTTGACTTTTATGCCTCGTCACGAATTGACCCCGACTGTTACTTGACTAATAATTGATCATGCGTTCCTAGTTGGAACTAAGAGACTGGCTAGTCGTCTTATTAAATTGAATGAATGAGACACGTTCATATTAACTATAAACTATTATAATCGATTGGCCGATCCCGAATATTGACATACAGGCACACATGCAGGCTTCAATTTATTTATTTATTTTTCTACAAAAGCAGCATGTGTACTTGATGGTCAAGGCATGATTATTCCGTGATTAGTTTTGATTGTTTTATTACGCTATGTAAGACCTACAACCTAACCGCACGGGTATCGTTGTAGAGTTGGACATATCATACTTGTACGGAAGTACTCATTTGAATGACCATGACCCACGGCATAGGATTTCGCTTAACATAGAGGCTATTAAGATAAATAAAATAATGATCGCATGGAGAGAATAGATTCCCGAGTTCTTACATGGCAGCCCTCTTGGGACTATTAAGTGCCCGACAGGCCGGCTGGTTCCCACAGGTACTACAAATCTGCCACACGGGCAGGGAGCGGTTTCTGCTTATACTACTTAATTATACATGGAATACTAACGACGAGCGTCCCGCTGGGACTCGTCTAAATACATGATTGGCACAATTGATTGATTGGATAGACTAGCCTTGCTTGCACATAGTAAGAACTAAGGAATCCTTTATTGCATAATTCTAGGATAACTTAGAACTCACAGTAGCAAGCCGTAGTAGTTGCATGTTCGTTTAAATTGATTTGTTTATGTACTGTACCTACTCTGTTACCTAACTGAGATGATCAGAATGTCAGGGCATGACGGGCCAACTTCTGTCCTTGTTTGGTTGGGAGGTTGGTTCGAAGTGTCATGATGTTATGTGAATCCCAGTAGCAAGCAGAGATCTACTTATCATATTCTCTTATTACTGGTTTTAATTCCTCATATCGTGCTTCCTTGTGGTACTTGCTATTAGAGGTCTAACCTCTCTGGTTTTGCATGGCCAGATTTAGAGCCGGTTCCCGAGGACTCAGCTTACTTCCACCTCCAAGATGGTCAATACTAGAGGGATGATCGCAGGAGGACTCGAGTGGGTTCCTTACTTCCCCACTCGTTTTGTTATTTACTTAGTACCTTGCCGTTTGGCACCGACATGTTAGTCGAATTGTCTTGTACTTACTTTTACATAATTGTACTTAAGTCAGACTGCAGCGGATAACAATTGTGTACACTTGCTACATCATCTGGCTATGTTTTGTAAAGCCAAATATCAAGAATATTTTTACTGAGCGTTTGGGACGCCTTACTGCTTTATCTTACATGTTCTATATTTCTATTTCTTATTTGAATGATTGAGACAGTAGATGTGAAATGACCATAGTGAGACTTTCATATAGTATGCACCCCCTCGTCTTTTAGACAGCATTGATCGTATTATACGGTATTCATCTACCCGTAATACGTAGCTGGCTGAGTCATTCCCCCGCTCTCTAGTATTCTGGTTCTGGGGCGTGACAAGGTTTTAGTGGTGGCCCATGCAGGTCTAATTTCAGACTTGTGGGATGTTTTAATTTATAGGATGTCTCAATCACACATGTTCTCCCTTGATCTCATGATTCGTTACTCTCGACTCTAGCTTGACATTTCGGTATCCTTTGACTTCATTGATCTTTCCTGTCCGATCGTTTGATTGTTCTTTTGTCCCTTTTCTTAGGGGCACTTCGTCCGCATCTGCCAGGACTGGACAACAACAACAAGAGCAACACGGACAACCTGACCATGTTGGTCAGCAACAAGGGCCGGTACTAACTCAAGAGACTATCCAAGAAGAAGTAATAGTGGAAGCAGCAGCTGGATCACAGTATCCGGAGGTTCCACCACCACCAACAGTTCCACCTACCCCTGCGGAAATGGACACACCGGCTCTTCTGGAGATCATGAGAGGGATGATGGCTACTCAGCAACATCAGATGTTAGCCCAGCAGCGCATGCACGCTCAGTTGCAAGAACAGAACGTATTACTCAACCAAGGATTGCAGACGGCTTTGGAAAGAGGGGCGAGGACAGATTCAGGAGCATCAGCAAGGTTTTGCAAGTTCAACCTCCGTCATTTCGAAGGAACAGAGGATGCCATCTCAGCAGATGCATGGCTTAAGGATATTGAGGCTATTCTGACAGCAGCTAAGGTGCCGGCAGAAGAACGTGTGGATCAAGTGAAGTTATTACTTCAGGATCTCGCACGTGATTGGTGGGAATTAGAGGAAGTGAGCATCAGACGTCCTGTTGCTTGGGACGATTTTACCGTAAGATTCAAGACCAAGTACTATGGAGTTGTGGCGCAGTTTGAGCTACAACAGAAATTTATCAACCTCAAGCAGGCCGACAAGACGGTAGATGCCTATGCAGCAAAGTTCTGCAGATTGAGCAGGTTTTCCCCAGGGATGGTAGCAACAGAGAGCCAGAGGGCTATGAGGTTCCAGCAAGGGTTTCACCTTAAGCTCTTGTAATTGGTAGAGGGAAACAATTACCAGACCTTTGATGAAGTATTGACGGCAACCCGAAGGCATGAGATCACCATTCAGAGGATCACGGCAAGGACTGGAGGTCAGAAGAGATCTCACAGTCAGATTGAAGGAGGAGGGGGAGCAGCACCCCGAACAACAGTACCATCCCTTGGTATTCGCATTCACGATGTGGCAATGCGAGGGCCAGCACCACCACCCAAGCAGCAGCAGCAACAGAAGAAGAATCAGCAACCCCCAGCGGGCTGCACTTATTGTGGGAAGATAGGACACACTAGAGGTGTGTGTCGGGCATCGAACGGACTGTGTTTGATATGTAGAAATCCAGATCATCGGGTTACCACATGTCCCATGAATTCGAGGTCATGAGGACCAGTGCAGCAGTTTTCTGCTCTGCCAGCACCAGGGGCAGGACAGTATCGAGGACCCGCAGTGGCAGTGAGACCATTGGCCCAGCGTCCGTTAATGCCACAGGCTCAGATGTTTCGACAGCAGGGACCGCCGATGCAGTAACACCAGCATAGACCACCCCAGCATCATCAAGGCAGGGGCCAGCAGTAGCACCAGGCTAGGCCGTAACATGGGAACCAACAAGGAGGTCGAGGGCAGGCATTCACTCTGTCCTTGGAGGAGGCATTAGCATCGGGAGATGTTGTGGCAGGTAATATTCTCGTCGCCTCATATTCCGCAGTAGCATTGTTTGATTCAGGAGCATCACACTCATTTATATCTGCACAATTTGTGACACGGCTAGGAATGGAGTTCGAGGCATTGCCAGGGAGGTTAAATATACTCACTGGCAATGGGCTCGTAGGAGTTAGTAGAGTTATTCTAGCGTGTAGCATTGTAGTTTGCGGGCATTTCTTATCCGCCCGGTTGATAGAATTTCCTGTTGGAAATTTCGACGTTATCTTAGGCATGGACTGGCTGAAAGACAGTCATACGACAATAGATTGTCGTAGAGGGAGTGTATCTTTTGATATTCCAGGCATGAAGAGATTCACCTTAGTCAGATCAGGGGCAACTCAACAAGAGCAGGGAATAATAACGGCAATGGAAGAAGTTCAGGTTCCGAAGGTAGTTGAAGAATTTCTAGACGTATTTCCCGAAGAACTTCCAGGGCTACCGCCAGTAAGAGATATTGAGTTCAGTATAGAATTGGCACCTGGAACTAAGCCGATATCAGATCGAGTTTATAGAATGGCGGATTCAGAGCAGGCCAAGGTATATCAGCACATAGAGGAACTGAAGGAGAAGAAGTTCATCCAAGCTAGCATATCACCATGGGCAGCACCAGTGGTACTTGTGGGGAAGAAGGATGGGTCATCCAGATTGTGCATTGATTACAGGAAGCTTAACGCGACGACAGTAAAGAACAAGTACCCACTACCCAGGATCGACGACTTGTTTGATCAGTTGAGCAAAGCTAGAGTTTTCTCCAAGATAGATCTTCGTTCAGGGTATCATCAAGTGAGGGTTCGGAAGGAGGATATTCCCAAGATAGCATTCAGGTCGAAGTATGGGCATTATGAATTCTTAGTAATGCCGTTTGGTTTGACCAATGCTCCAGCAATATTTATGGATTTGATGAACCGCATCTTTATGCCATACTTAGATCAGTTTGTCATTGTATTTCTTGACGATATTCTCGTATATTCTGCCAGTGAAGAGGAGCATAAAGACCACCTCATGAAAGTGTTACAGGTTCTGAGAGAGAACCAGTTGTATGCCAAGCTCAGCAAGTGTGAGTTTTGGTCTGATCACATTTCATTTTTGGGTCATATCATATCAGGAGCTGGAGTAGCAGTGGATCCCAAGAAGGTAGAAGCAGTAGAGAGTTGGCCAGTACCCAAGACCGTAGCTGATGTACGAAGTTTCTTGGGATTGGCAGGATATTACAGAAGGTTCGTATCAGACTTTGCAAGGCTTTCAGCACCTATGACCCACTTGACACAGAAGGATGTACCATTCGTCTGGTCGGCAGAATGCCAGGCATCATTTGAGAATCTGAAGCAGAAGTTGATATCAGTGCCTATTCTTACATTGCCAGTTGGACCCGGAGGTTTTACAGTATATTGTGATGCGTCAGGAAAAGGACTTGGGTGCGTCCTAATGCAACATGGGAAGGTGATAGCATATGCATCTAGGCAACTTTGAGACCACGAGAAGAATTACCCAACTCATGACTTGGAGTTGGCGGCAGTAGTATTTGCTTTGAAGCTATGGAGGCATTACTTATATGGTGATCGAGTAGACATGTACACAGATCATAAAAGTTTGAGGTACATCTTTACTCAGAAGGAGCTGAACATGAGACAGAGAAGATGGTTGGAGTTGATCAAGGATTACGACGTGGAGCTTCAGTATCATCCAGGCAAGGCTAACGTGGTAGCAGACGCTCTTAGCAGGAGAGGCGGCGCATTTATGTTGACAACGCAGAAGCACATCTTAGAAGACCTTCAGGAGATGGGCATCGAAGTTATACTTCCTAGCGATGTAGGAGTTCTAACAAGTTTACAAGTTCAATCCGACTTGGTAGACAGGATCAAGGTAGCTCAGGCACAGGACCCAAGGATTCAGAAGCTTAGAGCAGAATGTGAGTCAGGACTCAGAAAGGAGATGCAAGTTCATGAAGATGGTATGCTTAGGTTTGGATCACGCCTATGTGTGCCTAGTGGATATATCAGACAGGAGGTTATGACATAAGCTCACAGTTCTCAATATTCTATACACCCTGGAGGGACCAAGATGTACCAAGATATCAAGCAGCACTTCTGGTGGAACGGGATGAAGAAGGAGATAGCTAGATTTGTTTCCCGTTGCTTGGTATGTCAGCAAGTGAAGGCAGAACAGCAGAGGCCAGCTGGGTTATTGTAACCACTTCCTATCCCGGAATGAAAGTGGGAACACATCACAATAGACTTTGTGACCGGTTTACCGAGATCACCAAGTGGTAAAGATGCTATTTGGGTGATAGTAGATCGGCTTACAAAGGTGGCACAATTTCTTTCTTTCAGAGTAGGGCAATCTACAGAAAAGTTGGCGGAGTTGTATATGCAGCAGATAGTCAGACATCATGGAGTCCCCGTCAGCATTGTGTCAGACCGAGATACCCGTTTCATATCACATTTCTGGAAGAGCTTACATCATAGTTTGGGCACCAAGTTAAGATTTAGCACGGCTTACCATCTACAGACGGACGGGCAATCAGAAAGGACAATTCAGACTTTGGAAGATATGTTGCGAGCTTGCACTCTAGATTTTAGAGGATCTTGGGAGAGCCACCTGCACTTAGTTGAGTTTTCTTATAACAACAGTTATCAAGCCAGTATCCAGATAGCGCCATTTGAAGCACTGTATGGTAAGAAGTGTAGGTCGCCACTAGCATGGGATAATATCGGAGAGAGAAAGATGCTAGGCCCAGAAATGATTGTCCAGATCGTTGAAGTGATTAAGGAAATTAGAGAGCGACTTCGAGTTGCGCAGGATCGACATCGTCATTGGGCGGACCAGCATCGTAGGCCGCTAGAATTTTCTGTTGGGGACCACGTGTTCTTGCGGATCTCACCTACCCGTGGGGTCATTAGATTTGGCGTTCGCGGGAAGTTGAGTCCGCGATACGTAGGACCCTTTGTTATTCTTGATAGGATAGGCGATGTTGCTTATCGTTTATCCCTTCCACCTTCGTTACGAGAGGTGCATGACGTATTTCATGTATCTCAGTTGCGAAGGTATGTATCAGACCCAAGCCATATCCTTGATCATTCTGAGCTGGTTGTTGGTACCAACCTGTGTTACGAGGAACAGCCTGTGTCCATTTTGGACCGAAGAGAGAAGATACTCAAGAACCGAACAATTAGCCTTGTCCGGGTTGCTTGGGGTCATCACTCTTTAGGGGAGTCAACGTGGGAACGTGAGGATGATATCCGATTACGGTATCTGCACCTGTTTGACTCACAAGGTATATCTCTCTCTATATACCTTGATTGTCTTAACTCCTCATGCTTGTCACCTTATAAGTAGAATTGCTTGGTGTCGTCGATAGTTAAACATAGATATATTACTTGCTATTTGACATTGTAGAATAGCTACTTACTCAAATTACTTGTACTTAGATTAGTCTAGCTCTGACATTTCTGTCCTGCTTGAATCTGAAATTTCGAGGACGGAATTTTTCTAAGGAGGGTAGAGATGTCACTCCCCATTCCCAGAATAAGTATTTTATACGTGTACTTCTTGAATGTATTTATTCGATATTTATCATACATTGGTTCTGTATTTAAATTCTTCAATTTCGCGCTTATTAATTTTCCTGTATTTTATTTTCTGCTTTTCTTGGCTCTTGGTTTATTTCGGTTCATGGTAAACCAACTTGGTGTGGTTTGGTTCAACATGGAAAGGAATGGATGGCTTGGATTTGGTGGAGAGAATGAATGGTGGAGATCCACTTGACCTTGATATAAAAGTTCTTCTTTCATTCTCTCTCTTCATTCATTCACATTTACTCCTCCACCAAACCCTAATCCACTTGTGAGAGGCAAGTACATCTTGCATACCATGAGAAATTTCATGCATTCTCATTTATTTTTAGTCCATGTTGTTCATCTTCTCTTCCTCTACAAGTTTAGGTCTTGAAGTTCTTGATTTCCATGGATGGTTGGGTGTAGATCTAAGTTTTAAGTTTTGGTTTTCATATAAATTTTAGGGTTTTGATCTATCAAACATTGTTGTTTTCGAAAATAAGTAGTTCCATGTTGTAGAGAATTTAATTCTACTAAAGTTTGGTTTTTGAAAAGTTAGATTTCGATTTATTTTGTGGAAGTTATGGCCAAAGTATTTTTGTTCGTTTCTATATTCATCTGCAGCATGAGGAGCATGTCGCAGTAGGCGCATATGATATCGCGAATGAGCCGCATGAGGCACATGTCGCAGTAGGCGCATATGGTGTCGCAGTTGAGCCGCATGAGGCGCATGTCGCAGTAGCCGCATATGGTGTCGCGGTTGAGCCGCATGAGGCGCATATCGCAGTAGGCGCATATCGCAGTAGGCGCATATGATGTCGCGAATGAGCCGCATGAGGTGCATGTCGCAGTAGGCGCATATGGTGTCGCAGTTGAGCCGTATGAGGCGCATGTCGCAGTAGCCGCATATGGTGTCGCAGTTGAGCCGTATGAGGCGCATGTCGCAGTAGGCGCATATGATGTCGCGAATGAGCCGCATGAGGCGCATGTCACAGTAGGCACATATGGTGTCGCAGTTGAGCCGCATGAGGCGCATGTCGCAGTAGCCGCATATGGTGTCGCGAATGAGCCGTATGAGGCGCATGTCACAGTTGAGCCGCATATGGTATCGCAGTTGGTCCGCATATGCCGCATGTCGCAGTTAGTCCGCATGCATGTCGCAGAATAGGCCGCATAATGCCTATTTTGGTTGTTTCTGACTGTTATATGTCCTAATTGACGAAATTGTGGCTAGAATTTCTTCAAACTCCCAATATGAATTTGTAGATCTTTTTCTTGGCTTCAAGGATATGTTACCAACTATTTTATACTAGTTATGGACTCGACCATGCTTAATACTAATTTGACTTTTATGTCTCGTCACGAATTGACCCCGACTGTTACTTGACTAATAATTGATCATGCGTTCCTAGTTGGAACTAAGAGACTGGCTAGTCGTCTTATTAAATTGAATGAATGAGACACGTTCATATTAACTATGAACTATTATAATCGATTGGCCGATCCCGAATATTGACATACAGGCACACATGCAGGCTTCAATTTATTTATTTATTTTTCTACAAAAGCAGCATGTGTACTTGATGGTCAAGGCATGATTATTCTGTGGTTAGTTTTGATTGTTGCATTACGCTATGTAAGACCTACAACCTAACCGCACGGGTATCGTTGTAGAGTTGGGCATATCGTACTTGTACGGAAGTACTTATTTGAATGACCATGACCCACGGCATGGGATTTCGCTTAACATAGAGGCTATTAAGATAAATAAAATAATGATCGCATGGAGAGAATGGATTCCCGAGTTCTTACATGGCAGCCCTCTTGGGACTATTAAGTGCCCGATAGGCCGGCTGGTTCCCACAGGTACTGCAAATCTGCCACACGGGCAGGGAGCGGTATCTGCTTATACTACTTAATTGTACATGGAATACTAACGACGAGCGTCCCGCTGGGACTCGTCTAAATACATGATTGGCGCAATTGATTGATTGGATAGACTAGCCTTGCTTGCACATAGTAAGAACTGAGGAATCCTTTATTGCATAATTCCAGGATAACTTGGAACTCACAGTAGCAAGCCGTAGTAGTTGCATGGCCGTTTAAATTGATTTATTTGTGTACTGTACCTACTCTGTTACCTAACTGAGATGATCAGAATGTCAGGGCATGACGGGCCAACTTCTGTCCTTGTTTGGTTGGGAGGTTGGTTCGAAGTGTCGTGATGTTATGTGAATCCCAGTGGCAAGCAGAGATCTACTTATCATATTCTCTTATTACTGGTTTTAATTCCTCATATCGTGCTTCCTTGTGGTACTTGCTATTAGAGGTCTAACCTCTCTGATTTTGCATGGCCAGATTTAGAGCCGGTTCCCGAGGACTCAGCTTACTTCCACCTCCAAGATGGTCAATACTAGAGGGATGATCGCAGGAGGACTCGAGTGGGTTCCTTACTTCCCCACTCATTTTGTTATTTACTTACCGTTTGGCACCGACATGTTAGTCGGATTGTCTTGTACTTACTTTTACATAATTGTAATTAAGTCAGACTGCAGCTGATAACAATTGTGTACACTTGCTACATCATCTGGCTATATTTTGTAAAGCCAGATATCAAGAATATTTTGACAGAGCGTTTGGGACGCCTTACTGCTTTATCTTACATTTTCTATATTTCTGTTTCTTATTTGAATGATTGAGACAGTAGATGTGAAATGACCATAGTGAGACTTTCATGTAGTATGCACCCCCCTCGTCTTTTAGACAGCATTGATCATATTATACGGTATTCATCTACCCGTAATACGTAGCTGGCTGAGTCATTCTTCCGCTCTCCAGTATTCTGGTTCTGGGACGTGACACAAATCAAAGACAAGTTTCATACACTTGGTTTTGTAACACCTAGGGAATTGCCCACCTAGAGGTTCTTTTACATTTATACACACAAATTATGACCTATTTGCAGTCCCATATCATATTTTACAAGAAACAACAATATTTTGGCACTTCTTCTACTACTTATTTAATCCCAACCTACCACCTAAGATAACAACATGCTACCTCTTTGTTTTATCATAACCTCTACATATGTATAAAAATAAATCTGTATTTGGTTTATAAAAATAAATATGTATTTGGTCATAACCACTATTATAATAATATTATAGAAATTATTACCTTATATGGGTAGCATGATTTGAAAAAAAAATGCAAACTCTTAGCTTGGATAATATACATTATTTAGTAGATATCATCTCAACATTTTTGCAGTTCAAAAGAATATAATTTTAATAAAAATAAATATATATGTCGTAACATGTAAAGTTTAGAGGATGCTAATCATATAAAGCTAAAATTGGTAATAAAATATTTTTGATAATGTATTTCGTATTTTGGAGAGAGTAGAAATCCTGAAACGTTTTTAAGAAATTATGATTTCGACTTACAAATATTCAACGGTAAAATCGAGAAAACTTGCATTTCATACCATACGAGTTATGTGTCTTAACTTACTGTAAAAGGCGCTAGTGTCGATGCCGACATATTATTAGGGGTGTGTTTGACAAGACAAGCATTGCTATCGGAAAAAAAAAAGTTCGGAAGCTAGAGCCTTAGGGTGTATGAGTTAATAATTATGTTACTAAATCAAGGAGATACTAAGATTTTGACAAAATAATATGTATTTGAAATATGCTTTCAAGGTATATAAGACATTTGAATGGTATTATTTTGTGCATTCCATTTATTTAACGTTTTGAAAATCTATATATTGATTAAGGTATCCCCAAATTTATCAAAGATTTTTATCTTTGATAAAATAGTTGACGTCAACTACTCATCGACTCTTTTACTATATGACCAGATTTGTTACTCTAGATCTAAAATATAACAACTAGCTCTTAATTATGAAAGTAATAGTATTTTCTAAAGACAAAATGGATATGCACGCAACTGAATATATAATGCACGAAGACAATGTTATTCCTAGTATAGAGGTAAAAGTACTAAATGTTTTTCGTATGCATACGCTTTCAGAAAGTATTTTTTTTGAGATCCGATAATTTTTGCCACCAATGTAAGAAAGATCTCTAATAATTTTCTCCAACTCCTAAAACACAAATAAAACACTAAACAAATACATGATTCTAATTTTCTAAAGCATATATGGTTTTTATAAAAAGAGGGAAAATTATATGATTCTTTGAGGGTTGTATCTGAAAAAGGAAAAGATGGAGAGAAAAGCTTCCAATGTTGATAAAAAGGAAGAGAAGAGGGTGGAGCTCAACCATTGAGATCCCGCTTCCTTCCTCTCTCTCTCTCTCTCTGTCTCGATCGAACTCCTCCTCTGAAGAATCTCAAGTATGTTCCTAGCGATCTCCTTCTTTTTTCTTTCTTCACAAGAATCACTGATTAGTCATTTTTGCTAATTTTAGTAATTTTTGGATCATATGGCGCTACTACTGATCACTGAATTATTATTATTATTATTATTATTATTGGAAACGACAACTAGTGGATATTGGTATTGTTATTTGCATCATGATTTGTTATTCTCAATCACTAACAAGCTAGCCATTCTGTTTCTGTTTCTATTCCTTTTTATATATGTTGTGTGAATTTCTGAGGAAGAAGAAGAAGAAGTAGTGTTTGTTTGTTGATGTGCTGAATATTCATTCACTACTATATGTATAGAAACATCTGACAAGTAAATTATTTATTTGGGAAAGGTGATCTTTTTGTTTCCTGATATATAAAGAGCTATTAATCTTATTTATGTATTTATTTGTTTGTTTTTAGTCGATAAGTGAATTATGAGCTCCTGCAATCGAATTGAACTTTCTGATGCTATCGAGCTACTGATCAGTGAAAAGTTTGATGAAAATTGATCCTTACTCTCAATTGCTAGTTATATTTTGTAATTTGTGTGAATTGACGGAGACATTGGGTTTCATGCCATTTTTGTTTTAATTGCCCAATATCAAATCTATCTTTATAAGTGACTATAGAAGAATTTGTATATGTTTTTCGCTTGAGATCATTGATGAAACATCTGAGAAGTAGATTATTTGAATGAGAAAGGGTTATTATTTGATTATTGTTATTAAGAAACCAGTAGATGTAAAATCTGATTATTGAAAAGCTATTGTCAAAAGCAATCCTTATAAAATTTCAACTATAAAAATTATTGAAAATGAGGTGTTCCGATAAATACTTTCCACTTATGAAATTATTGAACATGATAAAATTGGCCATGTGTTAATAAATTGTACGAGTTTTCGACTAACTTCTAGAAGAAGCTAAAGGGTATTTTTGTTTAAAAAAAACATAGACCTTTGGAAGCAACCCCTACAAGTAGCCCATGAAAAGCAACAATTCTTCAAGAGAAGAGAAAAGAAAAGAAAGCATAGCAGCTTTGCTTCATTATTGTCAAGTTACTTTACCTTCTAAAGTCTCCAGTTGGTTTCCTCGGAACCAACTTGGACATGTTACCGTTGATTTCTTACTTATGGAATTTTGCACTATTTTTGAAGAATTGTTACATATTGATAATGCAATTTCTTCGTCATTGGTCTTGCATCATTTAGTTGATTGATACTTGTTATTTCTGGTTTCTAGTATTTCTGTTATTGGTATTAATAAAGAACACGCCCAGGCAGCAATCTTTTAACAATCTTTAGGTATCATACGGGATTCCAGGGCTGTGTTCTGCGACCTTCTGTGTGACCCCAAAATCAGTTGGTCTAAGGGCCAGTATAAGAAAAAGTTTCTATACCAAAAAATAATTTCAATGGTGATACTACAAAGCTTCGTTGGTGAAATACCTTACTAAGAATCGCCAACAAAGCCAACATTTAGTAACAATCTATTTGTGTTTGATACAGTACCAACAAAGTTCTCATTGGTCAAATCAAAATATTTTGTTAGTAAACCTATTTAACAAGAGTTTGAATAGTTTTTAGCACCAACAAAACAAAACTATTGCGAACAAATATTTCACTGTTACATATTAATTACCAAAACATGTGAATCATATCCTCCAAAAATTAAAGTAATCCCAGCTATCACATATTTGAACACAGTATTAACTAGGCTAATTTCATCTAATTACCTTAAACTATTACGTTTTTCACTTTTAAAACCTTGTATTATTTTTTTTATCAACTAAATACCCTAAACCTGAAGTATTTAAGTTTTGTCAAATTAAACCCTATGATACCCTAAAGTATTTGAGGGAAGGAGGGCTAGGATTATGGTTAGATTTTTTTTTTTAACTTGTTTTTATTAAAAATTATGGATTTAAAAAAAGATAATCATTCTTAATAAAGAAGGGTATTTTGGTGCTTTTGAGTTTTCTGTTAGGGTCAACCTGAGAAAGAGCAATAATAGTTCAGAGTATTTATATGAAAAAAAAAAAGTTCATGGTATCAACTTGATAATAAAAATAGTATAAGGTATTAAAGTGAAAAAAAAACGTAATAGTTCAAGGTGTTTAAGTGAAAATTAGCTTATTAACTATTTAAATATAAAATCAATTGTCCCATCTTACAAATACAATTATTCATCTCAACCTCACTGGTTAATCGAATGGTCATAGATGAAACTAATAAGCCCATGCCCAAATTCTACAGAGATTCGTAGACAAAAAAAGACAGTAATATACAAAAAATGATCTTGACTCTGGCAACACGGAGCTTCGTTCTTAATCATCTCCAATCTGCAAGAAAAAGAAACAAAGAATGTAGCTAATATTATCTCTAGACAAATTCATGAACATTAAGCACAGTTACATATAAAAAATTGCTTGAAATTCATGCCACGATTAAGAGTAGCAAATAACAGCTCCAACTTATGAATGCGTAGGTGATTGTGGATCTAGCATAAAGTAGGTGATAGCTAGAGAGCATAGGAAATGGAAGTCTAAAACTACTTGATTCAACATCTAATTTACATAAGATTCCAGTGCCTTCATTTCAGGAAGGGCATAGAAAGTGATCTAGGATCTATCACATCTAACCAACTATTCGTGGAATTCATCAATGAACAAGAAAAAAAAAAGAGAACTCCCTATTTAAAGAATTTTCCGTGTGGTTCAGAGTCTTCAGACTGACTTCAACCCTTCTAGTATTTATGCTCCCTTGACTGAACATTTTGTATTTCTAAACCTTAATCCTTTGCTAAGTATAAACTTGAAATTTTTGCCATAGAGGATTTCTTTGTATTTTTGCCTTCTTCTATTTTGGAGAAAACCATTTGGTAACACTAGCATCTTAAGCGGAACTTCTCTTAAGTTTCTTGAATATTTTATGAAATATCATTTCTAGAATCCGTCTATTCCATGGAGAATGGAAAATTTGTTGATTATTTCTTGAAGGAACTTTCCTACTATGTTTCTATTTTCTATATTAGATGACTTATTTTCATAAGTTATTTAACATGTGTACCTAGAAGAGCTTAGCTTAGATAGAGAGTTAGTTCGTGATAGGCCTTATTGTTATTGTCATAAAATTAGAATTGCTGAAGTTATGGATGCCTTAAAGAAGATGAAAAGTAGAAAAGTGGTAGGACATGATGATGTTGCTATTGAGGTTTGAAATGCCTAGATCAGAAATGATTGATATGGCTTACCGATTTATTCAACCAAATCCTAAGAAAGTGCCCGATTAATGGTGATTAGTATCATAGTATTATTCATCATAAAAATAAAGGAGCTAAATAGAGTTGTAACAACTATCGAGAAAATAAGCTTATGAGCCACACTATTAAACTATGAGAGAGTAATTAAGCAAAGATTAAGAAGAGAAACTAGAGTTTCAGAGAATCAATTTGGATTTACGCCGAAAAGATATACTACGGAAGCCATTTACTTATTAAGTAGATTAATAAAAATATTTAGAAAGAATATAAGAGATTTACATATGGTTTTTTTATTGACTTACAGAAATCTTATCATATAGTTTATAGGGAGTTAATGTGGTGGACTTTGGAGAAGAAACACGTTCCTAGTAGCTATATTGAGACTATTAAATATATGTACAATGGTGTCACGACGATCGTGCAAATTGTTGGAGGAGATAGTAAAGAATTTATTACCGATGACTTTCACCAAGGATCAACATTAAGTTCATATCTTTTCGCACTTGTTATAGATGGAATTACTAGGCATATCCACGAGGAAGTTCAATGGTATTATGATGTTTGATGACGATATTGTGTTGGTCGATGAGAGTATAGAATGATTGGATGCTAAACTAAAGGTGTGGAGAGAGACTTTAGAATTTAATGGTTTTAAAATTAGTAGGATAAAAAAGGGTATATGAAATGTAATTTCAACCAAAAGACAGAAAAATGAGGAGTGGGTACATATAGATGGACAATAGATACATAAGAGTGATAGTTTTTGGTATTTAAGATCAATTATTCATTATGAAGTAGAGATTATGCATAGAATTAAAAAAACAATGGTTGAAATGGGGGAGTGCTTCTGGATAACTTTATGATCGAAAGATACCTTTGAAGTTGAAAGTTAAATTCTATAAGACAACAGTAAGACCAACCATGCTTTATTCATCAATGTTGGATAATTAAGAAATAACATATCCAGAAAATTAGTGTAGCGGAAATAATAATGTTAAGATGGATAAGTGACGATGCATTAAAAGATAAGATAAAAAATGAGCATATTTGTGAGAAGTTACATGTGATGACAATTGAGGAAGATGAAAGAAAATCGTATTAGGTGGTGTGGACACATGCAATGTAGACCAATAGATGCGCCAGTAAAGAGGAGCGATAATATAGCAAGTTAAAGGAGCTCGTTAGAACTAGAGGTAGGCCTAAACAAATTTGGATAAAGATTTTAAAAATGGATATGCTTTTTGTTATTGTTATAGAGGACATGGTCCTCTTAACAGAGTTGAATGGAAGAAAATGATTCAAACAACCGATCTAAAAAATATGGGATAAAGACCATCTTGTTGTTTTGCTTGTTTAAACATTTAATCCTGTTTAAGACTATACAATTCTTCTTGAAATATTTAGTTATGTACTACTATCCTGGAGGCTCCATCCTGTTTGCATCAGCTTTTGCTTAACTTGTTTGCCCATTTTCACTAAATATTGAAGAGTTTTCTAACTAATGTGCTGCATGTTTTTTTTTTTTTAATCTCTGTGCACCTATCATCTGATCATAACGTTTGATCATCGACCCCTATCTCGGTCATTTCATGAAGAAAGGATACTACTAAATTGTCTTATATATGCAAAACATGTTGACAATTGAGGAACCCTACATTCAGCTAATGATATATTGATACATAATCTCTGTGAATACTGCTCCCATCTTCAAGTTCAACATTATTTTGATGAGTCAGATAAGTAATCGTTATATAAATTTGTTTTTTATTGTTTTTCTTTTTTAGAATTTTGTACTTGCAAAGTTTATTCTGATGCGGAAATTTTGGATTGATGCGAAGGAGCTGGTTGAGATTAGTATTTCTTTGACAGCACATCAGGAGAAAATTGAATTTTGCAAGCTCGTAAATAAGAGGTTGCTTATAAAACAACAATTACAAAATAATATTCTGACTCAAATTTACAAAATTACTAGGTGTAGTTCAATGAGAAATTTAATGTGTTTTTCTTCTTCAAAATATTTAGATAAACCTGCTTGTTCATCTTGCCATATTTGAAACTAACATGATTATGTTGGGGGCTGTCTCAGGCTTTCCACTAATATATACAGGTAGAAGATGATATTTTAAGCTGATGATCATGTATGACCAAGATCCCGAAATTCTCCGCTGGGGCCTCAATATTCTTCATTTTGAACCCTTTTCAAGTTCTGCTTATTGTGGAACTACCACTCAAGACGATGCCCAATTTTATGATGGAGGCTATACAAGAGAAGGTAATTTTGGCACAGACCATACTTGTGTAGAGAATGATGAGATTATTGCACATGCACTTCAGGAAGAATTTTCGCAACTTGCTGTTGCAGAGGCAACCGATCCTTCACATGCAAGTGTAGAACATTCACAAGCATCTGTTCTCGCTCAAGATTGGTTTCTTCCATCTATGACGAATTTCTATTCAGGTACTCAAGATGATAATATATTGTCTATTTGATCATGCAATATATAGATGTTTCATGCTCTTATTGGTACCTGTTTCTTTTCGATGATATGCATGCCTGTTTTATAAAGGGAATGAGGGTGGTCAGGAGGAAGCGGACAATTTGGAACCCTCCAGTTCATGTTCAAGTCCAGGTGAAATATCATATGAATGGGAAGCATTAGAGCTCTATGACGAATTTTCAACCTTAGACGGTGAAGTAGGCAAAAGACTGAACCATATGGTCTCAATTCCTGTAAGTATGTGCTTTAGCTGTCTACAACAACAATAATAGCAACAAAGCCTTCATCCCTAAATTTTTTTTGTGTCAGTTACACAAATCCTTTTCTTTAATCCAATTTCTTCAAAGGGACATCTCCCCTGCATATGCCATATGATGTTTTACAATCCTGCATCAATTGTCAATGGATTCAATAACATTTATGTCAAAGAGACCTTTTAGTTTATGGGTTATGAAAATTATTTATGTATGGTTGGTTAATTCAATGCATCTATCCAATATCAACATTTCATTTATTCTGATGTTGGTAAAATGATGATTTGCAAATGTAATGGCAAATTGGAGATTTGAATCTTCTTCCTCTTTGTCGTTTTTATTTTATTTGTTTTGCACTAGTCACTACCTTGTATAACTTCTAGTTTGACATGTCAGATGTTGCGAATTTCATTATGGAATATTCTTCTATGTCCTTACTATAAAATAGTTGTTAAGTACCGAGTTGATTATTAATATTGTTTTTTAATTTAAGGTTTTTATTAGGACCACCCCCACCCCTCTCTCCTCTACCCCCTCCTCTGTACCACGGCACATCTGCAGGTCGGCTGGACATGGGCGTTTCTTTTTTATAGGTTTTTTTTTGTTGCATAGAAGTCCCTTAAATGTAGCTTATTTTACATAGGTCTCCTAAATCTCGTGCACATCTGGTTTTCATAATGTTAACATACATCACTACTCATCACTACTCTACGAGGCTCATTTATGTGAGTTATTCGCTTGAAACTCCCCCAAATCTGTGCATTTGAGTTATGAATCCCCGGGATTATCTTAACAGGGAAAATGGGAATATTCCGTAAAACAAAATTGAGTTTTTTTTAACACTTTTGTCCCCCCTCGTGCCTCTTTCTTTTTTCTTCTCCTCTAATGGCTCGTCGTTTTTTAAAACCTTCTCCAAGTACCAAGATCAATTAGGAGGCACATCTCTCCCAGGTGACACTTTGTTTCTCTTCAATTTTTCATTATTCCTATGTTGACGATGGTGATGATGGTTCCAGATTAGGGAGGATCCAGATTAAGGAGTGGAAGTGAAGTTCAAATGGTGGAGGATCCAAGTGTTGACAATGGTGATGATGGTTCTAGAGTAGGACAGAGTGTAAGGAGAGACAAAAATTGAAGGAACGTGTGTCTAAGGTGGAGGAAGAAGATGGGGAGGGAAAAGTTCACTTTCTAACATATTAATCCTAGTGTTGGGTTAGAGGGGAAGTGGAGTTCAAATGGTGGAGGATCTAAGTGTAATGATGGTGGTGATGGTTCTAAGGTAGGGAAGGAGTGTAAGGAGCGACAAAAATTGGAGGAATGTGTGTTAAGGTGGTAAAATTCTTTAAACTTCAGAGGTATCCTATGTCATAAAGTACTCTAGAACTACTCCTATATTTCAACCACCTTGTTTTGATTCTTAGTAGCAATTCTATGTCACAAACTGAGTACTAAGCTTGTTGAGAGAACTAAGCATGCTGACATATGATGAATAATAGATACAAGCTATCTATTAGGTTACATCGAAATAAACGAAAATAGGAAACAAAATCGGATGTGTATCGGTAAAACGGATAAATGCGGATATATGACAATCGAAGCATCAAAGCATGTGGTGATCATGAACTAAGCACGGGAATAGCTACACTACAGGCTTGACTCATGACAAGCTACGATCAAAATCAATACAATTACTGAGTGGAAACTAACTCTCTAGTGCAGGACAAGCTATGACCTAGCAATCCATCCTTGCTCATTTACATTGTACTATGGTGGGAAAGATGCAACATGTCACTACTAAGGAACGTCCCAACGTGTATTTCATAGAGATCCGTTAATGTTTTACGCTGACTATCGGCTTCCTAACACAATGCTCCTCCTTTATCCGGACTTGGGATCGACAATGAAAATATAGAACATTAAGCACAACACTAGTGGAGTTAGAATTGTTACCCTATAATCATGAAAACATAGGGTGGGTTCATGAGAAAACTCGTTATTTTATCATGACATGAAATTCCTTTACTTTATAGTTTATACCCATTTTCTTTGAAATGTCTACTTGTCTCTACTAAAAATATAGACACATTCATGTCGAAATTGGAGTCTGGCCGATGAAAGGAGGATCTACGGAGGAGAGAGGGAGAAGGGAAGGGAAGGGTGTCACGCCCCGCTCCCGTAGGAGCGATCGTCCTCGCTAATACGTGATGCCGCGTGAGCCTAGATTGCGCTCACGCAAGGTAGGTCCATAACGGCCGATTACAGGCTAAGCGACGGGGGTCGTCGCACAGGTGTCCCAAGCAGAAATATTGAATAGTCAGCAGCGAAAATTTAAAACAAAACACAAGTCATGCAAAATACTCTTTTATTGATATTGAACAAAGATTACAATGTGGGCACTAGGCCAAATTACAAGTCTCTCAAGCTCACTTCTCTCTCATATTACAAGTCACTCTGCTCTCTCTCAATTCTTAATACAAGCTTCAAGCGACGAGTGACAGATTCTTCGGATTGGCGATGTCCATACATTATGTCCCGTATAAGTTCTGACTCCATTCGGCCGCACGCCTCGAAACGTCAAGGAACTCCGTGCCTCGACGCATCCAAGCGAGCTCCGTGCCATCGGACTTCTCCCTGTGCCTGCACATGAAAACTGTGTGGGTGTCAGTACTCAACTGTACTGGTGGAGTGAGCTCCTCGTCCACCCACACAAAATCGACACGTTCATTTACTTTGTGCAGTTTACTCCCCTTTTTGATTCTTTCTAGTCTTGCCTTAGGATCAATTTTAGGACAAAGATACCTTGGCCTATACTTGGCAACGCAACGGCCGGGTCGTGCTATACTCTATTCATGGCTTCAATATATATTCGAGGCAGTACCTCGCCGAGTAGAAACTTATGCAACTCGGCCGTGCCAAGACTTTAACTTATTTTTTTTTATGTGCCTCTAGACCATTCTCGTGCCAATGACGTCAAGGGGACGACTCATGCTGGTTGTGCCAATAGACTTGATCGTGCCTTAAGATCGAGGCCGTGCCTCCCAAGGATCAACCAGATTTAACCAACTTGCCTTACGGCCTTTTCTGACTTAACTCGAGATGACTCGATGATGACGTCACATTCATGCTGAAGCACGTGTCCTTGCGATAGCCAAATCTTAGGCTCCAGAATGGTGTTGCAACCGTGCACACCTAGCCCGCGCCGATTCAAGGTTAGCGCTTGCTATAATTATACCTTATTAACCCAACTCGTAACTTGCTAGTACTCGACGCAATCTAAAGGCATACATGCGGATAGCTGTCCTTATGCCGACACATCTATATGAGCGGTCACTAGCAATGTCAAGCTATACTGGATCTTTGTATACGGTGACCATTCGCGTGCGAGGTACGAGCTCCCACCGAATGACCCGCAGCCTATATTGTAACAATTTACTTCAATCGAGTCATACCGTCGATGAAGGCCGTACAATATCTGCAATTCCTCCTAGGCTGACACGAACCCGGTACCCCGGGATCGTTTGAGGAATTTTTCCTTGCGCGTAAGTTGTCCAATGACTATGCAAGACTCAACTCGATCTATCAAGTCCTTCCTTAATCATGACCATGCTTTCCAACTTTCTATCGAGACTCCCAAGTAGCGGGATCGATCTCGGCGACAACCAGTCGCGTGGACTTCTTTATCGAGACTCCCAAGTAGCGGGACCGATCTCGTGAACTTCCTTATTGAGACTCCCAAGTAGCGGGACCGATCTCGTGATCTTCCTTATCGAGACTCCAAAGTAGCGGGACCGATCTCGTGAACTTCTATCTTTTGAAATCCAGGAACGACTAAGTAGTCTTCCATCTTAACTTGAACATAACGTGTTCCTTTGACCGTGGCATGCTTTTCCTTAAACCAACAGTGGGTCGTGCCTTAGACAGACCTTGTTCTCTAGGCGACACTATCGCTCAAGTCACATACTTTACATGACGAGCCTTGAGATCGTGGGACTATGTGACTTGACAACCGCAGACAACAGGGGACAGTGCTTGTTATGACTTCGATAGTCCAGCAAAAATCTTGTCTAACTTATTCGTGCAACGACTTGACGAGCAAGGGTTGCATCAACCCTTGAATCGAGAGAACGTGTTGTGCACGCGTTCGACTTGAACAACCAAGTTCGATGAGTGCCTAAACTTACGTCACAAGTCGTGCACTGCAACGTGCACTGTAACTTAACCCGTGGGACGAGCAAGGCAATGCCAAGCCCTCGACGATGGGACCGAACATGCTTTATCAAGCATTTACGTGGACGACGCCTATGACTTAGGCTAATTCCGGCATTGTGGCAACTTAGACCAACTTTCTTCTCCCAAGCCACGGGACGAAGGACCGAGTGTCATCTTGAAAGCACGCTGAGCAGACTTCTAAGCCTACCGTGGGACATTTCCATATTCTAACTCAGTCTGACCCAAGTTGGGATTATTCCCTTAGCTATGTGGATGCATCTCTTTTATTATCAAGCATACTTGTGCATTTGAAAACTTTCGTTTTATTAGTGTAAAGGCCAAGCTGAGACAAGTTCACCGAAGCCACCCACCTGAGCGAGTCTCGAGCAAGCCGTTGCATGGCTAAGTCCGAACGCCGTCGGCGTTTTGATTCCTCCGATTGGCTGAGCGGGACGGGGCACTACAAAGGGAAGGCTTACGGTCTACAACCTATGCTTTTATCATATTAGACCAATGGATGTAGGTGATTGCAATTGATCAAAGAGGGGAGGTGGTTTTGAATTTTGAATGATAGAGATATTTTAAAGGTTATGTTGATGCCATCAAATACAAGGATCCTAAGATAACTGCTGAGGACTCATTAGCATTAGCATGGTGTATTTTGGGGAGAGAGAATCAACACGACCTTTAGAATATCAGCAAAATTCAAAATCCAAATAACCTCTCCACCCCCACCCTCTTTGACTGATTGTGACCCCTCTAGTGATCTAATCAGATCAAGGAAGTTGGAATCTGTAGGCCAGAAGCCAATATACCTTTTTCTTCCCAGCATATTCTCCCTTTTTTAGTCTTCCATGCCCTAGGAGCATCATCCTCAAAGTATAATTGTTGCTATTTGTTGCATTTCTTGCTAGTCTGATGTGTTTGCAGTCTTGCAACTAACATATGCACTTTTTTTTTGTTTCATGTGTGAGCAGCATGTTCCTAGAATTAATGGAGAAATTCCTTCTCTAGATGAAGCGACTTCAGATCATCAGAGGCTTCTTGATAGGTACTCTTTTTGTTTGGTTCGAATTATTATGAAGAGCTTTTGATATCGACCACTTATGCCAACTTGTTGAAGAACAAAGAAGTCCTTTATGCCAAGTTTGGCCAATTTTTTTGGGTTGGGCGCATGTATCCTTTTTTCCATTTTGCTTCCTTAAAGGCCATTTGCTCTCAACATTAACAAATGCGAATCCTCTGTAAAATCCTCGAAGTTCCCTTGGGCTTACCCTCCAGTTCTAGTATCTCATTTGTCTACATCCTATCACTCCTAGCTGGTGTATCTTTTGGTCACGGTTGTAAATGTCCAAAGCAGGTTGGACGATTTTCTCTCATATAATCCTCACTTGACATTTCCTCCAACCTTCCATGAATATGCTCTGTTTAAAAAAAAAAAAAAAAAAAAAAAAAAAAAAACATCTTTTAGTGTACTGAGATTTTGTGACACATCCATCTGAACATTCTAGTGCTTGATATCTAGAGAGTTTTTGCTTTGAAGGTACTGACAAATGCATTCAGAAAAAGAAGAAATATAAGATACTGATAAGTCTATTGTGAATTTGCTTTGTTAACTGTAAACAAAATGATATTTGGTAGCATAAAGCTATTCTGGAAATTCTGAAGCACTTGGGTTTTCCTCTGGAGGGTATTGTCCGAAGGATAAGTTTGTAGCGATCGAAAGTTGGATGACCTGGTAATGCTGTATGGATTTTTTACAGCTGCTTGTTTCGTTTGAGTTGATGCTGCTGATGTTTATTCTTTAGGAATTCTGTTTACCAATTACTGTGAGTTGGCTAGACATACTCTTGAGTCATCGGTGGCTGCATATGAATTTAGCTCACATCATTGCCGTTTGTTCTCATTCAGAACAACTGATCAAAGACTAATCTAGTGGAAGACACAGTTAGGATTAGACTACTTCAACTACAAAATTGTCTCACGTTTAGCTGATATCAGTTCCAGACCTTTCGGTATTGGAAAACAGTGTCAATCATTTCTAAATTGGACAATTGGATATAAAGTACAATTGACTTACAGTTTCGCACGTGGCTTACAACTAGGCTTGTAATCTTTCAAGCCTGTTTGAATTTCTTTGCAATATTTTATTACGTTCTTCTTCTAGCTGGTGAGGGTGCTACTTATTTTGTAGGTTGCAGCTGTACGATCTTGTTGAGCTTAAGGTTCAAGGAGATGGTAATTGTCAGGTTCGCTACATAGTGCCGTTATCTTATTGTATACATTCTTTTTCCTTATTGTACTGCTCTTTCATGCTTGCAAATAAGATATTGATGTGGCATTAGAACTTTCATTAATATGAACTACAATCACAAGCTGCTTCTTAGTTGCTTGAAACATTATCTCTAGGCTATTCATAGATTTTTATCCTTTCAATAAGAATTTAGAACCATTTTATCTCATATGAAAAGTTATGATGTCTTTTTTCTCTTTTGGAGATATAAAGTGGAGTAGCTATGTTGCAGTGACAGAAAGACTTGCAGTAGATTCACAGAATAATGGGTAGGAATATGTTTGAGATTCCAAAGCTGTGGTTCTATTTCTGTGAGTTCCGTAATCCATGTGATGGGGACTTTTAGTGTTACATTTGAATTCTCCACTAGCGTAACATATCATTTACACTGTAAAGAACTATCATGAACACTAAGCCTTACCCAGACCCCACTCTTGTTGGCCTCGAGCATCCTTCAACCATTTCGGCAAGCTTTATTATTGGCTCTCTTTTATAGAATTCTATCACCTTTAACCAAGTATCCCAATTTTTTGAGAGAATTTAACATGCCTTCTGAATTAAACTAGAATTAGATCTAGCCTGTGGACATATTGTTTGCTTTTCCGTCATATTATATGATGTTTACTTGATTTCTATATCTATCCAGTTCCGAGCTCTGTCTGATCAATTCTATCGTACTCCGGAACACCACAAGTTTGTGAGACAACAAATTATCAGTCAGGTCTGCCTATTCAAAATTATTGGCTTTATATGGATTCCGAGATATTATTGTACCATTTTAATATTTCTTTGCCAACATCCTCCTGTATAATTTTCTTAATTTTATGATGATTTGGTTTTGATTCTCATTTCTCTGATAAAATACTTCTCAATCGTTCTCAGCTCAAGTCTCATCCAGAGATCTATGAAGGATATGTTCCCATGGCTTATGGTGACTATTTGAAAAAGCTATCGAAGTACTTTCTAGATTTAATCCTACACAAGTTGTTCCAATTAAGATTATATACTAATGCACTTCTCTTTCTATGTATACTGGCATTAAACAGGAGCGGCGAATGGGGTGATCATGTTACCTTACAATCTGCTGCAGACTTTGTATGTTGTTTTTCTTATAAAATTGCTTTGCATTTCTTCTATTGCTTAGTTGCATAGTTTGCAGTATCGGCCGATACCGATACAATTTGGCAAGTCCCGATCCGATACCAACCGATACCCGATACCCGATACGGACCGATACCGACAATAGGGGTCTCTTTTTCGGTCAATTCGGCAAAGAAAATTGAACGAAAAAGACCAATCAACAAGAGTGTAAAAGCATAGAAAGTTATAAAAGCATGTAAAAGAAGAAAACTTATCTATCATATGTAAATCAATCGGTAAAGGTGACTACTATTTCATTCAATTACAAAACAACTAAGAAACAACAGTGAAAATATTAAAATTATGCCTAAATGTATAAAATATATTTTCTAAAATGTTAATAATTTATTAATAATTATTTGTTTTCCGATACCAAAAAATCCGATACTCCGATCCGAAACCTCCGATACTGCCGATCCCGATACCGATACCGATACCGATTCCAATACCGATACTTTGAACCTTGACCTTTTTGATGTATAACAGCTATGTTACCTCCAAAATTCTAACTAATATATTAAAAATATTCTTATATCAAATTTGATGTAACAAAACTGCTCTGGCCTCGGATTTTGGACTTGGTCCAAGTTTACATATAAACTGACACTTATTCTGGGTAACTTTCCCCTGTGCATTGGTGTGTACTTTTTTTTTTGATGGAAACATCTTGAAGCTGATTTACTTATTCATAGCTTTATGTGAACTAGTGAAAGATGTTAATTGTCAGTTGGACCTCTCCCTTCTTTCCAGCATGAACACTGGGGATTAGGTTTCAAGTTCCCCTAGGGACGAAGATCTCTTACTATGGGATCAAGGAAACTGTAAACTGATGGTCTTCAACATTTGGAATATGAATCTCTTATAGCTAGACTTTGGCTCTAGTTTCTTCTTAGACTTTCATATTCATATTTCCATGATTGGCATGTAAGGATCCATGGTTTCTTGATGTATATCCATCGATGAGCAGAGAGGATTTCTCATGCTGTCATGAACACCTCACTGCTTGTTCTTTGCTTTCAGAAAGAAGACTGAGTTTATAGTTTGTTTTGTTCAATACAACACGGATGATGAATATGCATAATACAGATGTTCTTCTTATGAGTGAATTTCCGATGACCCACTTATATAAATACTGGTTAAGATCTTAACAAAAAAAAACTTTTATATCTAAAATTACTTCAAAGGCTTAAAGTTTAGATAAGCTTCTTGGTCAAATGAAGCCCAGGTCATTTTCTCAACCTCCAAATTGTGCGTTTTCGTCATATTTTTGCATCAGATTTTGAGAATCCATGTGTTTTTAAGATATTGTTCGAAGAGTTGTCTGATGCAAACTGGAACCTATCTGATGCACATCTAAGCTGGAATAATTAGATTGCTTGGTATATAAACAATTTTCCGAAGATGAGTTGCAAGTTCAGTATCTGCCTATAGTGGAACCCAAAGTCTTAACATGATCATAGTTGACAGAGGTAGTTTGTTCTTGTGGGGCTTTAAGAAGGTCTTCGTTCAGCTTTTTACTGACGCTGTAATCCGTCAATTAGTTTTTTAGTGTGTGACCATATTGTACCTCTTTCAAAGTAATGGTTAGCTTGAGCATACCTTGGTTTGTATTGTAGGCTTGTAGCAATGTAGAATTTGTTGTGCAGTGCTATTTTGTTTGTAGCATTATACTTGTAATGATCTGTCATTGACAGAAGGAATTGGTCATCCAATGCCATGAAATATGAAGTTTGAAAAGGGTTTAATTTTTTGGGTGCAATATAAGCGACAAATCATGCCTCTTACATCACTAAATTAGGGTATTTAGTAGGAAAGGTTATCAATGAAGAATTTTAAACTTTATATGGATTGAATTGTCATATCCAGATGCTTAATGGTGTTTTCTCTTGTATGCTGATAAAGAATTATATATATTTATAATTTGTTTGCACATTTATCGGCTATGCAGTATGGCGTCAAAATATTTGTCATAACATCTTTCAAGGATACATGCTACATTGAGATTCTTCCAAACAAACAGAGATCTGAGCGAGGTATGTTTTTGCTATTTTTGTTTTCTAGGTCAACTTCTATTCACACACTCTAACCTATGGTTATTGGCCGTTTGGAAGATGCTTGACTATATAACTCGATCCATCTTGTCAAATTATTCTGAGCATCTTTGTCTAATTATATTTCATGATCACCACTGGTTTTTTTTTTCTTCCTTGGGGAGGAGGATGTTATTTTACTGCAATACTAATACCCAAGCAACTGTGCAGTTATTTTCTTGAGCTTTTGGGCTGAAGTGCACTACAACTCCATATATCCTGAAGGAGGTAATACCATACTACTTTCAGTGTCTTTCTGCCATAACTTGGTCTCAGTTCCTTCATTTCGTTCTTGCTTCTCTTAAGCATTTTTTTTGTTACAGATCAACCAAGCTCGGACTTTAAGAAGAAGCGATGGTGGCGCTTCGGAAATAAGCAGTAGGGCAGTGCATCACCTACGGTGGCGCTGCTTGTGTTATTCAACTTAATTGGTTTCCCAGAGAGGTTTATGACAGCAGGGGTGGGCTCTATTTGTTCAGTGGTTGGGGGATACTCCTTTTCTCCCTTTCGTTGTTCTCCCCAGACTCTGCTTAGATGCTATCACATCCGTGCATATTTTCTAGCTGTTGGCTCATCCTTTCAGGAGTCACGAATCCAGAAATGGCAACCAAGTTCCTAGCGAAGCTCTGATGCCTCTATATACTCAACCGGAAACTCGAGTCTAATTTGGTTTATGAATGAGACGACTTGAGTGATTCTATGTCTCCTCTTGCGAAAACTTTGGCATGTATTAGATAAACCCAACATTTTAACTGTTTAAAGAAATATATAATAAAGTGATCGCATTTTTGTATGTACATGAACACGATCAATTTAATTATGATTTCTCTACTGCATGGTATTGACTCAAGATAGCGCATAGTGCTAACGAAGAACTTTTGAGTTTATGTTAAGAAGCTGTTATTTGATTTATCCATTGAAGTCAGGAGTTTGAGACTGAGAGTAGATGAGTGACATCTCTTATAGTACTACTGGATGACAGTTTCTGTGCTTTTGGTTCAATTCATTTGGTGCTTTCGAATGGCTTTTTCTAAGGGCACCACACTTTTTACTTGGGGACAACCCAAAAATGTTCAAAAAAAATTACAAGTTTGCCACCCATTTTTTTATTTGGGGACAATCCAATTTTCTCCAGCAAGTGGGACTGCCAACGTAGTGGCAGTCCTAAGATTGCCACCCCTGCGCCGACCACCTCTCCTCCGCTCGCCCCTCTCCCTCTGCCCTAATTTTTGGGCTGCCCCCAAGCAATTTGTGGGTGCCCCCCAGCTAAAGTTTCACCTGCTTGGGCTGCCCCCAAGTAAAAAGTGTGATGCCTTAGAAAAAGCCTTTCGAATGTGCACTGATGTTAGCGAAACGTTTCTGATCCTGTACTTGGGAACCATGGTGGCTGGTAGTCTGCACAATGCCAAAGGGCTTTGTAATGTCCCAAATTCGTGATACGTATTTAGTATACGTATACGTGTTTTGGACCCATATTTTATTTTAGTCATGATTAGTTATCTTGGTTTATTTTGCACTGGCTTGATTTTATTGGCATTGATAGTTTAAATGGTTTTAATGGTTCATTGGTTTATTTTGGATTAGTGAGGCTTGGTTTATTCCTGGGATTGGTTTGGTTCGGGTAGGCTTGGTTTGCTTGGTTCATTATGAACCATAGGGGTGAACCCCCTACCTACCACCACCATCCCCATTTATTAGCCCTCTTCATTCTCTCTCTTCATTTATCATCTTCTTCTTCCTCATTTACTTCCTTACCTACCAGAAAGAGGGAGAGAGAGGTCTAGGCAAGTGCAACTTGCTTCATGGAGGAACTCTAATTTTATTACTTCATTCTCTCCCTTACAGCATTCTAAAACACTTTAGAATTTGGTATTTTCACTTTCCATGGCTAGATTCTTGTAGATCTAGATTTATATTACTTTCGGATTTCTTGGGTTTTGATCTACTTAATCTTGTTATTTTCAAGTTTTGATGGTTCCATGTTGTAGAGAATTTCGTTCTACCCCATTTTGACCTAAGAAAGTTCGGATTTGGGCTCCGGATGAAGGTTTTATGAAGCTTGGAAGGCATGGGCTCATAGTGTTCTTCTCCTCAGAAATTTGGAAAAGAAGAACAGTTCCCTGGCGCATGGATGTACTTGACCGCATGAGTATTCATGCGACAAGTCGCCCCTCAGCCGCATGAAACCCTTGTACTTCTAAGCCGCATAAAACTTAGTCCCAGCCGCATGAGTCTATATGGACTTAGCCGCATTAGTGGGAGCAATTATTTCAAACCGCATATGCAACTGTCCCCCCTCCCCCCCGGCCGCATAAGCAATCGCATTGACCTAACCGCATGGATCTTGCTCCGCGAGCCGCATGAACCCGAGTCCGTTCCAGTCGCATGAGAACCCTTTCCTTGAGCCGCATGCGCCCTTGACTGAACCTCGTCGCATGCGCCCTTGCTTATGTAGCCGCATGGGTGCCCGCTATATCGAGCCGCATAGATTTCCCTCCCCTCAGCCGCATGAGGCCCAGTCATTTCCTGGCCGCATGGACTCCCAACAACCCTGAGCCGCATGTGCCTTGGGCTTCCTTCTAGCCGCATGAAGTCGCGCGCCTGCTCCATGTTGAACCCAAATCCTTGGTCGCATGGAACCACTGATTCAGCCGCATGGGCTGTTCCCTTCCCAGCCGCATGAGATCCATCCTGACCGCGTATGCTTTAGCCGCATGGCTCTTCTATAGCCCTGAATATTGATATTTTATTAGATATTTTACGTCCATTTTATATCCTTACGCCTTTTGTCATGAACTTGATAATCATGAATTCATTTGATATGTTTGGAACTGGTAATTGAGCACGACCTGACAGTGACCCGTAGTGGTGCACTCCTGACATGACTAACCTGACATGACCTGATAGTGGCCCGTCGTGGCGCACTCCTGACAAGTACACCTGACATGATATATCTTGATAAGCTGTTGCGACGGCTACCTGACATAACATGACTTGTATAAGTAACCTGGACACCGTGGGCGATTGTGCTTGTACAAATAATCCAGTCCTGTCTTGCATCATGTCTAGGAGGGGACTCCTGAGTACCACGGTCAGGAGTACCTATTGAAATGGACTAAGGTTAATAACTAGCATAATTCACTAGACATGAAGAGATGTTCCCCAGTTACAGGCGATCCCGTTATCCCGGCCGCAAATGTTTGGACTTGTAGCCTGCCGACGAGTAGGGCACATTTCCAGCCCACTGTTATGTGGGGCACTCTTGATTGTCACTTTAAATGATTGAACTCTATTGTCACTCTAATGCATTGTACTCTCTAAATTGTCACTATAATGATTGCCTGGATAACCTGGATAGCTGCAGGGCCTGTGACTACTTGGAGCATCTCATTGCATCTTGCTAGTAACTAGAATTGTGATAACCCTAGTTAGTTAAGGTAGAAAGCCGTAGGCAATGATTGGCCGTGATTGATTGGATGGAGTCTAGTCCAGTATAGTATTGTCTAGAATTGATTGATTACAAGATTGTACCAGAATGATTGAATGATTGTCACTCCAGATTGTCACTATAATGATGGTCACTCCAGATTGTTACTATAACGATTGTACTCTATTGTCACTCTAGCATATTGCACTCTTCATTGTCACTTTTATCATTGTACTCTCTCATTTTTATCTTAATGATTGTCACCTTTAGCAATAAATGATCAGAGACTAAGTTCTGTTCAGGCGAAGGGTTACAATCTCGGTCCTTGTTTGGTTTAATGATTGTAACCTGGCTTCCGGAATAGTACCTTCGTTTTCTCTTCATATATTGTCCAGCTATATTTTATTTAGCATGATTCTCCAGTTCTTTTATGTTAATAATGCTTCTCTTAATTATTTTCTCTGATTGGGGCCAGTGCATTGGTATAGCACAAACCTCAATCTGTGTTGCCTATTATTGTTTTCTTACATATTGAATGCTAATGATTTGTTGGCTTTAGTTCTTAAGTGAAGCCTCCTTTGTGGCACTTGCTCTTTCTGGGGTCTGACCCAGCTGGTTTTGTATGGCCAAATACCGGAGCAACACCAAAGGATCTCCCTGCTTTCCAGCCCGATGGTGGTCACCAGGCGTAACCAGGGCATCGAGTGGATTTCTTTTTGTTCTCCCACTGTAATATTGTAAATTATTCTTTTGAGGCGTTAGCCGACGAGCAAGTGTTAGCTCGATTGTACTTATTTACTGTCTGCCTACGGGCTGTGACATGATTGACAAGCCCCGGAGGTTGATCATGTATGACTGAACTCTTGCTAGTCCTCACATTTTGTAACGACTAGCTTCATGATCATCTGGATATGTGATGTTTAGGACGCCTTACAATTGTATATTTGGAGATCTGATATCTTGTGATTATTATTAGTTGGTTGAGATTGAGACAATAGGCTATTTTATGACCTTAAGAGACTGATGGATTGTAGTGAAACCCTCACATATCTAGACAGCCGTGACCGTATAGCGGTGTGGATTCCATTCCGTTATACGTAGCTGGCTATGTCTGTCCCCGCTCTCCAGTATTCTGGTTCTGGGACGTGACAGGCTTCAGTGACAATCATTTTTATTTGCTATTATTAGCAACTTTTTTAGGGGTTACAAAAATTCATGCCAACACCTTTATAAATGGGCATCTTGCTGTGGTACGTAGAACAAAGTTCAAGAAAAAGTCTACCACCAAATTCAATCGTGAAACAATAATTTATGATCTCTCGGTCATCTTGTCATTTACATCCTCCATAAACTTTCCTTTTCCATTGAGGAAATAATAAACTTGGGTATGGTCCAAATTTATGATGATGGTTAAGTACGTTGATATATATATTTTATATTACGAAATAATATTGTCAATCCGTTGTAGTCTAGTTGGTTAGGATACTCGGCTCTCACCCGAGAGACCCAGGTTCAAGTCCCGGCAACGGAAGAGTTTTTTTTTTTTCTTTTCTAATTTAGTTATTTATTATATATAGTATATAATTTTTTTTCTAACAAGTTTTCTACGTGCAGTTTTAGTGTTTTACACGGCTTTAGCATCATCCAAAATGTGTGAGGAGTAGAGAGTAGAATAGGCAAAAGCTCATGACATGACATAGCTAATCAAATTGTGTCTATATAACACATGAAAGGTAGCCTTCCCTTCAAAGAGTAACATGGCCACCATGGGAGCGATGAAGAAGAAGGGTTATACTGCAGTTGTTGATCGTCATGTTAATGGGCTTGCAGGAATGGTGGTAATTCAGCTGCTTGTCCTTGCAAGCTGCAGCTGCGCAAGCGGTTTGCCTTTGCCACCACCTCCACATCCACATGGGCCCACCATCATCCCGAAAGTAGCAGTGTGCCTCAACAGTTGCGGATTGAAGGTGACCTCCTGCACTTTGCAATGCTCCAGGAATGGATTGGGATCGCCATTGTGCATCGCCGGCTGCGGCCAGGAAAACTTCACCTGCATCTTGTCCTGCATCGCCAATCCAAGCCCACCAACAAAACAAATGGCTCCCTAATATATATATATATATATATATATATAGAGAGAGAGAGAGAGAGAGAGAGAGAACTGCCAGTATATATATATATATATATATATAGAGAGAGAGAGAGAGAGAGAGAGAGAGAGAGAGAGAGAGAACTGCCAGTAAAAGTTTAAAGTGGCCATCTACAATGGTCCTTAGTTAAAGAGAAATTTAAATTACGCTAAGAGTTCTTATGATATATATATATGAACAATTACAAAACGCTCATTCTAGACTATCAAAAATTGATTGCTGGTAATATCATGCATGTAACACAAAAAAGTTTAATATGAACCCCTTCCCCTATTAGAGCAAATGAAAACAATCTCCTCTCTCTCTCACCGTTAGGATACACTTTCACTCTAAATTCATTGGTGTGTCTTGTGTCAACATTTCAAAATATCTTAGAATGCATGCTTACTTCATTAAAATTGTAATGTACTTTATTATAGTATATCTATGCTAACATTTAATTGCCTTCGAATATGTCCTTATTTTGGTGAGGACGCCTACCCTAAATAATACACAAGGAAATATATAATGAGACCTATAATTTTTGTCACATCCTGCTTCCAGAATACAACGAGTCGAGTATGCATGTAACAAACATTTCATACTATGTGCACACTCGTGATTGTCCCTATAAAGTTCTAAGATTGGGCATACTATATGACAATTCTAAGCTCAAAATCAAAAACTTATTTGATAACATGATAACCACTATTAACATAACATATTACAATCTAACTCAATAGATGTACAGGTTGTTAATTATATGTACCTAAGGTTGATGGTTATGAATTGCCTATAAAAAAGGCTCATACAATTATATTTAGTATAGCTCATTTTAAACGGGACTATATGAAGCTCAAAGATGAAAATGCTAAAAGGCAAGGACGATCATGTAGATTTCACGGCTATAGGATATATCATCATCACATCAACCGACACAGAGAAATTTTGTGACATGTGTCATGTCAGCGATTAGATCTTGGACACGATAACGTCGTATCATGCCACTCCGTTGAAGATGATCTTTATGTTATACCAAAACGGTATATTTGGATCGACGAGTGAAGATGGACGACAAGGAAATAACTGCAGTTGTGAACATCGGTGACGTGCACTTGACTATACGGAGTCTAACGATAAGCTCCTTCTTAAGGAGGTCCGTCACGTACCGAATTTATGGTTGGTATCGGTAGGGAAGCAAGCAGATGATGGTTGTCGTAGTGTGTTTGGAGGCAAAGATTGAAAGCTCACGAAGGATTTTTGACTACTGGCTCGAGAAGATATGGTATATACATGCTCAAGGTGCTGAGGTGTACAGGCAGGCCATAGGCACCAGATGACCGCTCTAGGGATATTCGACATGAATTTATGGATCGTTAGGAACTTGTTGAGGGGAGGCTTCGAGATGATTTGAAGGATACAGATGATTCAGTTCGTCGAGACAAGATGACGAATGAAGGTGCATCAAAGAATTATGGTCAATTTGTCGGTCCCATGACAGTTGGTCAGTTTAGCTCTAAGTAGTGGTTGTTCTACGGGTCCGATTTTGGTGATGGATGATTTGCCAAAGCCTAACAAATCGATATCGGTTTCAACGGTTCAAAGCCAAGGAGGAGATCAAGGGGTGCCTTAAGATGAGACATGTACATTTCCTTTTGCATATTTCAGGAGGAGCTGTGTGTGTGCATGTGCATGATGTTATGCTCACGAATGCAGGACTACATGGGGATCTTCAATACCAGACACGAAGGTAAAGTGGTTCAAGGGCTTAGATCTCGAGGGAACCGCACGGTCCACTTAGTTGGGCCAGCAAAGGGTGAGTAAGCTCGACAAAACGGGAGGACATTTTTGTGGAAGACAAAAGATGGAGACATGCAGTCAAGAATTACGGTAGGACTGATAGTCAGGGACTTCTGCCTTGGCCGACTTATTGATGTCGGCGAGATCCCAATTATTAGAGAGTTGCTACGCATAGCAACTAGCGTCGACTTGGTAGTCGAGGAGACGAAAGAAGATGCAAAGTAACTAATTGAGTCAAGATTAATGACGAGGGAGAGCAGGAACATTGTCGTCAGACAACATGCATGGAGTTCAGTTGAGGGGCCTCAGAGCCAACACCTCTCATCAGCCTAGTGGGAGAGTTTGTTGGGTTCCAACCTTTATTCGAGTTGTCTGGAAGAACAGTTTGTGACGTCGTGAAGCATCTACGAGAGGTTGTGGCGAAGGCAACGGGGGATCGGTGGTTGAACCGGGACTCAAATCAAAACCAAAACAGTGGCGATGGTATACCTTTTTTGGGGGTTCCATATTAGAGCTTTTTTCGAAGGTCTGACGGTACACCGTGGTATGCCGACAGTATGGCCATATGTCAGAGTTTGGTTCAGATGTGGACTCAAATTAACATATATTTTGACCCTGTGATGTAATCTAGATGACTAAAAATTTTGTTGGACTAATTTATGATTTTTTTTTAACCCTAAATTAGATTTTCTTAACCTATATGAGGATGCTAAGAGCTAGGTTTGCTCACAAGAGAGATTCGGGGAGACAAGTTCACAAAAATCATATGAGAAAGTCTGTGTTTTGCTCGTAGGCTCGCTCTTCAAGATAGTCTGAAGGCAAGATCTATTTGATGCGACGTCTACTTCGTTCAGGGGGTCATCGATCACGCGATTGATGAGTGATTTCAATTGTAATTTTCTCATTATTTCTTGAGATCCGTGAGAGATTGAACTTGTGGACAAATGATTCAACATATTTGTATTCAATCTTGTACTTTTAAGTTATATCAATTGAGATTTGCCCAGGTGAGTCACTGAACAAATAGGACGTGTTTGATCTATTTTGGTGTTTGTGTGAAACTGTGGTTCGTTGCCTTCGGATGGAAGGATATTGTTTTCTTTGTGTTCTTCTACCACAGTACATGTGGAAGGTTGCTAGTAAAACCAATGATTCTGCTAGTGATGGACCAGTACCACAACTGCATCTGTTTTTAAACCTGAAATCAGCAAGCTGGGCTTACTAATTGTTTCTTCTAGTGCAATCATGTTAACATCAACGAGGGGATTGACAATGCTTAGAGAAGAGCTTGAAAAGAAAGTTAGGCTAGGCCTGTTAAAAGTCGTGGTGATATTAAAGGTGTGCCATTGAGTTGACCTTAATTATTCTGAGTGAATGTGTGAGTTTTGATGTACTTGCAATTGTACACTTGACATAACTTTGTCTATATAATTTACTTCCAATATATATGCATCAAGAAAGCTGAACCTTTGATATATGTACTCAAAAGTTAACAGGGATTTTATAACCTTAATTCATATATACTAGAAGTTTTTGACAAGTCCATTAATTTTGAACAACAAGTATATTGAAATTGTTGCCTCTGCAGGAAATGACGAGTTCATTGGCAACATGATTGCTGATGCAATCAGGGGCGCACGCAAAAATTTAAGGGAGGGGTCGATCTCAAAAGTAAAAAAGTCCACAAATAAAATTACATACTTAAAAATAGCATTCATGTATTTGGTTTCACATGTCTTACAAAAAAAAGTATTACTAATATCATATTACAATACTCCTCTCCGATTGCACATATTTTGAAATCTTTGAATAATGTCTTCATTGCTGACGGTCTCATAAATGTCTTTCTCAATGTAAGAGACCAAGCAGTCATTCATAAACTCATCTCCAAGTTGATTGCGTAGCTGAGTCTTGATAATTTTCATGGCTGAAAATACCCTCTCGACAGTTGTTGTCGCAACAGGTAAGATTAATGCCAATTTCATAAGCAAAAATACCAACGAATATTGTCGATGTCTCTTTGTTTGAACCATTTTTCTAGCAAGTCCACTAATCCCTGTAACATCAAAAAATTGCTCGTTGGTGCGGACGTCCTCAATATAGTTTGAAAGTTGATATCCAAGACATGAAAGACCATCTTCATCAAAATCAGAGGGGTAAAGCTCAGCAAATTGTATCAACCTATCCATATCAAATGCAGCAAAAGAATCTCCTGGATCAAGACATGACATACACAACAACAACTCCGTATTCACCTCAGTAAACCGACTATTCAACTCTTGAAGTTGTAAATCTATAGCATAGTAGAATAATTTAATACGATAATAATGAAGATTTGTGCATTTTTTAACATTACAACGTGACCTTCCATGAACTTCAAAGTTGGCTTCCATGTTTGGGACTCTGATTCCATACTTTATGCAAAATAAAGTCACTTCATTCAACAATGATTCCCATCCACCATCTCTCTTTCTTTGGAGTGTTTGCTTGGTTATTTTTACAATATTCATAGCATTAACAATATCTTGATCTTTCCTTTGTAATGCTTGTGACAAGTCATTGGTAATTCCCAAGATAATTTTCATTAGGTGTAAACAAAAGGCAAATTGGAAAGTTTGAATTCTCTCACATAGATCATCTGCTTGAGTTCTGTGAGTCGCATCATGTGCATCTTCTCCTATAACCAAGAGTACATCAATTATTGAGAAAAATAAGTTAATCAAACTCACTATTGTGCTAAAATTAGAAACCCTGCGTGTATCGCTCAGCCGTTTTAATTTTGTTTCTTGATTCAAACATCTCCCAGCCAATATTTCACCATCAGTAATTCTTTGAATAACATTTTCAAATTGTTTCTCTCGAAGAAGATCTCTCCGTTTGCAGGAGGCTCCAACAACATTTGACAAAAGTACTACAATTTCAAAGAATGCACTAATTTTTGTTTGATTCTTAGCAATAGCTACAAGTGTCAGTTGCAATTGATGAGCAAAACAATGAATATAATGGGCAGATGGATTCTCCATAATAAACAAAGCTTTAAGACCATGGAACTCACCTCGCATATTGCTTACTCCATCCTAACCTTGTCCACGTATACTTGATAAACTCAGTCCATGGCTAGAAAAGAGGACCTCGATGGCTTCCTTAAGCGATAAGGCAGTAGTATCACTTACATGTACAATGCCAAGAAAGCGCTCAACTATGCATCCTCTATCATCCACAAAATGTAAAGCAACAGCCATTTGTTCTTTCATAGATATATCCCGTGCCTCGTCAACTAAAATAGCAAACAAACCAACACCAACCTCTCTAATGATTGCATTTGTAGTCTCACTTCCAATGGCACTAACAATCTCTTTTTGAATTCTAGGCGATGTCAATTTATGATTTTCAGGAGCATTCTTCAATACAACATTGTTGATTTCTTCATTGTGGTCGGCAAGAACTCGTAGGAATTCAAGAAAATTGCCTTGATTTATTGATTCTTCAGATTTATCATGACAACGAAAAGCCAAACCTTGACTCAAAAAAAATCTAATGCAATCAACTGATGCAGTCAATCGAATACGATAATCAGCTTGCATTTGTGCAGATTGATTAAACATGCAAACTTCTATGTGTTGTCATTGAAGTATTAGATCACTACAAGCCCTTGAACATTGATTATGAGTACTATTATGAGCTCCAACATGAATACAGAATCTGCTCTTCTTCTTTCAATTTCTAAACCCCTCTCCAACAAATGCATCACCGCCGCCTTGGTGCCCGTAGTTAGGTTTAAAAAGATAACAAACCAAACAATAGGTAGCATCTTTCGATATGCTGTACTCCAACTAATCGTACTCCATAAACCAAGCAGTAACATGACTACGATTGACTCCAAAAATAGTGTTCCCGAAAAATGATGATTTATAGGTTGACATGGTCCTTTTTGTAAATACTATCATCGAACCTTCTCTCTATCATTAACATCATACTCGGAAATATTTTTTCTTAATTCAGGATCGACAGGAAGCTCGTTCAAGTTGATCTCTATACGAGAGACTTGAGGGAGCATAAGAGGAGTGGAGTGATGAACTTCTTGTTGATTTTTAGAAGAAGAATTCATATTTACAGACTTTGATGTCGACACCTTAGGAAAAAAACCTTTGCATCCTGAAATAATAAATGAAACCTTATTTATCTCCCATTTTAATTACCTAAACTATCATATTTTCCACATTAATAACATGTATACAAATAAAACTTGTTCATAATACAAACAAATCATTGGATTCTAAGGTTATCAAAATTGCTCATGAGATATACAGGACTATAAGTTGGATTCATTTTAAATGCACAGATGTGTGATTTCCAAAGTTTTCTTTAACCATATATATTCAAATTTTGCATAACTAAAAGATGAAGGTAATTTATGTAACCTTAGAACCTTGAGATAGTAAGCCAGGAAGCTAGGAATGTCCCAATGTTGCTAAGAATGTCCCAATGTTGCTGGTATGAACCCTGAGATAGCAAGCCAGGAAGCAAGGAATGTGAATGGAGTTACAACTTACAAATTATGCAATGTGCAATGTCTTTATAAACAGAGCCGAACATGTTCTACACTCCAGAAATGATGAGTGTTCTTCACTCCAGCTTACAGTGGGGTGTGATGTACCGTGTAGGAATGGGACTCACCTCACATCTGCTGTACAACAATTACTCCATTGTACAGTGTGGTGGGATCGTGGGGTGTTCTTTACGTCCACCTGGCTGGAGATGACCTCTCTGCAGCAAAAGTGCAGCTGGTTTGTGAGCAAACCCGTCACTTTGTGAGCAAAACCATCTCTCTGCAGCAAATCAATGTGCAGCAGTCACTTCAACTCTTTATACTGTGAACCCATCACTTCTCATTTATGAGCAATTTGGTGAACCCATCACTTCTAATGTTAGTGAACCCATACCAGCAAACTTTAGAAGTGTCCTTTGTGAAGCCATCACTTCTAACGTGCAGCAGTCACTTTATATTTATGGGGTCAATGTTAAGGTGTGACCCAGGCCGGTCCGGGCCGGACCGCCCCAGATAAAACCGGGCCCAACCGGACTTGGTCCGGTCCCAGCCCGGACCGGTGGCAGTAGCGGGCCGGGCTTGGCCCGGCCCTGTTCGAAGGATTTGAGCCCAGCCCAGCCCAGTGACCCGGCTTGAGTAGGGCTGGGCTGGGACGGTTCGGTTCGCGGGCAGGCTGGGTTGCGGGCTTGGGCGGGCCGGGTTCGGTTCGGGCCGGTCAATTTTTTTAAATTTTTTTAAATTTTTTTCATTTTTTTAATGATTTTCAGTTTTCTTTTTAAAATTTTATGTTCTTTTAAATTTTAAGTTTACTTTGTTATTTTATTCTTTTTAAGTTTTCTTTTAATTTATTTTGTTTTATTTTTTCCTCCTCTTTTATCCGTGCTTGGGACCGGCAATGCAAGCTTTGCTTGTCATAGGCAGAGTTAAAAAAATTTATTTTAAGTTTAGGATTTTTTGTTATTTTTTGATTAATTAGTTTTTATATTTTAAGTTTTTTTTGTTTTAAGTTTTATTTGTTCGTTTTTTTTTCTAGTAATTTTGTGTTTTTCAAGTTTTCTTTCTTTTTTTTATTTTTTTATTTTTTTTTTCTGTTTCTTGTTTTTAAGTTTTCTTTTTAAGTTTTCCTTTTAAGTTTTTTTTCCAAGTTTTTTTAAAAGTTTAGTTTTAAAGTTTTTTTTCCATACCTTTGAGTCATTCTTCTTCCTCCTCCTCCTCCTCCTCGGTTCCAGAAGCTTCACCCATTGTAAGTGATTCAAAGTCCAGCTCGTTGATGTCAGCAGCTTCATCTCTCTTGTTTTGGAATCTTTTATCTCAAGCTTCCAAGATATCTGGCTTCAACCGGCTCCTCTTTACGCTCAAAATCCTTGATCCTGCAATAAAATAAGACTCCGATGCTACCGTGGACACCGGGACCATTAGTAGATCACGTGCTAATGTAGAAAGTACAGAAAATCTTTTGTCTTATTTTTTCTACCATTCTAAAATGGTGAAGTGATTTGAAGATTCATCTTCTTCTTCATAAGAACTTAAATGTAAAGACTAACTCTTGAGTGGGTTGGGAAGAGTGTCTTTGTTTCTTGTCACGCCCCAGAACCAGAATACAGGAGAGCGGGGGACAGACACAGCCAGCTACGTACATTGAAGTGAATTCCACCTCACAATACGATCACGGCTGTCTAGATGCATGAGGGTTTACTACAAGCCATCAGTCTCTTATGGTCATGAACAAGCCTAGTGTCTCAATCTCAAGCAAGTAAATGTTACAAGATGTTAGATCATCAGACATACAAAGTAAGGCGTCCCAAACATTACATATTCAGATGATCATGAAGCTAGTCATACAAAACATAAAGACTAGCAAGAGTTTCAGTCATACATGATCAACCCTAGGATTTATCAATCATGTTACAGCCCGTAGGCAGACAGTAAGTAAAGTTGCAAACGAGCTAACACTTGTTCGACGGCTAAACGTCTCAAAAGAATATTTTTACAAGGGAGTGGGGGAGCAAAATAAGAACCCACTCGTTGCCAGGGTTGCGCCTAGTGGTCACCATCTGGCTGGAAGGCATGGAGATCCTCGGGAGCTACTCCAAAATCTGGCCATACAAAACCAGCTGGGTCAGACCCCAGAAAGAACAAGTGCCACAAGGGAGGCTTCACTTAAGAACTAAAATCAGCATATTAGCACATGATACATAAAGGATAACGAAAGACATGAGTTAGAGAAAGTCGGATGATAAACGATAAGATGACTAACGGACTATTCCGGTAACCAAGTTACAACCCGTAAACCAAACAAGGACCGGGGTTGTAACCCTTCACCTGAACAGAACTTAGTCTCTAACCAATTATCGATAAAGTAAAGCATAAACAAGCATGTCCTGAGATAGCCATGTACTGGATCTAGGCAAGACTAGACAAGATAGGACTCCATCCATCATTCACGGCCAAGCAAAGAGTACGGCTTGATACTTTAACTAACTAGGGTTATCACAAGCTTAGTTACTAACAAGATGCATCGAGATGTTCCAACAGCCACAAGCCCTGCAGTCTTAATCCAGGTTATTCGGTCACAAGTTGAGAGAGTTGGATTAGGTGACTTGGGGGTACAACACATGACAGTGTGCTGGAAATGTGCCCTACTTGACGGCAGGCTACAAGTCCAATTAAAAGTGCCCAGATAACGGGACTGCCTGTAGCTGGGAAAACTCTTCATGAACTACTTGATCACTCTAGTCATTATCCTAGTCAAATTCAGTATGAATCCCTGACCGTGGAAATCAGGAATTTATATCCTAGACATGATGCAAGACGAGACATGTAGCTTATACAAGCACAAACACCCACGGTGTCAAGACAAGATTTACTTAGCAAGGCATATCGAGATTATCATGTTAGGTTTACTTTATCAAGTCAAGAGTGCGTCACAACAGACCACCATCAAGAATTATCATGTCAAGTTACTTGTCAAGAGTGCACCACGACGGGTTACTATCAAGAATTATCATGTTACTTGATACTTGTTAAGAGTGTGCCTTAACAGGCCACTATCGTGTTCTAACCTTACATTATCATGAACGAGAGAAATTTGCATAAAATAACTAGTGACATATTCTTGAAGCCAAGAAAAAGATTTACAACTTTCATATTTTGAGTTTTCCAGATTTTAGCTACAAAACAGCTCAAAGAAGCAAAAACAGTCATTTGGAGTGACCTGCGCGCAAGTTGTGCGGGCAAAATTGCCCACGGCGTACGTTGCGCGCAAGCACGACGCGCGGGCGTGCGGCCGAGCAAGTTGCGCATTACGTGCTGGCAAAATCGCCCACGGAGCACGTTGCGCGCAAGCACGGCGCGCGGGCGCACGACAGAGAAGTGCGCGGGCGCACGGCGCGCAAGTTGCGCATTGCGCGCGGGCAAAACGGCCATCTTCTCATTCTCAGGAATCCTAGCTGCCTCCAGGATAACCTCTGTGTCCTGAAGCCACGCATCAGCAGCAATAGCATCTTCAGTATCGTCAAAGAAGGGAGGGTTCAGACGCTTGAAGCTGTTGGCCGCGTTGTTCCCTTGGTAACTAACTCTGCCCATGGCATCTTGTACTTTTTGGTACAGAGCATCGTTCCGACGATTTTGAGATGCAAGCAATTCCCTGATGAGACCCACCAGGGTTCCATTATCAGGCTCTGCAGGCTGGACGGGTTGAACTGGGGCTCTGGATCCCCGGAATGTATGACTCGGGAGGTCGCTCCAGAGTGCTGGGCTTGGTCTCCAGGTTGTTGTTGGTCCACTGGAGGTGCTCCACCTTGCTGATCGGTAGGACCAGGAACAATGCCGCTGAAGAAACGACATGAGGAACAATAAGGAAGGACCATGATAGATCGAGGATATAAACATGTGATCAGGTCAAAATTTCGGAAAGATTAGAAGACACGAGTAAAGATAAAGGGCGAGCGCTGATTGAGACATCTATTCAGTGAAACCCTCGTACATCATGATTTACAAGACCTGCATGGGCTACCACTTAAACCGTGTCACGCCCCAGAACCAGAATACTAGAGAGCGAGGGACGGACACAACCAGCTACGTATATTGAAGTGAATCCCACCTCGCAATACGATCACGGCTGTCTAGATACATGAGGGTTTACTACAAGCCATCAGTCTCTTATGGTCATGAACAAGCCTAGTGTCTCAATCTCAAGCAAGTAAGTAAATATTACAAGATGTTAGATCATCAGACATACAAAGTAAGGCATCCCAAAAATTACATATTCAGATGATCATGAAGCTAGTCATACAAGATGTATCGAGATGTTCCAACAGCCACAAGCCCTGCAGTCTTAATCCAGGTTATCCGATCACAAGTTGAGAGAGTTGGATTAGGTGACTTGGGAGTGCAACACATGACAGTGTGCTGGAAATGTGCCCTACTCGACGGCAGGCTACAAGTCCAATTAAAAGCGCCCAGATAACGGGACTGCATGTAGCTGGAAAATCTCTTCATGAACTACTTGATCACTCTAGTCATTATCCTAGTCAAATTCAGTATGAATCCCTGACCGTGGAAATAAGGAATTTATATCCTAGACATGATGCAAGACGAGACATGTAGCTTATACAAGCACAAACACCCACGGTATCAAGACAAGATTTACTTAGCAAGGCATATCGAGATTATCATGTTAGGTTTACTTTATCAAGTTAAGAGTGCGTCACAACAGACCACCATCAAGAATTATCATGTCAAGTCACTTGTCAAGAGTGTACCACGACGGATCACTATCAAAAATTATCATGTTACTTGATACTTGTTAAGAGTGTGCCTTAACAGGCCACTATCGTGTTCTAACCTTACATTATCATGAACGAGAGAATAACTAGTAACATATTATTGAAGCCAAGGAAAACATCTACAACTTTTATGTTTTGAGTTTTTCCTGATTTTAGCTACAAAACAGCTCAAAGAAGCAAAAACAGTCATTTGGAGTGACCTGCGCGCAAGTTGCGCAGGCAAAATCGCCCACGGCGCACGTTGCGCGCAAGCACGGCGCACGTTGCGTGCAAGCACGGCGCGCGGGCGCGCGGGCGCACAAGTTGTGCATTGCGCGCAGGCAAAATCGCCCACGGCACACGTTGCGCGCAAGCACGGCGCGCGGGCGCGCGGCGCGCAAGTTGCGTATTACGTGCGGGCAAAATCGCCCACGGCGCACGTTGCGCGCAAGCGCGGCGCGCGGGCGCACGACAGAGAAGTGCGCGGGCGCGCGGCGAGCAAGTTTCGCATTGTGCGCGGGCAAAATCGCCCACGGCGCACGTTGCGCGCACGGGTGCGCTGCAGAGAAGTGCACGGGCACGCGGCACGTAAGTTGCGCATTACGCGCGGGCAAAATCGCCCACGGCGCACGTTGCGTGCAAGCGCGGCGCGCGGGCGCGCTGCGCGCAAGTTACGCATTGCGTACGGGCAAAATTGCCCACGGCGCCCGTTGCGCGCAAGCGCGGCGCGCGGGCGCGCTGCAGCGAAGACACTGCGCGCGGCACTGTTTATCGTCCCGACAACACCAAAAGGTGTGGGGAACCCATGAAATCAAAAATGGCATAACTTTCTCATACGAAGTCGAAATCAAGCGGTTCAAAAGCCAAAATTGGGTAGAATTGAATTCCCTACAACATGGAACTATTAGATATTTAAAATAACCAAGTTTTAAAGATAAAAACCAAGAAATACCGAAAAGTTACAAACTTAGATCTACAAGAATCCATCCATCAAATCCAAAAGTGCCAAGTTCTAAAGAGGCTTAGAATGAAGTAAGGAAGGGAATGGAACAATAAAACTTGATATCCATCATGAAGCAAGTTGCACTTGCCTAGGCTTGGTAGGTGGGAGGAGTAAATGAAGAAGATGAAGAAGTAAATGCAAATAATGGAGGAGAGAGAAGAAGTTGACTTATATAGCAACCCCTCTCATCTCAACCCAATATAAACTAAACCAAGCCAAGCCAAGTCATGTTGAACCAAGTTGAACCAATCAAGTCAAGATTTAAACCAAGGCTAAGCTAAGCAAGATAAGTCAAAATTTGGGCCACCTGACAATTGTCAGAAATCCGTATACGTATCCTGAAAATACGTATAACGGGAAACGGGAGTGACATTTCTTTCTTTTTAGTATAAGACTGGCATGGTCGGCTAAGCCTAAGCTACTACTAGTACTCGCTTGAGTTGGTCGGATCGACACAACATTTTTTTCATAAAGCATTACTAATCTTTCCAACACTACCTTTAGTTCTATTTTCAAGTCCATAAGATTAAGTTCCATGTTTTCTGCATAGTCATCTAACAAAGCCTCTACACCCTCTAATTTGATCGTAGGATCAAAAATGGAAGACAAACAATATAAAAGAGGTACATCACCCCAATATTTAGTGAATTTAGCTTCCATTCTCTTTACAACATAGTCAAAATTTTGAATATTTCTATATTTAGAAAACAAGTAAGACATGTTACAAAGTTCTCGTAAATCTAAAAAAGAAGTAGGATAATAAATACCAGAAAGAGTACATGTAGCTTTGTAAAAAGTTTCTAAAAATTCACATATAGAAGAAGCAACTACCCAATCATCTTCAGTTACTTGATATTCAAAATTATGATCCATATTACAAAAATATGTAATAGCATCCTTAAAGGGAATTGCGAATTTCAACATTAAATATATCGAATTCTATCTATGTGGTACATCCTTAACAAATCTTCTAAAACAAAGTGGCTTTAAAAGCTTGTTGCCTACTTGGAGACGTGTTTAAGCTGTGTAAACAATTTCTAAGAGCCTCTAAATGTGTACTAAAAAATTCAAGACATTCTTTTATAACTAAGTTAATAATATGGTAAGCACACCTAACATGCAATAATTTACCTTCCAAAATAGGCTGAAAGAGTAACTGCAATGAATTTATAGTAGAAGTATTATTACTAGCATTATCAAAAGATACATATAATATTTTATTGTGAATATTAAAGTTACGCAGGTGTTTTGAAATAGAAGTTGCAATTGCAGAGCCCGTATGTAGAAATTCTAAAGTTTTTAAACAGACTATGCGCTTTTGCAACATCTATTGTAAATCTATGTAGTGTGCCGTGATACAAATATAAGCATAATTTTGTTTACTTGTCCAAATATCAGAAGTAATAGATATTTTTACTAACATGCAAAAATGTTTGTTTTAAAGCAACTCTCATTTCTTTAAAGAGTTTTTTAGCCTCTTTTCTAGCAGCGCCTCTAGTAACTTTACTAAAACAGGGATTTAAAAAAATTGTGGCATGATCATATAAAGATTCACTTTCATCCGAAGTTAATGTAAGTTCATCAGCAATAATATATTTAGTAAATTCAGTTTTATGACGGACAGCTGAATAAGAAAACGTACTCATTGAAGTACCCGCGGTGCCTCCAAAACTTATCTGAGTTTGGGTTGCCGGAATTGAGCTTGGTGCGTAGCAGGTATCGTAGTGTCTTGATATTGTGCCCGTGCCACCTCCCCTCTTCCATTTGTATATATGGGAACATTTCTTGCATTGTACCGCGTACGGAACTGGTTCACCTTTCTGATCCAAAATAAGTGAGCCATCAGGTTTAGTCTCATTAAAATACAAAAATTCTCAAATCTTTGATTTTTTTTGCTTTCTCTTTACAACATTTCAGGTATTGCTAGCAACTTTAGGAGGTGAACCAACTAAATCATCAAGAATAAGATTTTGCTTAAAAAAAGTATTATAAATTTTAAAAGCATCATTAGGTTGGTTTGAACCTTGTCTGGCCATTTTAAAAAGACAAATAAAAATAGAGAAACAATTAAAAAGATGGAGGATACCGAAAAATAAATTAATCGAAAATTATTTTTTCTCAAAAAAAGAGAGATGGAGGAAAGAAAACTATTTTGTAAATGTAAATTAAAACACTACCAGAATAAGTCGTTTTAGCGACGCCTAAAGACGTCGCTAAAACGACAAATTTCGTCGCTAAAATTATTTACCGACGCAATTACCGACGTTTTGGACTTGTCGCGGAAACGTAAGTCGCTGATCTTTAAAACGTCGTCAAACATCGCAAGTACCGACGTTTACCGACGTATATATACGTCGGTATATTACCGACGTCTACCGTCGTGTCGTCGGTGGATTACCGACGTTTACCGACGTATATATACGTCGGTATATTACCGACGTCTACCGTCGTATCGTCGCTGGTTTAGCGACGTGTTTAAAGTCGCTACACGTCGGTAAAATCCTGGGAATTTACCGACGTTTACCGTCGTTTAAAAAGTCACTAAATGTCGGTAATTCTTGGGATTATTCCCGACGTTTACCGACGTTCTCCGACGTATAAGGACGTCGGTAAACGTCGGTACCATGGAAAATTTTGCAGATTTACCGACGTTTACCTATGTAGTTTCTTTCCCTCTCTTTACTGTGAACCTTGGTTAACATTAATATTTTCACAGTTCTCTAGGGTGAGGTTGAGGTAGATATCCTATGATGCGAAATAGTCGACTGAATGATCCGAATGAGAAGGAAGGAAGTAGGGAGGCTCACTCTATACACTCTAGGATTGACTTATTTCGTCGTTGATTTGACTTATTTTGGTAGTGTAAAATGTCAACAATATCCGATACGGTACCTCGAAGACCTAAATATAGAATATTAATGTCAATTGGTATTTTGGAATCATAAACATGATATACTAGGTCAATTCTAGGTCTCCAAGTCATTTCTAGGTCACACTAGGACAACTGGGTCAATACCTTGCCAAACTTGGTCAAACTAGGTCACACCTAGGTTTTTAGGGCCATACGTTGCCTTACCAAGGTATTCTAGTCTATACTAGGCTAATACCCTATGTATTTGCCCTACCAATATCCTATTCACATAGGTAAAACCATTACTATGGCCTATTTACCTAATTACCTATACACTAGCCTATCCTTAACTCTAGTAAAAACCAATACCCAAACTCAATACCCCATACACTACAACATAGGTATCTCCCATACCCATGTGTCAACCCATTACCTAAACCTATAGGCTTCCTAAACCTATATATTACCTAGTCACTCTAGGTAAAGCCATTACCTATACTCATAGGTAAAACAATTCCTATCTTGAAGTTACCTATACTTATTGTCCTAGTCCTCATCTATACACATTATCCTAAGGCCTCGTTTGGTTCACCGATTTAAGGAACTAGGAAAGGAAAGTTGTTCCTTTCCTTTGTTTGGTAACCACAAACTTGAGAATCAATTTCCTCACAAGGGGAAAAATTGGAGGAAATATGGTTCCACTCATGACCCATGGGATTCATTTTCCCTCCTCCTTTTCCAACATTTATTACAAAAGTAACCATGTGTTATTGCTTATTTTACCATTAATACTTATTTTACCATTGTTATATTTTTGCTTCCCTTTCCTACATCAACCAAACAACGGAAAGAAAATGTGACAAGAATCCTACTTTCCGATTCCCATGGAAAATACAAAGGAATACATTTCCTTTCCGTGAACCAAACGAGGCCTAATAGTGTCAAAGTGTCCACGTGTTGTCAAAGTGTCAAAGTATCAAAGTGTCACAGTGTGTGTCAAAGTGTCCACTTGTGTGTCAAAGTGTCCACGTGTGTGTCAAAGGGTCGTGTCTGTGTTGCATCAGAAAAAAGGGAGATAGGGTTGGGTCGGGGTCGCCGGGGCTGGAGCAGCGGCGGAGGAGACTGGTCGGGTGGTCGTCGGAGGGAGTGAGTCGTCGGAGGAATGGGGTCGTCGGGCAGGGGGTCGCCGCGGGCAAGGGAAAGGGGAAGAGCGGGAGATTAGAAAATTTTGGGTGAAAAAAATGAAAAATCGATCGGGCCAGAACCCTATATGAAATGTTTTAGCGACGTCAGTTAAAGACGTCGCTAACCGTCGCTATTTATTAAAACCTGGCGACGTCGTAAAAGTGGCGTCGCGAAACGTCGCTGAATAAAAAAAACAGTAACGTTTTGCGACTAGAATGTGACATCAATTGTCTAAAACATAATTTGTGTCGCCAACTGTCGCTCAAACGTCGCTGATAGTGACGTTCAGCGACCTATATATAAAACGTCGCTAAAAGCACAAAACTTAGCGACGTATTTATCTGGAGTCGCTAATTTTGTCGCTATTATGACTTATTTTGGTAGTGAAAAAACAATTAGAAGTCGTAGATAAGAAAGAATGAATAAAAGATAAGAAAGAAAGGGATGGTTAGCGACAGGTATGACGGAGACGTGCATCGGGGCTCGCTACCCGCGCTGCACGGACGCCGCCGCCAACCTGGTCGATAACGCATTATGGCTCACAGACAGCCTACGGCTCAGGGACAGGCCGTTAAGTTAAAATAACAAGACAATACGAAATGATCGCGAACAACCCACTCGTATACGGGGGGTAGGAGTAATAAGGGATTCCAAGGGCAACGATCGGAGACATCGTGGCCGGCCTAGGCAGAATCATGTCTTACAGGCTGCTTGGGTGTGGTCTCGGACATTCCAAGTAGACGTAAGGTCGGGTATTTCAAAAGACTATCAAGGTGTACCAGCCATCACGCTATGATAGGTGAGAATGCCAAAGGAGAACGTCCAAAATGGCTTGTGATGCCAGCGACCGGTGCATATAGATTAAGTGGGCTTTGCTGGTGGCAATCCACGTACAAGTCCTTGTATTGAAACAAAGTAATCTAAGTTAACTGAATGAAGTGCCTTCTGAACAGGCTTGAGTGTAACACACCAAATGATCGAGAGTATTTCGTGCAAATGAGTTAGGAAAACACGCCTACGACGTGCTAGGACCTGATGCAGGGACACGCCCTTGACATTGAATGTTTACGTGAATTACGTTAAGTTGATATATATGAATTGTTGACTAACTTGGTTTACTTTGGACAGGGAAGGCCGGACGGGAAGTATGGGTAAGTCGTGCATGTATTTCCATGCAAACACTTGAATTCGGCAACACGATATAGGTTATGAAATATGTCATGAAACTGATCCTAAGGCAAGATTAGAAAGACAATGAATGATAGACGGTGCACAAAAGTAAATAGAACGTATTTGGTAATGATAGCATTATGGGCGAGCTAGCCTCTCCACCAGTGCATAACAATGTACTGATAACCCCACAGTTTGCTTACAGGATGCAGGAGACGTCGGCGGGTGCGGAGCTAACTCTAGAGCCTTGGAGCGTTGCAAGAAGCTGAAGCACCATATACATGACATAATGTATCGGAACATCGCCATGAATCATTCCATCTTGTAAGCCACTTGGCACGTCTTTTATGTTTCAGAGAGAGAGAGCTTGAGCGACTTGTGATCTCGGCCTAGCGCCTCTTGTAAACTTATTGAAAATTAATAAAGAGATTAAATTTGTCCCAACTTGTGTTCATTTACTTTTCGCTGCAAATGGGGACACTCTGTGCGACTCTGTGACCTAGCTCAAATCGGCCGTTTTTGGACTTAGCCTTGCACGAGAGCAACTTAGTCTCGTGCGGCATCATGCCTTAGCGAGGACGATCGCTCCTACGGGAGCAGAGCATGACACAAGCTTTTCCACCCCTACCTGGATCGGTTCGTCGTAGTATACTTCGACGATATCGTCGTGTACTCAAACACGATGGAGGAGCACATCGAGCATTTGAAGACCGTCTTCCAAGTGATGAGGGAGAACGAACTCTTCGTCAAGCGGGAGAAGTGCTCATTTGCACAATAAGAGGTGTCGTTCTTGGGGTACTGGATCGAGCATGGCAAGATATGGATGGACGGCGCAAAGGTCCAGTCCATACGGAAGTGGGAGGCTCCCACCAGGCCGACGAAGCTGCGATCATTCCTTGGCCTGGCGAACTACTACCGACGGTTCATCCGAGGATATTCCGCCATTGCAGCGCCTATGACCGATCTGCTGCGGAAGGATCGGGCGTGGAGCTGGACGCCCCGATGCGAGAAGGCATTCGAGACACTGAAGTGGGTTGTGATGGAGGAGCCGGTCCTATCTCTACTGGACTACTCCAAGGTGTTCAAAGTGCACACGGACGCGTCTGACTTTGCCATCGGTGGGGTGTTGGTACAGAAAGGGCACCCCATCGCGTTCGAGAGCCGCAAGTTGAATGATACCGAGCGGCGCTATATGGTACAAGAGAAGGAAATGATCGCGGTCATGCATAGCTTGAGGACATGGCGGCACTACCTTCTCGGCACCAAGTTCGTGGTCATGACGGACAATATTGCCACGAGCTACTTCCAGTCCCAGAAGAAGCTGTCTCCGAAGCAGGCAAGATGGCAAGATTTTCTAGCCGAGTTCGACATGGAGTTGCAGTACAAACCCGGCAAGGAAAATCAGGTGGCCGATGCACTTAGCAGGAAGGCCAAGCTTGTATCTGTATGCTTGCTCTAGGGGGACATTCTGGACCATGTTCGAGTGGGTATCATGGAGGACCCACTAACACTGGCCATAGTGAAGCTTGCCAAGGAGGGCAAAACGAGAAGGTTCTGGCTGAAAGACGGACTTCTCTACACCAAGGACGATAGGGTGGTCGTGCCTAGGTGGAGTGGCTTACGGAGACAGCTGCTCAAGGAGTGCCATGACACGAAGTGGGCTGAAAATTCGGGGGCATAAGTGAACCTTGGCGCTGCTGGAGGTCGCATACTATTGGCCTCACATGCACGAGGATGTGGAGGACTATATTCGTACTTGTCTTGTGTGCCAACAAGACAAGGTGGACCATCAGAAGCCCGGGGGCCTGCTAGAGCCTCTTCCCGTGCCGAGTCGGTCGTGGGAGAGCATATCGATGGATTTCATCTCCGCCCTGCCGAAAGTGGAGGCGCTTGGGTCCATTCTCGTGGTGATGGACCGATTCTCAAAGTACGCGACCTTCATTGTTGCTTCGACGGACTGTACAGCAGAGGAGGTCGCGCGACTGTTCATCAGCACGTGGTAAAGTTTTGGGGCATCCCGGTCAACATTGTCAGCGACCGAGATCCCTGCTTCACGGGGAAGTTCTGGACGGAGGTCTTCAAAATCTTCGGGACGAATTTACACTTCTCGACCAGCTTCCACCCACAGACGGACGGGCAGACCGAGCGAGTCAACTCGCTACTCGAGGAGTACTTACGGTACTTTGTGTGTGCCAACAAGAGGGATTGGGTGCATCACCTCGACGTCGCTCAGTTCTGCTACAATCTTCAATGAAGCGAGTCATCACACAGCAGCCCATTCAAGTTGGTAATGGGTCGCCAACCGCTTGCCCCGTACACGCTTAGTGCGGGGTCCTCGAGTAGAAGCCCCGCGACCAACCAGTTCACTTCAGATTTCAAGGCAAAGGCGGACATTGCCAAGGCATTTCTGGAGAAGGCCGCGAGGAAGATGAAGAAGTGGGCCGACGCGAAGCGAAGGCCGGTCGAGTACAAGGAGGGGGACATGGTGCTAGTGAAGCTACAACCGCAACAGTTCAAGGTGTTCCGCAAGGTGCACAAAGGACTAATTTGGAAGTACGAAGGCCCATTCCCCGTGCTCAAGAAGGTAGGCATGGTGGCCTACAAGCTCGAACTCCCCGCCAAGCTGAAGATTCATTTAGTCTTCCATGCCAGTTGCTTGAAGCCGTACCATAAAGACTTGGAGGATCCTCAGCGAGGAGTTCCGAAGCGACCGACGGCGACCATGACGACATCCTTCGATAAGGTGGTAGAAGCCGTGCTGGACAAGAGGACTATTTGTCGACGAGGCGTGTCCCCGTATGTGGAGTACCTCATCCAATGGAAGGGCATGCCTTACGGCGAGTCTAGCTGGGAACGTATTGATACGTTACATCAGTTCGAAGCCGAGATCCAGGCGTTTCTCAGCGAGCATGGTTGACGAGGGCGTCAACGTCTTAGGTGGGGGAGAATGTAATTAACATCCCAAATGGTGCACCCCGTTCGAGGCCAAATTGCATAACTTTTTCACGGACCAAGGTTATGCAGGAAGCTTCCAGAACATTCTAGAAGATGGCGGAAGGCTCCAGAAAGTGGATCTCTCCGAAAGGCCCAAGATTGTTCTAGGAGGCTGTCACCCCCATTTCCTGTATTTCGTATTTGTACTCGTGATTTGATTTCGGCACGTATTTTATTTTCTTGACTTGTGGATTCGGGTTCTCTTAAATGGGTTTTGGACCATGGCTTGGTTTTATTTTGTGGAGTTGGTTTGGTTTGGTTTGGTTCATCATGAGTGGAACACCTTAGCCTATTCTCTATCTCCATTCCATCACAACCACCCTCATTAAAACCCACCAACTTCTTCTCTCTCCTCCATAACTCCATTAATTTCTTTCAACTTCTTCTTCTTCCTTCTTCTACACAACTCCCCAACCCATAGGCAAGTGCACCTTGCCATCAAATAAGCACCACTTTTTCTTTGTCCATTAACTAGATTAGGCCATGGAGAACAACTTTAGAACTTGACATTTTGTGATTTGGAGCTTTCATTTTTCTAGATCTAGGTTTTAACCATTTTCGAAAATCCTTGGTTTTGATCCATTAAACTTCGATTTTTGTATGTTTTGATGCTTCCATGTGGAAGAGAATTCAATTTTACTCAAGTTAGAACTTTGAAAATCTAAATTTGGTTTTGATTTGGCTAAGTTATGAAGATTTGAAGTTTTTGGTGTTCTTGAGGAGTTCATCTCAGCCTTGGTGAAGGCTCTCGGCCAGTGCTCTTTAGCACTTGACCGTTTGTGCACCCCGGTCTGTGCTCTTTAGCGCATGGCCGATTGCGCATAGGCTCAGCCAGTGCTTTGTGCTGCGCTGGATTGCGCTGGCGTAAGCTAGCCATGCGCAAGCCAGCCATGCGCAAAGTAACCCCTGCGCACTCGACCGTTGCGCAGTCCATACTCTGCGCAGTCTACCCTTGCGCAATCCTCCCTTGCGCAATCCAATTGATACGCAAGGCATCCCCTGTGCCCCTTTAACCCTGTGCCCCTTGACCCCCTGCGCAGTCTACCCTTGCGCAAGGCAACTCTTGCGCAGCTCTTCCATGCGCAGTGCATACCCTGCGCAGCCCAACCCCTGACCCCCTTGCACAACCTACTTGTCTATGATGAATTGTTATTTCTTTAAGCTTGGCACTTCTATAGTCCTATATATATTGGTATTTTATTAGATATTTTACGTCCCTTTTATATCCTTACGCCTTTTGTCACGAACTGATTTTTACTTAATATATTTGGAATGACTATTATACATGGCATGGTATGACAAAGAACTAGCATAACACGACAGTGACCCGTAGTGGTGCACTCCTGACATGACCAACCTGACATGATAGTAGCCCGTCGTGGCGCACTCCTGACAGTACCCTGACATGATTTATCTTGATAACTTGATAGTGGCCCGTGGCGGTGCACTCCTGACTTGACTTGACTTGTAACTTGTAACTTGACTCGTATAATCAACTTGACACCGTGGGTGCTCCTGCTTGCTTGCTTGTACAATCTACTTGTCTTGTCTTGCATCATGTCTAGGACGTGACTTCCTGGGTACCACGGCCAGGGACTCGCGCTAATTTGGATTAGGCTAATTATTAGATCAAACTAGAACATGGAGAATTTCCAGTCACAGGCAATCTCGTTATCTGGGCGCTTTAATGGACTTGTAGCTTGCCGACCAGTAGAGCACATTTCCAGCACACTGTCATGTGTTGTACCCTCTAAGTCATCTAAGGGTACATTTGTCTCCCGGGCAATGTACCCACCTATAACTCTCAACCCGCGGAAGGATAACTGGATGGTCTGCAGGGCTTGGGACTGGAAATTCTCACTTGCATCTTGTTAGTAATTAGGCTTGTGATAACCCTAGTTAGTTAAAGTAGTAAGCCGTAGTACTTGCTTGGCCGATTGTGAATGAATGGTGTCCAGCTCTGTCTAAGTCTTGTCTAGCCCCTGTACCTGCAACTCTTGATCATGATTGTTTTACTTATCTCTAACGATAAATGGGTAGAGACAGTGAGCTATTCGGGCGAAGGGGTACAATCTCGGTCCTTGTTTGGTTTAAGGATTGTAACCTGGCTCCCGGAATGGTTCCACGTCCCTAGTCGTTTATCGCCCTGTGTACTTTACTACTTGTACTTTCTTTTATTCTTTATGTTCTGATATGCTGACTTTTGTTCTTATTTGTGGCCTCCTTGTGGCACTTGCTCTTTCTGGGGTTTGACCCAGCTGGTTTTGTGTGGCCAGATTTCGGAGCAGCTCCCGAGGATCTACCAAGCTTCCAGCCCAATGGTGAACACTAGACGGAACCCGGGCTACGAGTGGGTTTTTCTTTTTTGTTTCACCCACTTATATGTAAATTTATTCTTTTGAGGCGTTTAGCCGACGAGCACCTATTAGCTCGATGCACATTTATTTACTGTCTGCCTACGGGCTGTAAACATAATTAACAAATCCTAGGGTTGATCATGTATGACCGAACTCTTGCTAGTCCTATCATTTTGTACGACTAGCTTCATGATCATCCGATATGTAATATTTGGGACGCCTTATATATATATATTTGATGCTCTAACATCTTGTAACTCTGTTAATTGCTGGAGATTGAGACAACAGGCTTGACCTTAAGAGACTGCTGGCTTGTAGTAAACCCTCATATCTAGACAGCCGTGACCGTATAGTTGAGATGTATTCTATTTCAATATACGTAGCTGGCTATGTCCGCCCCCGCTCTCCAGTATTCTGGTTTTGGGGCGTGACATGGTTTAAGTGGTGGCCCATGCAGGTCTTGGCATTCAAGAAATGTGAGGGTTTACCGAATAGATGTCTCAATCAATATTCGTCCTTGATCTCTGCTCGTATCTTCAAATCCCTGAGAATCTCGACCTGATCACATGCTTGTATCATTGATCTGTCCTGGTCCTTCTCTTACTGTTCCCTATGTCGTCTTCTTCAGCGGCATTGCTCCCGGACCTGCCAACCAGCCAGAGGAAGCTCGACAAGCACCCCAGCGCCAGGAAGATCAAGCTCAGCACTCTGGAGTAGCCTCCCGAGTTATGCTTTCCGGAGGCTCAGAACCTCCAGTTCAGGCAGCTCCGCCCGTTCAACCAGCTAGACAGGATGAGGGACCTTTGGTAGGGCTTATCAGAGAACTGCTTGCATCCCAAGATCGTCGAGGCGACGCCTTGCACCAGGAAGTTCATGATGCACTAAACCGAGGAGGTCCCCAAGGGAATCAGGCGGCCAACAGTTTCAAGCGCTTGAATCCTCCCTTCTTTGACGGCAGTGAAGATACGATTGTCGCGGACGCTTGGCTTCAGGATACCGAGGTGGTTCTAGAAGCAGCTAGGATACCTGAAAATGAGAAGGTGGCGGTGGTACGCCTGCAGTTGTTAGACTTGGCTCGCGATTGGTGGACAGCTCAGGCCATGGGGTTAGCGGCACCAGTCACTTGGGCGACGTTCAGAAAGAGGTTCCAGACAAAGTACTTCGATGCGGTGGCACGGTACGACCTGCAGACCAGATTCACCAACTTGAAGCAAGGAGGCAGGACGGTCGATGGCTATGCGACCGAGTTTTCCAGGCTGAGTAGGTTCGCCCCCACTTTGGTGGTGACCGAGTTCGATAGGGCTCAGCGGTTCCAGCAAGGGCTGCACTTAGAGATATTATTGGCTGTAGAGCAGTTCGAGCACCAGACGTTCGATGCAGTGTTGAAGGCAGCAAGGAGGCATGAGTATACCTCCCAGAGAATTGTGGACATGACCGGAGGCAGGAAGCGGTCCCACAACCAGATGCACCAATCATCAGCTCCAGCCCTGGCAGCTAGGGGTATAACCATTGGAACTCCGAGGCGGGCGGCCTCAGTGACGTCGGTTCAGCATTCGACCCCGACGTACCCGTAGCAGCAGAAGCAGAAGCAGTCTTCCACGGTGGGATGTTCTTATTGCGGGAAGCCGGGCCATGTAGTGGCAGAGTGTCGTATGGCACAGAGATTGTGTCTGGCTTGTGGAGGAGCAGACCACCAGATAGGGACCTGCCCGAATAGGGGAGGTCCATCATCATCCAACCTTTCTAGTTCTTCGGTGAGAGGACCAGCCCCAGTTCCAGTCCAGCAGCAGCAGCAACAGCAGTACCCGAGGCCATTGGCGCCCCAGGCCCAGGCCTTCCAACAGCAGTTCACCCAGGCTCCAGCACAGAGTCGGCAGAGGGGTTCCCAACAGAGAGGACCCGCAGCTAGAGGTCAGGCTATGATAATGACCATGGAAGAAGAAGTTGCACCAGGTGAGGTAGTGGCAGGTACTATTCTCGTCAACACCTTTCCAGCATCTGTATTATTTGATTCTGGTGCATCGCATTCATTCATGTCTGCATAATTCGCGACACGGATAGGATTGGAGCCCGAGTCATTATCAGTGAGGCTCAATATACTTACTGGTAATGGTCTTGTGGGAGTAGATCGAGTGTTTTCCTCGTGTCGGATCGTAGTTAGCGGTAGAGAGTTCCCCGCTAGGCTCATAGAGTTCCCTATGGCAGACTATGATGTAGTCCTAGGCATGGATTGGTTGAGGAACCATTATGCTAGGATAGACTGCCATGTTGGCAGAGTTATCTTTAGTATTTCCGGAGAGCCAGAGTTTTCATTTTCCAGAGGCACAATAGAGCTATCTCCTCCAGTATTGCGGATGGCAGTAGCAGCAGTACAGTTGCCCCGGATAGTTGAAGAGTTTCCAGATGTCTTCCCAGAGGAACTTCCAGGGATGCCACCAGAGCGGGAGATCGAGTTCACCATTGACTTGATTCCCGGGACAGCACCAGTATCAGAGCGAGTCTACAGAATGACGTCTTCAGAGTTAGAGATTTTCTACAAGATGATTGAAAAACTCAGGACCAAGGGATTCATTCGTGCAAGTGGATCGCCTTGGGGAGCCCCGATGCTTCTTGTGAAAAAGAAGGATGGTACGTCTAGGCTATGTATAGATTATTGTACCTTGAACTCAGTGCCAATCAAGAACAGATACCCTCTCCCGAGGATAGATGACTTGTTTGATCAACTCAAGGGGGCTTCAGTTTTCTCGAAGATAGACTTACGGTCAGGATACCACCAGATCAGAGTCAGAGAGCAGGACATCCCGAAGACGGCGTTCAGATCTAGGTACGGGCATTGGGAGTTTCTAGTTATGCCCTTTGGAGCGACCAATGCGCCGACAGTATTCATGGACCTCATGAACCGTATTTTTATGCCTTACTTGGATCAGTTTGTGATAGTGTTCCTTGATGACATCCTGGTCTACAGCAAGAGTGAAGCAGAGCATGAGGAGCATCTCAGGATCGTCCTTCAGACGCTTAGGAAGCACCAGTTGTACGCCAAGTTCAGTAAATACGAGTTCTGGCTCGATCGCATTTCGTACTTGGGTCACATCATTACCCGAGGAGGAGTGGAAGTGGATTCCCAGAAGATTGTGTCCATCGAGTCTTGGCCAATACCCAGCTCAGTGGCAGAAGTTCGCAGCTTTCTTGGATTGGCCGGCTACTACCGGCGGTTCGTCTCTAATTTTGCAAGGATTTCAGTGCCGATGACCCAGTTGACCCGCAAGGATGTGCCGTTCGTTTGGACAGCAGAATGTCAGGAATCATTTGAGAAGTTGAAGCGAGGTTTGATAACGGCTCCCATTCTCACCCTTCCAGATGGGATAGGAGGATTCGCAGTTTATTGCGATGCTTCAGGCAGAGGATTGGGATGTGTTTTGATACAGCATGGGAAGGTAATTGCTTATGCGTCACATCAACTCCGTGATCATGAGAAGAATTACCCGACCCACGACTTGGAGCTAGCAGCAGTAGTGTTTGTACTTAAGTTGTGGAGGCACTACTTGTACGGAGACAGAGTGGAGATATTTACTGATCATAAGAGCCTGAAGTATGTTTTTACCCAGAAGGATCTTAATATGCGGCAGAGAAGATGGCTCGAGCTACTGGTGGACTACGATGTGGATTTGCAGTATCATCCAGGGAAGGCCAACGTTGTAGCAGATGCGTTGAACCGGAGAGCCGGAGTTTATTTCCTGACGGCACAACCAGAGCTATTGGCAGATCTTCAGAAGATGGGTATAGAAGTTGTCCTCCCTTCCAATGTGGCCTTGATGGCCAGCCTACAGATTCAGTCCACCATAGTTGAGAGGATCCGGACCGCACAGTTAACAGATTCCAAGATTCAGCGGCTCAGAGCAGAGTGCGAGACAGGGAGAAGGCCAGCGTTATGTATTCATGAGGATGGTACGCTTCGACACGGCACGCGTCTTTGTGTACCCAGTAGAGATATCAGACATAAAGTCATGGCAGAGGCTCACAGTTCGCAGTATTCCATCCACCCAGGCAGCACGAAGATGTACAGAGATATTCGTCAACACTTTTGGTGGAATGGTATGAAGAGAGAGATAGCCCGGTATGTCTCTCGATGTTTGGTTTGCCAACAGGTCAAGGCTGAACATCAGAGGCCAGCTGGACTTCTTCAACCCTTGCCGATTCCAGAATGGAAATGGGAGCACCTTACCATGGATTTCGTGACTGGGTTACCCAGATCTCCGGCAGGCAGAGATGCTATTTGGGTCATTGTGGACAGGCTTACCAAGGTGGCACACTTTCTTCCATTTAGAGTTGGACAGTCGATGGCACAACTAGCAGAGATGTATCTCAGGCAGATCGTCAGACTTCACGGAGTGCCAGTCAGCATAGTATCAGACAGGGATACGAGATTCACATCGCACTTCTGGCGCAGTCGTCATCAAAGTTTGGGGACTCGTCTCAAGTTCAGCTCAGCGTATCATCTGCAGACAGATGGGCAGTCAGAGCGTACTATACAAACTCTCGAAGATATGTTGCGGTCATGTACCCTTGACTTCGGTGGTTCGTGGGAGGATCACCTGCACCTGGTGGAATTCTCGTACAACAATAGTTTCCAGGCCAGTATCCAGATGGCACCCTTCGAGGCTCTGTATGGCAGGAAGTGCATATCCCCGTTAGCATGGGACGATGTCGGAGAGAGGCAGATGCTCGGTCCAGAACTGATTTCTCAGACGGTTGAAGTGGTCAGGAAAGTCAGAGATCACCTCCGAGTTGCTCAGGATCGCCAGCGCCATTGGACCGATGCTCATCGGCGTCCCTTAGAATTTGTCGTCGGCGACCATGTATTCCTTAGGATCTCGCCTACCCGCGGCGTCATTCGTTTTGGCGTGCCGGGAAAGCTTAGTCCTAGGTATATAGGGCCGTTCGATATTCTGGAGTGAGTAGACGATGTGTTCTATCGTCTCGCTCTTCCGCCGTCGCTAAGTGAGGTACATGATGTATTCCATGTATCCCAATTAAGACGGTACATCCCGGACCCGAGCCATATCCTAGATCATTCGGAATTGGTTGTTGGTACCAACCTTTCGTATGAGGAGAGGCCCGTGTCTATATTGGACCGGAGAGAAAAGACGCTCAAGAACAAGACTATTAACTTAGTCCGTGTTGCTTGGGGTCATCACTCTCTAGGAGAGTCAACATGGGAGCGTGAGGACGACATCCGATCGCGATATCCCTACCTGTTTGACTCGTGAGGTATAATGTCTTTCTTATGCCTTACGCTTTTCCTTTCCTTGCTTGCATTGTATGATTGTATGATTGAACTGCTTAGTGTAGCTTGCCTGTGCTTAGTATAGCTTGTCGTGGCAATCTCTAGCTCCTTGATTAAATTCCGAGGACGGAATTCTTTGAAGGTGGGTAGAGTTGTCACCCCTATTTCCTATATTTCGTATTTGTACTCGTGATTTGATTTTGGCACGTATTTTATTTTCTTGACTTGTGGATTCGGGTTCTCTTAAATGGGTTTTGGACCATGGCTTGGTTTTATTTTGTGGAGTTGGTTTGGTTTGATTTGGTTCATCATGAGTGGAACACCTTAGCCTATTCTCCACCTCCATTCCATCACAACCACCCTCATTAAAACCCACCAACTTCTTCTCTCTCCTCCATAACTCTATTAATTTCTTTCAACTTCTTCTTCTTCCTTCTTCCACACAACTCCCCAACCCATAGGCAAGTGCACCTTGCCATCAAATAAGTACCACTTTTTCTTTGTCTATTAACTAGATTAGGCCATGGAGAACAACTTTAGAACTTGACATTTTGTGATTTGGAGCTTTCATTTTTCTAGATCTAGATTTTAACCATTTTCAAAAATCCTTGGTTTTGATCCATTAAACTTCGATTTTTGCATGTTTTGATGCTTCCATGTGGAAGAGAATTCGATTTTACTCAAGTTAGAACTTTGAAAATCTAAATTTGGTTTTGATTTGGCTAAGTTATGAAGATTTAAAGTTTTTGGTGTTCTTGAGGAGTTCATCTCAGCCTTGGTGAAGGCTCTCGGCCAGTGCTCTTTAGCACTTGACCGTTTGCGCACCCCGGCCTGTGCTCTTTAGCGCATGGCCGATTGCGCATAGGCTCAGCCAGTGCTTTGTGCTGCGCTGGATTGCGCTGGCGCAAGCTAGCCATGCGCAAGCCAGCCATGCGCAAAGTAACCCCTGCGCACTCGACCGTTGCGCAGTCCATACTCTGCGCAGTCTACCCTTGCGCAATCCAATTGATGCGCAAGGCATCCCCTGTGCCCCTTTAACCCTGTGCCCCTTGACCCCCTGCGCAGTCTACCCTTGCGCAAGGTAACCCTTGCGCAAGACAACTCTTGCGCAGCTCTTCCATGCGCAGTGCATACCCTGTGCAGCCCAACCCCTGACCCCCTTGCACAACCTACTTGTCTATGATGAATTGTTATTTCTTTAAGCTTGGCTCTTCTATAGTCCTATATATATTGGTATTTTATTAGATATTTTACGTCCCTTTTATATCCTTACGCCTTTTGTCACGAACTGATTTTTACTTAATATGTTTGGAATGACTATTGTACATGGCATAGTATGACAAAAAACTAGCATAACACGACAGTGACCCGTAGTGGTGCACTCCTGACATGACCAACCTGACATGATAGTAGCCCGTCGTGGCGCACTCCTGACAGTACCCTGACATGATTTATCTTGATAACTTGATAGTGGCCCGTGGCGGCGCACTCCTGACTTGACTTGACTTGTAACTTGTAACTTGACTCGTATAATCAACTTGACACCGTGGGTGCTCCTGCTTGCTTGCTTGTACAATCCACTTGTCTTGTCTTGCATCATGTCTAGGACGTGACTTCCTGGGTACCACGGCCAGGGACGCGCGCTAATTTGGATTAGGCTAATTATTAGATCAAACTAGAACATGGAGAATTCTCAGTCACAGGCAATCTCGTTATCTGGGCGCTTTAATGGACTTGTAGCTTGCCGACGAGTAGAGCACATTTCCAGCACACTGTCATGTGTTGCACCCTCTAAGTCACCTAAGGGTACATTTGTCTCCCGGGCAATGTACCCACCTATAACTCTCAACCCGCGAAAGGATAACTGGATGGTCTGCAGGGCTTGGGACTGGAAATTCTCACTTGCATCTTGTTAGTAATTAGGCTTGTGATAACCCTAGTTAGTTAAAGTAGTAAGCCGTAGTACTTGCTTGGCCGATTGTGAATGAATGGTGTCCAGCTCTGTCTAAGTCTTGTCTAGCCCCTGTACCTGGAACTCTTGATCATGATTGTTTTACTTATCTCTAACGATAAATGGGTAGAGACAGTGAGCTATTCAGGCGAAGGGGTACAATCCCGGTCCTTGTTTGGTTTAAGGATTGTAACCTGGCTCCCGGAATGGTTCCACGTCCCTAGTCGTTTATCGCCCTGTGTACTTTACTACTTGTACTTTCTTTTATTCTTTATGTTCTGATATGCTGGCTTTTGTTCTTATTTGTGGCCTCCTTGTGGCACTTGCTCTTTCTGGGGTTTGACCCAGCTGGTTTTGTGTGGCCAGATTTCGGAGCAGCTCCCGAGGATCTACCAAGCTTCCAGCCCAATAGTGAACACTAGACGAAATCCGGGCTACGAGTGGGTTTTCCCTTTTTGTTTCACCCACTTATATGTAAATTTATTCTTTTGAGGCGTTTAGCCGACGAGCACCTGTTAGCTCGATGCACATTTATTTACTGTCTGCCTACGGGCTGTAAACATGATTAACAAATCCTAGGGTTGATCATGTATGACCGAACTCTTGCGCTAGTCCTATCATTTTGTACGACTAGCTTCATGATCATCCGATATGTAATATTTGGGACGCCTTATATATATATTTGATGCTCTAACATCTTGTAACTCTGTTAATTGCTGGAGATTGAGACAATAGGCTTGACCTTAAGAGACTGCTGACTTGTAGTAAACCCTCATATCTAGACAGCCGTGACCGTATAGTTGAGATGTATTCTATTTCAATATACGTAGCTGGCTATGTCCGCCCCCGCTCTCCAGTATTCTGGTTCTGGGGCGTGACAGAGGTCCAAGAAGCTTCTGGATGGTCCGTGAAGTTTCCTTTTCTATTGCTAGGGAATAAACCTGGAATATGTCGTTCCAGTTATGGTAGAAAAGAATAATTCTTGGAATATTCCTTCCAGAACTTTTCATGTAAAGCTCTCTGAGCACTTATAAAAGGGGAAGGCTTTCATTTGTTCCTCACCACCTAAACTTGTAAGCATTTTTCATTCAATAAAGAAATCTTACGAGTCTCTTCTTTGCTCCACTATTCTTAATTTCTTTAGCGATCTAGCTAAGTCGTGTTGGAAAGGCTTGCACAAGTCTTGACGGAGAAAGACAATACGCCGCATGGGACGAAGTGCTAGCAAAAATACTAAGTTCGTGACAATTGGCTATATATCTTAGCTGTGAAGAAAAGACAGAGCGACTATTAATTCCCATCTACACATATATATATATATATATATATATATATATATATATATATATATATATATATATATATATATATATATATATCTTGTGCAAGTTGAATATTTCTTTATCAGAATTAATTAATGTTTTGGTGACTTCTTCCAAGAATTAAATATAGAATTGGACTGGGGCACTACTTCGAAGACTTGAGACTTGTTCCAAGCTTAGAAAAGGAAGGGAGGTGGTGGTGGTTGGTTGGTCGTGCACCTTCCTCGCGCGTGTCATATAATATTATATGGACGGGTTCATGATCAACAACCCCCACCCCACAAGAAAGAATTAAATAGTAGTTGTTTATAATTGAACTGGTCGTCAGGAACATAGGGGAACGTCTTCATCATGTTGATGTTGGTGGAATAAGCAATCTCCTCGACTACCATCTTGCACAATTCACTTCCACTTAATTAAGAGCAATACTCGATCGTCACAGTGGACCATGTGTATCTACAATGCAAAGTGCAAACTATGGATTTGTCATGCCCCACACGTCAGAGAGATCTATAGTGAAGTATATAAAGTAGAGAAGTGAATGGAGATTAGATTATGTACTGTATACTCTAATAACTTACTTTATCAATCACCATTCTCATTCATGATACATAAAAAGGTGGTGATGATCAAAGACAAAAGTAACATGCATGCATGCATGCATGCATGTTCTAGAAAGGGTGTCAGTGAATGTTGAAGCTTACCTGCTCGATCTAGAAGTTCATTGGCAAGTTTGTCATTTTCTTTTCTTAACTTGTATGATAAGAAAATCTTCCTTTGGTTTAAAGCTACCTATGTGCCTTGACCAATGACCATTGTTTCACACTCTGTCAGATGCCATTGTTTTGCTTATGAATAATGCTATTTGTAACTCTAAATTGTATCTCCAAATCGTCCCTCCTTACGTGGCAGCTAATGTGATATGCTGATGTGCCAGCTGACGTACGTGATAAATTTTAAAATTAAAATTAAAATTAACATTAAAATTAATGTTAACATTAAATTAAAATTAATATTATCGTTAACATTAACAATAATATTAATATTAACATTAATTAATATTAATTAATATTAATATTAACATTAAATTAATATTAATATTAACATTAAATTAATATTGGAAAAATTGGATAATTAACTTTTTGGGTTAAAATTTGTCATGTTGTCGGTCATGTCAGATAACACGTAATATTATTTAACAAGCCACATCAGCTGCCACATATAAGGAGGAATGTATTGAAGGAACAATTTGAAGGTACGAATAGCATGTACGAAAAGTCTTTATCAAAGAAAAACTTTATCTACTAACCAAGCAATTAAGGAAATTCGATTAGCAAGAAATTTACTTTTATCAACGAGGTCGAGCTAGTGTAACGAAATAATTAACCTTTTTTTTCTCATGCTCAAAGTCTTAATTATGGATGTCTAACCATATGATATGATGAACTATACGTGGCCGGCCCACAACTCAATGAGTGGGCCCACCGTCGAATATCGAAGGGTTGGTGGGAGGGGGAAGTGTGGACCCAAATAAATTAATCTTCATCGGACCAGAGGACGCATTTACGGAATTGCCCTCTCCCCGAAACAAACGCGTCAATTCACACCGTCAAACACGGTCTGTCCTCCGCGTCCTTTTCCCGGTCCAAAAAAATCACCAAACACCAACCTCATTCGCTCATATTATGCCACGTGTACCGTTAAAAGCCAGCTGCTCGACAATACAACGGCTTCGGAGAGAGTATGCTGTTTAAACGGCGACAGGGGATGGCAACCTACCATTGCATTTGCAGTTTTGGTCCGTTTGTATGTCGCAGATCTGTGAATATGAAGTCTGAGGAGGGTTTTTCTGCAGAAAACTTAATTTCTGGAGGGAGGGGTGAGAGTGACAGATGTAGCCTCGATGGGAGCGACTCGTGGAAGCGAGAGGTGACAGCAGAGGGAGGGGGAGGAATGGAGAAGAAGAAGATTATGATGACGAAGAAGAGTTGGAAATGGCGGATCCATTCTCCATTCCCTTTCCCTCTACAAAAACCCTAACTCTCTCCTCCACGTCTGCTACATTGTCCTCCTCCTCTTGAACCAACTATAGGGTTTGGCCATGGCGGAGGCGCCGAAGCTTCTCTACATAACGGTGGTGGACGAGGCGGGGGACGATAATGGCGGCGGAGGAGGAGGAGGAGGCGAGGATGTGAGGGGGAGATCGACGTTCCGGTACACGCGGCCGGTTCTCCAGAGCGTCCTCCAGCTCATGGGATGCAAGGCCCGCCATGCTTTCAAGGTTCTTGTTCTTCTCGATCCATTCCATTTTGATGGTCTATAGAGTTTGAATTGATTTGTTGATAGAAAAGATTACATCTTTATTGGATTTATGTTTATTGATTCTAGTTATATAGAGAGAGAGAGTAGATCTCTCTGTAGCTTTCAGTATTTCTCCAGCTTGTATTCAAACAACTTTCATTTCTGACTGCTGTTGATGATATATGATGGTGTATAAGTATAGTATAGCTCAACAAGTTTCCGGGTGGGGTGGGGGGGAGGGGGGTGGGGGGGGGGGGGGGGGGGGGGGTGTTACATCCTTCGGTTCTGTTCTGTTCTGTTGTGTTCCACAACAGAGACATCAAGGAGCTCATGGGGATCGGCGACGGGTTCTCGGTCGGCGGTGATGCAGAGTAGGAGAGAATAATAGAACAAGAGTGAAGAGTGTATGTCAGGGTCGGTCTGTCTGTCTACTTTATCCCGAAGGATGAACCAGGGAACAGTCATCCCGCAAATCTGAATGCTTTGGGTCGGTAAGAGTGAGGAAATAGAATTGGCAAATTAATTTTGGGATCTTGGGCTGAGCTGGTGTAGGCAGGACGAGGTTCTGTAGGTGCTAGGAAGGGAGGTTCTGTAGGTGCTAGGAAGGTTATGTTGCACAGGCGCGGACACAGACAGTACATGACACCATATGAAACATGCCACTAATCTCATGTGTGCATTCTTCCTTTAAACTTGCTCACTTTCAGTTTACATTGGCCAGATTGCATTTCGTTTGTTGATGCGTGATTAGAGCAACTAATACTTACTCCATCTCTTATCAGGGAAGGCCTTTCTTTTCCTTTTATTTGTACTCGTTGTTCTAGTTTAGGTGCTGAAACAGCAGTCCCTTTTTCCTGCCAGATAAGTAAAAGGGTTTTCGAAGTGATGAGAACCGAATTATCAGCTGACACTCTGCCCCTCCAAAAGTTAGAGCCAGATGCTACGGCTACGGAGAGTACTGCCAGGGAGAAAACTGATCAGGAACAATCTGGCTTCACCAGTCAAGGAGCGGTCGCTGGCTGCTTGGATCAGGAAGATGTGGAGAGGAGTCATTCAGTGCCCTTTGAACTGTACAAAAGGTTAACCACTGTAGTTGTTACCAGAGAGAAGTTCCTAAAAGGCACTTGTGGTGCTCTCTCAGAATATAAGTATGTCGGGCCAAATCAGAGGGCCGACCTGGTGCTGGCTTGCAGGTACCACATCCTAATTACATAGTCATAAATATTGGGACCCTAATTCAACCAGTAGATATAGATCAGGTTAGTCATTTTAGATGGATTGCATGTATCGTGGTGTCTCTTACAGTCTTATCATGCCTTCTTATTAGTTGGTTCCTTCCTTGCCTGTAATGGTGTTTACGAATCTGCTGTTTAAAGTGATGCCTTCGACTACCAACAAACCTGATGCTTGGTGGAGGTGTAGAGTATATGATAATACTTCCTGCGTATTACTTATCGTGTTGAGTGTGTCCCACAATCATGGAGCGTATGAATAATTTAAGGAACAGGGGAATGCAAATACTGAAGGGGATACTCATTGCAATACTGCAAGGGGATACTCATTGCAACCGATATGTGTTGCACATTCTATTATTGTTATAATTTGCATCTGCGAATGGAATATGTGCATGTAATCTAGGTCATATTATACATGTCTGTTAAATGTCTTTGTGCTACTGTTTCTTGTTCAATCATCAATTGTTTATCATAACAAGAGATGGAGGAGCTGTCATGATGGAGTTTCCATCTCATAGAAGATGGAGTTATAGAAGATGGAGTTGCCAGCTCATAGTAAAGTGCAAGCAATATTTACTAACCTTGTTGACAAGTTTTATGTTGGATGTCATTTGTGGCATTGTGTTCTTAGCGTGCTCACCTTTTTCTCTCAACTGTTACAATAAGCAATCTTCAATAGTTGCTGCTAGAAATAAAAGTTCCAATAACCCTGCAAATGTGTATTAAAAAGCTAGGCAAGGCTGCAAGCCAAGGAGCTGCAAATGTGAGTTCATAAGGATGCTATTAAAAGATTCAAGCTTCCAAGATCATGATTAGTATTAACCAAGTTGGGGCATATGCTATGTTTACTTGTTGATTCTATTAATGATGAAGTGAAGCCTTCAGGAATTTTAGTCAAAGATGGAAATTTCTTTTGATACATAGTCAATGTGATAGGGCGTTTGACTGTATTTTATAGTTTCATAGAAATATTCTGATATATGCAGAGAATATACAGCAGAGTGCAAACTTCTAGGTTGTGGCCAGAAGCCTTTTTTTCCAGACATTTTGTTGAATTTTTATTTCCCCTAGTACTCTTGATATGCTAGCTGTAACTTATAGGCTTCTTTTATGCTGTTTACTCTTGACTTCTTTAAGCTCTCATTATGTTTTTGGTTGATTTTCAATTCATCTAGAATTCGAGAAAGGAAGGAATCTGTGACGGTTCTTTTGTGTGGTACAAGTGGTTGTGGGAAGTCTACTTTGTCGTCTTTACTGGTAATTATGTTGTCCCCTTGAAGTCATCTTTCTCACTTTTGCTATGTGCTTATTTACTTCAGCTGCTTTAGAATGTTTCCTGCAAAGTGCATTATGAAGTTCTGGAAGAAAAAAAAAAACTGTGGATCTTGGTGTTATATGTTCCAGTTTCTTCATTTGGTTTCATAAATTAACACTCATCTTGGTTTTCCTTTATATTCAAGCAGCCCTTTTCTGAGCTAAGATCTCTTGAGATCTTCATACATATATTGTTGCTTTTCAAACTTCTTAAAGTTATTTAGATCATCTTATATTGAGAACCAATGATAGAGTATCTTATTTATTTTGTCACTTTATGCCTATGGATAGGCACTTTAACCATGTACTGATAAATTTGTTAGGTGAGCATCATATGAATTTGAGAACACACCAATTATAATTAGCTAGTGCATTGTATATGAGTGTCTATATGCTCTTATCGTTTATTTATTTTATTTGTTTTACGTGGTCGTCTTATAATTAGCATGTATTATTCATTTCATTCCCTCTGATTATGTAGTTGCTTTATTTGCTCCTCAACTAAAAAGCTGGTCTATAGTCCGAACCAAAAGGGGAAGAAAAAATGTTACGTCCTCTTGTTTGTTTGTATTCGGTGGTGGAAATAATTTACTTACAATGCTTAAAGAGATTTGCAATTCATGAACCTTAAGAGTTTTCCCTTTCGAATACATATTATCACCATTTTACACGTGCTTAAAGCAATGTCTCTCCAAATTTCATATTTTGCAGTTATTGTTGTCCCATGTATGTATGTGTCTTTTGAAGGTCTTTATACATGTATTATTCATTTCGTTCCCTCTGATTATGTAGTTACCTTATTTGCTCCTCAACTATCAGCTGGTCTACAGACCGAACCAAAAGGGGAAGAAAAAAATGTTATGTCCTCTTGTTTGTTTGTATTCGGTGGTGGAAATAATTTACTTACCATGCTTAAAAAGATTTGCAATTCATGAACCTTAAAGAGTTTTCCCTTTCGAATACATATTATCACCATTTTACACATGCTTAAAGCAATGTCTCTCCAAATTTCATATTTTGCAGTTATTGTTGTCCCATGTATGTATGTGTCTTTTGAAGGTTAGTTTTAACTTTTTGTCTGTATCTAAACAGGGAAGCAGATTGGGTGTTACAAATGTCATTTCTACTGATTCAATACGCCACATGATGAGGAGCTTTGCTGATGAGAAACAGAATCCTCTCCTTTGGGCTTCAACATATCATGCAGGAGAATGCTTAGACCCTGTGGCTGTTGCTAAAGCAAAGGCTAAACATAGAGCAAAAAAACTCGCTGTCATCTCTCATTCAATGGCAAAAAAAGAACAATCTACTGTAGGTTCAAGTGAAAAGCCTGGTGCCCTAGCCCTAGAACAAGCTCCTTCTGCCGATTTGATTGGCAAGAAGCAAATGGCCATTGAGGGATTTAAAGCACAGAGTGAAATGGTTATTGACAGCCTTGACCGCTTGATCACTGCATGGGAAGATCGGAAAGAATCTGTTGTTGTTGAGGGTGTCCACTTAAGCCTCAACTTTGTGGTGGGTATATGTGCTTATGTTAAATTACTATTTTCATTGTTTGTGCTTTATTAAGTAAAGAAGTGATCATAAGGTAAACCATATTATTTCATTGAATTTAGCAAATCTGTTGTGCACTCAGAATTCTTCGTTGCCAACTGACAATTCAAGAAATGTACTTTCTCCTTGCTGATTTATTTCTGTTCTTTTGCTAGATGGGGCTCATGAAGAAGCACCCTTCAATTATACCATTTATGATTTACATTACAAATGAGGATAAACACACGGAACGATTCGCAGTACGTGCAAAGTACATGACATTGGACCCAGCAAAAAATAAGTATGTTAAGTACATTCGTAATATCAGAACAATTCAGGAATATCTTTGCAACCGGGCTGACAAGCATTTGGTACCTAAAGTAAATAACACCAATGTTGACCGGAGTGTGGCTGCTATCCATGCCACTGTCTTTAGCTGCCTAAGGAGGCGAGAGGCAGGAGAACACTTGTACGATTCAACCACTAATACAGTTCCCATAGTACATGAAGAATACAGAAACCAGTGTACTGCGAACTCTTTGAGTTCTAAGGGAATGTTCCAATTGATTCAAAGGTTGGGTTCGTCAAGGCATCTGATGGCTCTTCTTAATACAGACGGCTCTGTTGCGAAGGCTTGGCCTGTTGAATCTGGTGATGGTAAAGGGAGGTCCACGTCTTGCAACAGCAATGAGAGGTTCATGGGAGGCCGTATGTACGGTCCCTTACAGATTGGGAAGGCAGAGCCAGTTAATCTTCAATTTGGTAATTATGGGATCAGTGCTTGGCCTAGTGATACTGGTGGTACCAGTCATACTGGAAGCATTGATGACTCGAGGGCTGATGGCGCGGATACAGGGAGCGGATATTATTCTTCTTGTTGCAACTCTCCAAGAATGTCAGATGGACCTGCTAAAGAAGTAAGTATCATTTATGATATTATGCTTCTCTTGAATTTGTCCCTATTTTGCATTATATGCTGGAAATCTCCTGCTTTTTATTGGAGTGATGGATTGATTTTGTTTCGTGGTCATGTTAACGATATGGTTTGATCAACCTCCTTATTCTAGATTCTATATCAAAATTAATTTACATTTGGATGATTGGTACTCTCTGTATTTACTGTTCTGACTTCTATCCCAAGTGTGGCTACAAAAGAGGTAAGAAGAAAGGTTCAAAGGAACTGCTCTGTCCACCTACCATATACGGAAAGATTAAACTATGCTTCAGCCCTTGATTTGAGCAAAGTGTACCATTGCTACTGCTCCAAACTTGAAGTTCTGATTTTTGTAGTTGTCCTCACATGCCCATGCAAGTTCCCTCTCTTAACTGGTCAACTTGCATGACTTAATGTTTTCTATTAACTTGGTGGCGTCTACTGGAAGTATGGATTGGGTTGTTGGAACCTAAATGGGGCATGTAGCGAGCTTATTACAAGTTTAACTAGCAAATGATCATTGGTCCCTTAAAGCTTTACCTACCTTTTCTTGTAAAAGGTTTTCGTCCAACCCCAGCAATAATGGTGAGGCTTAGGTTAACTAATACGAAATAAGATTTTTGTATAGTCAGGAATATTTAATTAAAGTTAACATGGTCAGTCGAGATAGCTTTTCTTGATAAGAATGCAACATGAGCGTCATGAAGTGGAACTACCTGTCTCATACTTGGACGTTAAATGGCTACCGTCAGTTAGAGTATTCATCTCGCTGGATGTCCATGACATTAATATTGGGTCAGTGAAAGATCTAAACTATGATTTACTTTCTAGAGAGAATTATTTTGTGAAACTGGTGTGTATGGAAGAGTTGTTTTCTTCTTTGTAACATACAGAACCCTATCAATGAAGAATGATTTGTTTTCTACCAATTTTTTATTGGTATTAATTGAACTCAACATAAGTTTTCCCCTTTTCAGTTTATAACATTAATACTTAATTATTTGTGATGGGACCCTCTTAATGACATACAATTTTGGTGTACTTTGGTATGTCACATGCGTATGCTATCTAATTAGTTGTTATTTGTACTAAATAATACTTCCATATTTTAGATCTTTCTTTTTTGTTCCAGCTTAAAGAGGGCATATCAGTTTCTGGCAGTGATGAAGAAGCTGATGATCCGCCTGACATGGACAGCGATGAGGATCTAAGTGACCTGGACAAGAAAGAAATTCATGAAGAGGTAAGCATCTTTTATCTGTGCTGAATAGGTCCTTGAAAGTTTGGTAGATGCAGTGACAGATGATTTGTTTGCTTTTGGTCATTATGTAAGAAAAATTAGTATAGTTGCTGAATAATAGCATGAATATTATGTTAACTCATAAACCATTGCATTTCCCCTTTTGTTTTTCTTGTGGAAGTTATTAGAGGAAACTATGTGCTTCAATAAAGTTAAGCATCATCTATGAGTTTCTAATTGTCCACTAGGAGGGATACAAAGTTAGGAAAATAATTACTCCATGGAGGATATCACAAACAAGAAAGCCTCCTGAAATTTTGGTGCTAGCTTTTTTATTCCTCTTCTACTTTAAGGGCCATTTCTCTGTAAGACTTCTTTGCAGTCCCAGTTCGAGTTTGTTTAGGCCTCTCAGCTCTTTTAACTAAAATATCTTATCGCTCCTAACTTGTGAATCTACTGGTCTATGTTGCTTATGTTAAAACCACCTGAGATCCCATCTAGCATTCTCATTTCAACTATACTCATTTTCTGGACAGTTTTAAATTGCCCCCAAAGCATGGTTGGTCATAGAATTTTTTCCTTCAACTTCAAGTGTATTCTATCTTGACAAAGCACTCCAGAGGCATCTCATGTTCCAACGATTCTGTTTTACTTAATGAAAAACATCCTAATCAATCTTTGTTATGAGGAATGATTAATCCTGGAAACTGAGGACTGCCACTGCTAGGTATCTCTTGCCCGTCAATATGGCTCCTTGCTTGTTTATTTTCTTGACTTTTGGTCTAAGTTGCATTTTATATAGTTTGTTTTTGTCTTACTAATTAAAATGCTTAGTTTCAAGCTTTTATCTCCGGAATTCTATTTTAGAAACTTGGACAATATCATAGGCGGACATTGTGCACAATGAAACCTCATCTTAGAAATGCCTACGTATATATGCGCAAAGAGGGAATAGAGAGAACTTAAAGCAGAATTTTTTACTTCAAATGAGAGAAAGTAATAGGAAACAAAGTATGTCTCTCTAGAGTAAATATCTTTGGGGGTATGGATACCCTAAGACATGAGTTTTTGGTATAGGTTGGAGGAGATTTTTTTTTCTCTTCCGACTTTTATGCGTTGAACGGATGTAATGCATGGTTGTGATTTGCCTAATTTTGATGGAAAATAGGTCTCTATAGAATATGTTGAAATAACTTAAGGGCTATACTGGAGTTCTCTCTATTTTCTGATTCCCCTTCTGAGAGAAACCACACCAGCCCAGTTTTCTTATATAAGACATGAGTCAATACTTCAAAATGTCAAAGCATAGTATAAAGACGACCTGGTTTAGAAATAAGAATACTGTAGATGCCAAATGACCCACTGTATTCATTGGTTGTTTTATGTGACAGTTGGAAGGCTCTGTTGACGAGGACTCTACCAAGTCGGACGAGGAATATGATGACCTAGCTATGCGAGATGGACAAGAGAATGGGGGCTGGACCGATAATGATGAGGATGCCAATGAACTGACAGTTCTCAAGAAGCTTGCGCAAAATGATTCAGCACTGAGCATGGGAGATGGAGGGAAGTATCAACAGAATCTTGATCTCTTCCAAAAGTTAAGTGAGCGTTTTGCTAAAACTTCACTTCTTTCAAATAAGGAAGGGAGGAATGCAGATGTGAGAACGAGGACTCGTTCCCTCAGCGATACCTCACGGATTTATAGCCACTCGTTGAACATCCCGATGTCTGGAGAATCTGGTTCTGTGTATAGGGAGCCCATCCTTTCAGCAGCCCCTCGGTAGTAGATTGAGATTTTTATAGAACAATCTCTGATGGCAAGAGACTATGGGACTGTCTAATTTTATGTTGCTTCTCACTGTAAATGGTTATATGGTCCTCAGATTCATTTCTAGCCCGTCTTCTCGGCTTGCTTTAGCCACACACATGTGCTAGAGAATACCATAGAGTGTGTATCTTGACCTTATCTTTGATCGGATATTCCTGGTATCTTCTTTGTATCTGCTCAATGGAAGGCAGTTCGGCTGCTGTTAGCACAGGGTCAGAAGTTTTGCTTGAATCATAAGCGACTTATGTTTTTATTGCAAAGGACACGTTTGCATAATACTTTCCCATGTCCATAATGTGACCATCAGAAGCCTTCCAGTACCAAATATACCACGGAAGTTTAGCTGCAGTCTGCAGACTTCTTTTTAGAGAAATTTTGACTTACCTACCACTTTATTTACCATATTTAAGGGTGCATTCTACAGTGTTTACATAAAGGACTTGTTTGATCTAAAATATGGTATAGTGAAATGTAACAGGAAAAAGGACTTGTTTAGGTCGGATCTAAATTTTCTCGAAATTGGACTATAAGGGTCTGCTTGGCAATTGTAGGGGTAGCGGTTATGAGGTGTTTTTAGAGTACCGGTTATGAGGAGTCCGATTTTGGATGGTTTTTAAGTAGCGACTTTTAAACCAGTCCAATCCATGCTTGGTAATTCACTAACGAGCGGTTCTGAAATTTTTTTTACACGAATAAATTAAATAGGGAAGGGTATCAGTAGTTATAATTATATATATTTTTGTGAGGATATAAATGGAATAAAAAAATAGAGCCGCTTAAAACCCACCGATTTGGGGTGTTTATAAAGCCACCCAAAAATACATTACACCAATTTTGGGGGGTTTTTAAGCCGACCAAAACCGGTGCCTCAAAAAAATTAACAAGCAGGGGTTTTCATAAACGATCGGTTCAAAAACACCTCAAAACCGGTGAAAACACCGTTACCAAGCAGACCCTAAGCTGTGTTTTACAGCCTAAGCTGTGTTTTACAGACAAGGTAATGTGCATGATCAGCTAGCTTAGGTTATAAAAGTAGGTTTTTTTTAGGGGCACCCCCATTTCTACTAGGGGGCAGCCCTTACTTAGGGGACAGCCCATTGGGTGGAACTTTTACTAGGGGACAGCCCAAATTTTACTAGGGGGCAGCCCAACCCCCCAAACTCATTTTTTCATCTCATTTCATCATTTCCTCTCTCTCTCTCTCTCCTCCAAAAGAAAAAAAAGAGAAGAGCTCTCTCATCTCCCTAAACCCTACAAATTTCTCCTCCACCATTCCTCCACCCATTTTCTTTCACGAACTCTCCCACGTTCGACGAGATGACACGCAAGTCGAAGACATCGGATGCTAGGTACGTTTTTCCCTAATTTCGTTCTATAATTTTCTAAAAAATTTTTTGAAACCCTAGAATAGTTTTAATTGTCTAAATTTTTTTGATAATTTAGGTTTATAATGTATTTAGGGTTTATAAATGGCATTTTCGAACACGACAAACCCACAATATCTCTTCAAACCCTAACCCTAGAAAACGACAAACTAGCGAGTCGTTTCTGTTGGCCGAGTACAGTAGGACTGCCAAGGTTGTGGCAGTCCTCATGTACACAAGGACTGCCACAGTCTTGGCAGTCCTCTGTTAATAGAGGACTGCCAGGCCTATGGCAGTCCTTGTGTACATGAGGACTGCCACAACCTTGGCAGTCCTAATGTACTCAGTTCTGGGGGTAAGAATAGGGGGTAACAGTCGCACAAATTAGGGGGTAACAGATCTATTTTAGTCTGCATTAGTTATTAATTGTACGGTCGCACAATCTATTGTTCTATAGGGGTGACAGTCCTCCGGACGCACCAAAAAGAATACGTCCCACCGCATCAAAGCGGAAGGAACGCGCCGAACGTCCTCTTGAGCGCCCGATAACAATTTTCGAACCGGAGGGCCAAGGTCGGGCTGGGACACGGAGACCCCCACCGGTTGCACAAGCTCGGTCGAAGCAACGAGCTCGTACTCCTTCTCCTTCCAGTGATGACGACGACGTGCCACTTAGCCAACTCCTACCACCACGTCAAGAGGAGGTCGGTCCTTCTGAAGAGGCCGGTCCTTCTGAGCCGCCTGTCCGGCCTCCAGGTTGCTCAATGTTGGCTTCTTTTGAGAACCATATTGCATATGCAATATGGAAGGACCCGGTATGTGCATTACTTTTGTAAGCTAGCAGTTCAGTATATGATATCTATATGTATTTCATATGTTTTATGTTTTTATATGTTGTTTGATATACAGAGGACATATCGTATGCTTAGGGCTGTGAGTCACGGGAAGAAAACCGTGTCTTGGCCGTTTAGAAGCTTACCGGAGGCCGTCCAGGAGAAAATCGTACAGAGCGGTTTACATAATTTGGCTGATTATGCCTATAGGACAATGGATAGTGCCCTGATATCCGCCTTTGTGGAGAGATGGCACCCGGAGACCAATACGTTTCATCTCCCATGCGGGGAGATAACCATTACACTTGACGACGTGTACCAGATACTAGAGCTACCAGTTACCGGTCGCGTCATGACCAAAGAACATTACAGAGATGAAAAATCGACAAAATGGTACTCAAAGATCGTCAAGTTTGTCTCAAGTAACCTTGGACTTGAGGAAACTAGTTTTACCACTCTCCCGGGCTTCAAGAAATCATATGGAATTTCTCTTTCATTTCTGGTGGAGCACTTCAGGAATATGGAATTGGATGAGGATGATTTTGAGTTGGTCGACGCGATGGCCCGTGCTTACATGCTGTTCGTCCTTGGAACGGTGGGCATTTCGGACAAGTCTGGAACCTCGATACATGCGAGGTACATGCTCAATTTATTGTCCGTGGATGACTTCATCAATATATCGTGGGGTAGCGGTATTCTCGCCTATCTTTACCGCGAACTCGGCATCGCATCCCGTGTCGGGACTAAGACAATTGCTGGATGCCAGACTCTGCTACATGTAAGAAAACTTTCAACGATTTAATCTCGTATACTTCATTTTGTTGTTTATATTTTGTGACTATTAACTTAGTAATTGAATAGGCATGGATATACGAGCACTTTCCGATGCTCAGACGGGGTGACCAGAACCCAATCTATTTTGAACAACTTCCTAGAGTGGCTCGATGGAGGCCGGCCCAGGTGGAAACCAAAGATTGGCAAATCCTGGCTTCCATTCGTGAAGTACTTGACAATTTGGTACCGGAAGAGGTAATAAATTGGGACTAACCTTAATTTTTCATGTTAAGTTTTTTTTTGCTGTTAACTGTTTTCCTACAGATATTTTGGGATCCATACCGGGATTTGCGCGAGGGGAGTCGTGCCATCCAACCAGTTTCTTTATTTCATGGCATGATCACATGCTATGATATCAAGGAGCCGTACATGCCTGATCGTGTACTTCGGCAGTTCGGCTTCGTGCAAAGTGTGCCGAAGCGCACACTACAGATGTTGGAACCTCCCTGCGGGACCCAACCATTGAACTACAAACCGGCGTGTTTCGACTGGGTGACCGACTTCTACTCCGAGTGGCAAAGGCACCTGCTTCGGGAAGATGAGAGCCAACCGGTCACCCAGATGGCCGACTGCAGCAAGGACTACATGCCGTACTTCCGGCGGGTCGGACATCCCAAGTTGTTGAACCCTACAAACCCGGGTCCCTCGGCCGTAGTAGCTGTTGGAAATCTTCCTTCCAAAAATATCTTGTACGCTTCATTGGTGAAGATGGTGAGTTCCGCATTAGTAGTTAGTTCGAGTGTTTCATGTTTGTATACTAAATTCAATTATACTTTCATTTACAGTCTAGAAGGGCGAAGGAACTGGCCAAGACACTTCGGAGCGCTTGCCAAAGTGACACTAGTGTCTTGGTCGACACTAGTACCTTGGTCGCCAACGAGCTTGAGCGCATCGACGACGAGGTTGAGTTCCCATTCATGCGTAATGCGGAGTCTCGTTCGAAGGCCCGCCATGATATGTGATATGATTGTCTAACGTCTGGCTGTATGATGTTGAATACTTGTGTCCGTCTTGTAAACTATTTTGGATGTGTGTTGGATATGTTGATATACTTCTGTTAGATATGTGATATGTTGGATATGTGATATGTGTTGGATATGTGATATGTGTTGGCACTATTTGTGTGGATTTGTGATATGCTGGATATGTGATATGTGTTGGCTGGATATGTGTTGGATATGTGATATGTGTTGGCACTATTTGTGTGAATATGTGATATATTGGATATGTGATATGTGTTGGCACTATTTGTGTGGATTTGTGATATGCTGGATATGTGATATGTGTTGGCTGGATATGTGTTGGATATGTGATATGTGTTGGCACTATTTGTGTGAATATGTGATATGTTGGATATGTGATATGTGATATGTGTTGGCACTATTTGTGTGAACATTCCAAGTTGGACTGCCACACACAGGGCAGTCCTTCACAAGTGTAGGACTGCCCTGTGTGTTGCAGTCCTATCTAAAATGTGCTGTGATCAAATCACATAACATTCCAAGTTGGACTGCCACATACAGGGCAGTCCTACACAAGTGTAGGACTGCCCTGTGTGTGGCAGTCCTATCTAAAATGTGCTGTGATCAAATCACAGAACATTTCAAGTTGGACTGCCACTTGGAATGTTCTACTTGGAATGTTCTGTGATTTGATCACAGCACATTTCAAGTTGGACTGCCACACACTGGGCAGTCCTACACTTGTGAAGGACTGCCCTGTGTGTGGCAGTCCTAGCTAAAGTAGAGGAAACATATATTGGACTTCATTTTTTACACCCAAAAACACACAAAACACACATGTATAACACTCAAAACACACATGTATAACACACAAAACACACATGTATAACACCCAGATAGAAGACATATAACACCTGGATAAAATTAAGAAACATATATTGGACTTCATATTTCATAGTTTAATGTATACAAAAGTGGTACTCTATAACCAAAATGCCAAAAAGTATACAAAAGTGGTCCTCCATATAACACATTGATACTCAGTCGATTTCGACGTCACAGTGGCCTGCAGGTAAGTCTCTTGGCTCCTCAAACTTCAACAGCTTCTTACAATGGTCGATTTGATGATCGAAAGGTGTGGTCCAAGCTCTGGCTTCGACCGGTGCTCTTTTGTACCAAACTGTTGAAGGTGGAGGAATCGGAGAATGACCGATCATCTTCAGTATGACGAAGTGGTCACCGATGTGACCTATAGTACATAGGTTAGAATGTCCGTGGTCCGGCGGAGGTGCGCACATCAGAAAGAATGTTTCTCTAATACCCATCGAGAAAATTACGAGAGGTATCATGTACCTATTGGGCAGTCCATCCACCGTCTCCTCACTCTCTAATATATACATATGTACATTAACACACATTCCTACAGAGGACTGCCACAGATTGGGCAGTCCCTCACATACATTGGACTGCCACAAATGTGGCAGTCCTTCACATATACAGGACTGCCACATCTTTGGCAGTCCTATATATGTGAGGGACTGCCCAATCTGGCAGTCCTTCACATATACAGGACTGCCACATCTTTGGCAGTCCTATATATGTGAGGGACTGCCCAATCTGTGGCAGTCCTCTGTGTCGAAGTTCAATTTTCCACTCTACGTAAAGTTCAAATGTAGTTACCACGATGATTTCTGATGCGTCAAAGTGTTCTTCGGATGTGTTGGGAGGATAATATCCAGCATTTGATGGTCCGGGTTGATCCATTGTCTATTTCTTTATACATTAAACAAAAAATTCCACTTTTATATGTAAAATTTAGGTTAAAACTTAAAATATTACACAAAAATAAATTCGACGACTTACAAATAAATGAGAGAAGTGATTGACACTGTATTCTACCAAAAATCTTCAACGATTTTTGGTTGGGGGACAATTTCACCTAGGTTAGGTTAGATATAGGTTTATATGAGTAGAAGAAAAAAAAGAAGTGGAGGAAGAGAAGTAGGAAAAGAAGAAAGAGAGATGAAATAAAATGAAATTGGGTTTTATAGCTTTTTTTGGGCTGCCCCCCTAGTAAAAAAACCCAATGGCAAACTTGTAAATTTTTCAAAAAAATTTTGGGTTGTCCCCTAGTAGAAAATGAGGTGCCCCTAAAAATAACCTAAAAGTAATGCAATACATATGGTATAGTGAAATCTAACAGCAAGGGAAAAGGACTTGTTTGATCTAAAATTTCACGGAATTGGACTATAAGCTGTTGTTTTAACTTCACATATATATAACATTAAACAACAATATATAGAAATCTTGTGAAGTAGCGCTTAATAGTAGTTTAGCAATGATTGGAAGTCAATGGACACTCTTTTATTTTTCTTCTTTTTCTTTTTTAATTTCATAGGTTCAGCTAGGCCTCTCAGCAAGGTTACATATATAGAACTCCTTCAAATAGTCCAGGAACTACATTTTGGTTTTCATCACAAATCACTGAGAAAGCTCGTTAAAGCCCAGGCAACTAGTTCATAAATATATGCAATGCAACAAAAAATATTTCAGTTAACTATCACGCATAAGAGTATTCTGTGTATTAACTAGCTCCATCCAGAAGGTGTATTTTGTGTGTTGTGACTAATCAAATTGGGTCTTACATAATGGACATTGTTCAAAATATTAATAGTATAATTAAGTGTTTGTGGGTAACTATTATTACTAGGTATTAGCCAATATCATAAATAAAAAATTCAGCTTGAACCACAATTCTATATAAACACATTCAATTAAGTTGAATATTCCAGAACAAACTCAGACTTCGGTATTTAACAGAAAAAAAAGGAAAAAAAAAAAAAAAAAAAAAAAGAGGTTCTTTACAAACAGACGGATCGGTACTATCCATGTAAGAATATAACTACCAATTACCAATTGTCTTAACATCTAAAAACAACATTCTCATGTATACATAATGATTCAGTGCATTTACGCAAGACAACAAGCATCTATCCTTCATGCATTACAGTAAAATGTTAGAAATACAATTTCTGCATATTTATGATACATTGTAACCAAGTAGTGAAAAAATGGCAATTAAAATTCAATCTCCACATGCTGGTATATATGTGGGAAGAGAAACCTTTTATCTTTCTGGTTCAGTCGAAGAATATTATACGAGAACCATGGCGTTCCGTTTGACTCTGTATGCTTAGAACCAAGGTGATTCTCTTCCTCTGCATCTTTGGAGTAGCTAGCATGTTTGAAACTGATATGACCACCAGCCATTTGCTGGCAACTCAAAAAGGGTTGAGAAAGAAACATTATACAGTCATTCATTTGAGATCGGAAATTGTGTGCCGTCATTGAGATGACCGACCGCCAAGGGGCATAGCCATTTCAGTACATTGGGACCTAAAATCTGAGCAACACAGGAATATCATATAGCTTCCACGGGGTATAATATGAATGACACTGCAATGTAAAACGTAGGTGGTAAATCTATTAAGAATGACAAGATAGAGGTATGTTACCACAATTAGGTTGTTGTATGCACCAAGATCATAAGGATGTCGATACTTCTGACCACTTTTCCTAGCTAGCCACATTGCTCTTACTGCCTCTCGATACTGGTTGACAATGTTGGTGCACATAAATTATTACTACTAATTAGATTACTATAGCTTGTCATATAACATCTGATCTTTGCACACAAAAATAAAATAAAAAAATCTCACCTCTATCGTTGACATATTATGAGTTAGGAGAAAGATGTGCCAACCCAATAGAGTGCTGGTACTCAAGCTTAAGGCAACAATAATGGTACCACAGAGAACCTGACATGTTATGTCGGTATTAGAAGTGAAGTCCACTACAAAGAAACAAGCTAGAAACAAGATGTCATAAAAAATCGGTATTAGAAGCGAAGTCCACTACAAAGAAACAAGAAAAGTCCACTATAATAACTCATTCAGTGAAAAGGAACATGGTTGCATGCTTCCATGGTGCTAAAGAAGTATCATTAGAACAACAAAAATTACCAGCTTATTCTGCAGAGACAAAGTGACAAACCACAATCTTTTTCAATTGGTACAAAAGCTTTTACTAACAAAAAGAAAATAGAACAGTATTCTGTGTCCTAATAAAGATATTTCGGAATCTCAGATGGGGAAAGTGTCCCACCTGGCCCGCCTCTATATCCCCCATAAGCTAAAGTAGAAACGATTATCAATAGACCTACAGGAAGGACTGATCAAGTGCTTATCTTTCAAGTTTCAAGTGCTACAACTGATTACACCAGCAACAGGAGAAGAAGTTCCAAGTCAGCCTCCAAGGTCTCAGGAATCGGGAGGATCCCAAGTTTCAATATGTATATGAAATGGAATAACAGGTCAATAGAGAAAGGAATCACACGGTTGTTGCATCAGTGCAAAGGTTGTAATTATCAACTTGTGTGCCGAGATTAGTGTTAGCAAGGTTGTAAAAGTCGGTAGGCACAAATCGGGTGGGCACCGGGCGCCTGGCGTGCCTAGTTCTAGGCAGTTTATAAAAAACAAAAACCCTGCTGAATTTTGTGGAAACTGTCCATAAAACCCCAAAACAAGCATAGTCGGGCGTCGGGGGCACTAAGCGGGCACTGCCTAGGCGGCCGCCTAGGCCGATTTTTAGAATAGTGAGTGTTAGTATCTAATATTATAACGTTATAATCATGCATTAAACATTTGAATATGGTGATTACTAATAGTATGTAAAGAATTGCCAAAAACATTATCAAGTTCTAGCTAGTTGCTTACATAAAAGACCTTGTGAGATAAACTACTGAAATCATGATCCTTCAGAATGGTACAGCTCATGAATATCACCTGAAACAAGGAAATGAGGCATTTCATACATACCATTAAACAGTTAAAACTTTTGATAGTTGAAATAGTCAATAAGCATAGAACAAACACAAAAAATAAAGTGCCAAGTGCTCTCATTATTAGCTTGAAGAACCTAAAACAATTTACAAACCAGAGAATAGACGGATCCCACGGTAGCATGCAGTACAAAAATGATGAAGGGCTTATAATTCCAATATCCCACACAATTGTTAATCCACACACAATGATGATCCTGACACCAGAAGAAAATTCTAATTTTATTATTTGATCGGAAAGCAAATTCAACTTGTGTGGAAAAATTATAAGTAACCATTGTTCTCTTCAAGAATGAAAACATACCTACCATTTTTAGTACACATCTTTTGCAGACTCGACAATGGTGAGTCCGCGGAGGTTTGTGAGTGCAGCACTTATCGCAGTATCTAGATTGAGTACCTTGCTGCAAAATAAAAGAATATTTATTGTGGGTCCTTTTTCTTTGAAAAACAAGGTAAAAATGTGTGCAGTTGATATGCATACGCCCTAGTACTCGATGAAGTTTGGGCAGAGAATATCAACTAAAATCACTAGATGATATATCAAGCATACAAATTATCTGAAGAATATTCTTGCACCACTGACTTTTGCCTTGAGATCCTATGGAAGATGACAAATGAATGAACTGTCTGAAACCCTGCTAAGATAGCATTATGTTGCGCATGTGGTGCACCGTGTTATATCCTCGTTAATGACACGAATTTTACCTATATGGAAGTTTCCACAAAAATAACAGCTCGCCAGGATGCCCGGAGCATGTTCTCAGAAACCCAAAAAAAAAAAAAACTCGTTCCCTCCTCGAAGAACTTTCACATTGTTTATTTGACAATAATTTTCTCTGTAAAAAGTGATTGGTATATTCAAAGCTTGGTTTCAGCCATCTGTTTACTTCTGTTAAGGACTTATGTCACTTAACCTTTCACAATGTTGATATTGTTTGTTCCCATTAATGAGCATACCATTGTCAACCTCTTAAATGTTGATATGTCGTTTAACATCTTTCAGTTTTGAAATGAAATAAAAAAAAAGAAACCCGGTGTACATACCATTATATATTCAGATAAGCTATGTTTAGTGTCGAGACTTTTGGTATAAACTATGCATACATAAGCGTCCCATCTCTTCGTCTGGCATCAGGTAATTAATCAAACATCGCAGGCTTTTCCTGACTCATCTCTAGGAATTGGGAAAAAATGTTCTTCCTTGACCACTACTTTGACTATTCAGAACTCTGTCCATTGCTCCCAGACGGTGTTGCATCATTGCATGTCTTGATTAAATCAAGCTTTTACTTCTTTATCAAAATTATATCGAAGTTTTCCTATAAGTTTATGTAATATGTATTATACCCAACCAAATATGTTATCTTAATGTAACGAGGAAAAGGGAATGATAGGGGTGGGGATAGCAACCTTGTACCTCCTTTTTGGTTTTGTGGAATTCAACTATATCTCTGTTGATGGTGATATACTTTTGTGCCTATCTTGTAAACATGCATTGTACTCCTTCAGCGTTCTCTCTCCTCTATTCTTCTATGTATACCCGTTTGATTTTCTAAATCCATGGGCGATCTCTAATAGCCCAGAAAAAGATATTCTTCGATTCAAAGGGTACCATTGATAAACGTTTTGTCCAATGTGATCATGTTCTTTATATCAGTCATCTTACTAGAGGGTCAGCAGTCAAGCTTTCTAATACTTGAATACGTCACTTGAATCCAAATTAGAAGGTTTCCTTGAACATAATAAATGTTCTGAAGGCTGAGAGAGAAAATCCTTCTGATCTTTTGTTTACCAAGTTAGAGCAGCAAGGATGGAAGGTAGGTCAGCAAAGATGAGGAGTCTCATAGGCAATGGGCTTGTTTGGAGGATGGCGAATAAGATGTGGAAGAGATCTATAGTATCTATTTAAACAATGGATCTTAGTTAAGCCATGGGTTTCCTATCAGTTTCTGTATCCAGCTATCAGATCAGATTCAAAAAACCTCCATAACCGGTAGTCCATCTAACATTTAAGTATATACTCTTCACTTCCTAAATTAACCACAAGACGATCCCCTTTCCACCGAAATCACATAGAAATAGAAACTATCTTCAAACTACAGCAAACTAGAAAACCTACTTCAGAAAAAAGAAAAACGAACACTAAAACTATCGCAAGGACAATTAAGCTACAAATAGTTGCACATGTCAGAAGAGTCAGAACCACAAGGAAATTACTGATATAGTTTTTGCTAATATTACAACAGACAGAGACCTTAATAGAGCTCAATGGAAGAAAATGATTCACATAGCCAACCTAAAAAATTTGGAGAAAAAATTTTTTGTTGTTGTTTTATTATTATTTGGGGGAATTGTGCAAGGAATTCACTTCTATTATACTGCATTTATATAAGACCCCAAAAATTCTATCAAAGGTCATATAGAACCAGACAAAATCCACCACCTATAACCACATACCCTACACATAATTCAACATAAAGTCACATCCTAACACACAAAATTAATCCATTTAGATTGTCAAAGAGAAATTTTTATGAAACTAAAATTTCATTGATAAACATCAATGCAAAGTAAACAACATCGACTTCAAAATCACCTGCATTAGACACAACTTTTGCATCTTAAACCGCAATTACACGAACCCATCCATCTTCCTACAATTCTATCATAGAGCACATCAAACCAAATAATCCATTTCAAAGAATCACCTACTATGCATAATTCAAAGAAAATCACAATTTAATTCATAAATCAAAATGACAAGATATAATTCTCTCTAGCTCATCCACCAATTAAATATGAAGGTACATTCCTAAAGTCTATTAACATCTTAAATCATAGACAAAAATAATCCATGCACGTCGCTAGCCTCAATTATTTATGAAACAACAATTCTATCACAGATCACATGAGACTAGGGAAATATCCACTTCCCTAAAGTGAATCACCTCAGCTGGGCATTATTCAAACCAATGTTATCTGGGTGGGGGTTTGCTATGGGTTTGGGTAGGCTACGCGGTATGCTACTTCTACGCGGTAGGCTTAACCGATACCATATTTGGGAAGGGTTTTTTCTGGGGTCTTACAAGTGACAGAGAGAGAGTCTAAGGAGAATCTAAGAAGAGCCCAGCTCCCATACAATCAGCATGCAAGAAGGAATTCAAGTCATCAGGAGGCTTAGAGAGATGATAAAATCCAAAACGAGGGCAACTGAGAACCTAGCAAGCCAACTCCTTTGTTTACATCTCTAGTAACCCAAATAATGTCAGAAATTCAGCACAGTCCTTCAGCGTTCTGCAACCTCCATCCGGGGAAGAATTCATAACCGAATATTACAATGTCCTGCTCTTGTATGCCTTATTCTGGTAACTACTTGATTTTATTGTATTTTTCTATCGATATTTTGATTGATAATATGTTCGTGCAACTTCATATTGTAAGATTCAGAACGCTAACTGAATCTTAAGCTATAAATTATAATCACGAGGAATCGAAGGTGTCCTATAAGTTACATATCAAGCTATAATCTTTACCAAATATTCCACTGACCCACCTCAACAAACATCAGATCCGCCATGAATTCAACAAAAAGTTCGCCATCTTCCACCAGAAACTGAAGTTCCGCCATAAATTATATAGCAAACTACAAACTTTACCAAATATATTACCAAATCCAGACATAAATCCAACAAAAGAAGGAAAAGATCACATCTTTGAATCGAAACTCACATTCCTTTGGGGATCCTCGGTCTCCGGGGCGAACGAGGAGGCGACGCCGCCGGGGTCGGTGAGCGCGGCGGCAAAGAAGGAGAGGAGGGCCATGAGGGCCGAGAAGCTGAAGATGGCTGCGTTGAGGACCCCCTGAGAGGTGCCGAGGCCCACCCAGCCCTCGAGGAAGATGAAGACGGTGACGTAGTAGACGAACGCCATTAGGGAGATCACCGCGAGTATCGGTAGGGATAGGAATTTCGTCTTCTTCATCCCCGGATTTTTTTTTTTTTGGGTCGATTTGGAGGAATTCGGAAAGAAGCAGCAGCTGGAGAAGTGTTAATTTGCAATGAAGAATTCTTTTTTATGTATAAACCCCCAAGTATTTTTTATTTAGCAAGTGATAACATAAATTTACATAAAGGCCTCGTTTTGTTCACGAAAAGGAAATGAATTCTCTTGTATTTTTTATTGGAATGGAAAAATAAAATTCCTGTCACATTTCATTTCTGTTTGGTAAAACAAAAAAACTACCTAGAAAAGAAAAGTAAAATATAACAATGTTCCAATAATATCCTTACCTTTTAAAATAAAAATAATATTATAAAAAATAACATTAATGGTAAAATAAGCAATAACACATGGTTACTTTTGTCATAACTTTTGTAATAAATGTTGGAAAAGGAGGAAAGAAAATCAATCTCATGAGTCTTGAGTGGAATCATATTCCCACTAATTTTTTTTCTCCCTTGTCAGTTGATTCACAAGTTTGTGGCTACCAAACAAAGGAAAGGAACAACGTTCCTTTCTTGGTTCCTTAAATCCGTGAACCAAAAGAGGCCAAATAGTAATTTGCAGTTAAATACCTTTGATGTTGTTAACTGTACAATTTTTTTAAATTGCAATTTGCTGTCATGTTATATAGAAAGCACCTGATTAAATCACCTATTAAGTATGCATAAATAAACTGGGTGAGAGTTAAATAGGGATGAACAATAAAGCACGGTCTTTAGGACCATGGTCCCACTAACTTACATTAAGCAATCAGCCTAAGATGTTAAATTGCTATAATAAAAAAATAAGACGTCGAAGCTATAAAACTTGGTTTGATTTATTTAAGATAATTTAGATAACAACTTGATCTAGATTTGGACCCATTTCATAATGAGATTTATTTTAGAATCGATACTTAAATTGGATAGATGAAATCTAATTTTCTATATATTAGGTATTGTTTATTATTATTAAACAGTTATTAGGTATTAGTGTTTTTTTTTTCTAAATCAAATAATCAATACCAATCTGAATCAGAAGGCTAAGCTCCCCTTAGCAAAAAAACTATAGGGCCTTTCCAATTTAGGTCCATGGCAGGCAGGCCATGATTTTCAAAAGACTTTGCTTAGAAAGTCCTACATTGCTTATGGCGTTTATCCTACTGATTAGCATATTTTACCATACGCTAATTATTTGAAACGAAGACACGAGAGTGCATGTGACATCTTTATCTTTCAAACTTATTAGCTATGATTAATCATGCATCTACTAATATATACAAGAACTATACTAGGTAATGTTCCTTATCATGTAAAGCCCATCAATTTTTTTGGGTGGGAATGCTTTTAATCCATAGCAAACATTTGATTGGGGTGAAGTGCATTCAAACCTCCTTAGATTTGGCTCGTTAGTAAAATAAGATATTTTAAAAAATTTAAACAGTTTGCACCTCCTTAGATTATCCGTATGAGCAGAAATGTCCCTACCGCCTATTAGGCATTAGAAATGACCGTTAATAACATTTAAAAAAAAAAAAATTACCACCTAAACTACCCTCCCCTTTCCCTACCAGCACCCCCCCCCCCCCCCCCTTTATTCCCTACCCCTCCCCCCGCGGCCAGCTCCCCGACCCGCCTCCCCTCTCCTCCCTCCGTTGGCCGGGTCCCACTTCCCGCGTCTCCCCCCCCCCCCCCCCCCCCCCCCCACCCCCACCCACCCTTTCTCTCCAGTGGTGGGTCATTACAGTCTCGACTTAACACCGGTTAACAGAAAAGGGATCATTTGAATATAATTGAAACCGATTGAATTATTCAAATCAGAAAGTCTTTAATTACATTTTCGTAACATCTAAATACACTTTGATTAAATAAGGTGTCAATAAGTGAAAACAGAGTTTGTATATATATATATATATATAGAGAGAGAGAGAGAGAGAGAGAGAGAGAGAGAGAGAGAACAGCTAGCGAATAGCTCGACTGGTTGAGACCTGCCCACTTAAGTTTTAACATGTTCCAGAAAAAGATGCAAGTACTTGGTATTTGTATACAATGTTGGTTAAACCAAACACGATGAGAGCACACGAGACTACATCCAAAGATGTACACAAACTTGGATGACCACCTTTTTTTAACCACACATAATAAATTTGCGATGAACAGTCTCAATCACTCGAACAAAAGTTGGAAGAAAATATTGGAATGAACATGCATAATTAACTGCACACCACTCAAAATTAGATGAAAAATATATCCCATAGAAAGAGAGTGTTTCCTGCAACTTCGCTTCTCAAATATTCTCAAGAAGAACAAAGGCCCAGTTGTTTTGACTACTGATAAACATCCATTTTCACAAACCACTTGAATGGATAGCAGCAAAATATCATAAAAGTACAAGATCATCATCATTATTTATAACTTAACTATATAGATCGTCATCGTCAGCTGCAGCGCCGGACGATGCAAACGGGTCTGCTCCAGTCCCTCCTGCTGCAGTCTCGGATCGTTCTGTAAAGCGGAAATCAGATCCAAACCCTCTCGACTGCTGCAAGGTCTGTGCAAAAGCCTGATACTTCCGTATGTCTGCATCACTGACACTCCTCCTTGCAAACTTCATCGACTCCTCAAAATGAGCTGGTTTGATTTCTGCAACTTCATCAGCGTCATCTTCCTCCATGGCTTCTGGATTCTCGCTCCTCCTCCTTTCCTTCTCAATATCCTGCATGTCAAAAGATGCAAACGGCGGTCAGCTAATTAGCATGCAACAACAAGATGCATAGAACAACAGCATAACCTAACAACTGTTTGATTATTGAGCACGTCCTACTCCAAAGATGCATAAAAAAAATCAAGGAAAACATAACATATACTTGTGATCTCAGATGGAAGGTACAAATTTTGAAATAAATATAGGCATATACCATAAAGAATGGTTCAATTTGAAGCTCGGCCCACTCCCAAAGATTGAATAAAATTCAAGAAATACATTCACAATAACTTGCAATCTCAGAAAGGAACCCACTCCCAAAGATTGAATAAAATTCAAGAAATACATTCACAATAACCTACAATCTCAGAAAGGAAGCTGCAAATTGCGATTTCAGAAAGGTGCAAATTTCGGCATAAACATAGGTGTATCCTACGACTACAAATATACTTCGTCTAACTGGTAAAACCTGAAAGAAACTATAGGCTAGCAACGTTGGATGCAAACTAACCCCGATTTGAAGCTCATGTTATGATTTAGTTCCAATGAGATGGGGGGCGGAGAATGATTATTGGGTTCAGAACAAGTTGATTAATAAGAAGAGCATAACGAGAAGCAACCTATGGAAGGGAGGCTTTATATATATATATATATATATATATATAATGTAGATATGAACAATCTCCTTCCATATAGTTGAACTAGACATTATCACATCTTTAGTTGGATTTGTAGCCCGAGGCAGAGATCTGGAGCCAGAGGCGTATGCTGACCTCCATTTCGAGGTGGAGGCAATATTTCTCCTCCAAGTTGAAGGCCAATGTGGATGTTGGTGGAGGGTTGAACCTCTGATCCGAATCATACCCATTTACAGATGCTATGCACTAAAGGCTGTCCTGGAGCAAGACACCCCCCCAACCTCCCCCCCCCCCCCCCCCCCCCCCAAAAAAAAAAAACAAAAAAACACCCATTTGGTTAAATTTTTGCCCGGTCTGGGATTTAGAACCAACCCCCCACTCTTCCCCTGCCCTCACTTGTCAGTGCTACCACTGGACTAACCCTCTCCGTGGTGAATATATAGTTAGATACATGTTAACAGAAGAATAGATGTTAACAGAAGAATAGATATGAAGATAAAACTGTGATGGATTATCTATGTAAGATTAATATGCAATCAGAACCTTACCAACTACACCCAGACGCACACATATAACTAAATGCGGAAGCAAGACAAGAGGCTTACCTTCTCAATGTTTTCTCTGATGGCATATTTAACTGCTCGCTGACAAATCTCCGTAATATCTGCACCACTAAAACCTTGAGTGTACTTTGCAAGAGCCCTTAGATCAACATCTTTCGAAACGGGTGACTTGCGCAGGCAAGCTTTAAATATCGAGAGACGAGAGGCTTCATCAGGAAGAGGAATATAAATCAGCTGGTCAAGACGGCCTGGCCTAAGCAATGCTGGATCTATAATGTCAGGCCTGTTTGTTGCCCCGATAATAAAAACGGTCTTTTTGGCAGACATGCCATCCATCTCCGTCAAGAGTTGATTGAGAACTCTATCAGCAGCACCACCAGCGTCTCCAACACTGCTTCCTCTCTAGAATATCAAATATATGCACATAATCAGAAAATGCACATCAGCATAAAAGTACATAGATGAAGCACATTGGATATTGTAAATGTTGAAACAAACCTGAGTTGCAATTGAATCAAGCTCATCGAAAAAGAGGACACATGGTGCAGATCCACGAGCCTTGTCAAAGATTTCTCGTACGTTTGCTTCACTCTCACCGAACCACATGGTGAGCAGTTCCGGACCCTTGACACTGATAAAATTTGCTTGACATTCATTAGCAATTGCCTTCGCTAACAAAGTTTTTCCACAACCAGGAGGACCATAAAACAAGACCCCCTTAGAAGGTGCCATGCCAAATTTCTCAAACTTCTCAGGATGCTCGACTGGATATTGAACAGTCTACAACGATATAACAATAAAAATGAAGTAAAACTGAATGTCTCCGTAGAAAAAGAATAAAGAGAATAATTAAAAGTATGAACAAGAATGACACAAGGAGCAAATTCCAACTTACCTCCTGGAGTTCCCTCTTGACATTCTCAAGACCACCAATGTCCTCCCAGCTAACATTAGGCACTTCAACAACCTGCTCATCAAGGTTGGCAAGTAAGTGAGACATGCATATAATTCCAGAGAAATCAAATAGCAGTCGTGAAAGCAAGTATGAAAGTTGACATGTCTAGCTTACTGTTTCACGAAGTGCAGAAGGATTGCTTGTTCCGAGAGCAGTCTTGAAATGTTCATCAGAAACAGCCATAGAATTGAGTATCTCGGCATCTATTGTCTCATCTTCCAAGTCGATGACATCCATTTTTTCACGTATGCATTGAAGGGCAGCTTCCGTGCATAGGGCAGCCAGATCAGCCCCAACATAACCATGGGTGTCCTTAGCAATTCTTTCTAAGTTTACCTGCATTTATAAACATTTTCATCCAATTAATTGAACATTTAAACTGAGGTCGCAGCAAGACATAAGAGCAAAGATGTGGGTCAATGGTTCTCTTACTTCTTCAGCTAGCTTCATATTCTTAGTATGAATGCGGAGGACCTCCAGTCGCCCAACTTCATCTGGAACCCCAATGTCAATTTCCCTATCAAACCTCCCAAACCTTCTAAGGGCTGGGTCAATACTGTTTGGACGATTCGTAGCTCCCATTACAATTACATGGGCACGTGATTTCAAGCCATCCATCAGGGTGAGAAGTTGAGAAACAATACGCCTCTCAACTTCTCCATGGGTCTTTTCTCTCTTAGGAGCAATCGAATCGATCTCATCAATAAAAATAATTGAAGGTGCATTCTTTTCGGCTTCTTCAAAAGCCTTCCTAAGGTTGCTCTCGCTTTCACCAGCTAACTTTGACATGATCTCCGGGCCATTAATACAGAAGAAGAAGGCCCCTGTTTCATTTGCAACAGCTCTAGCTATGAGGGTCTTCCCAGAACCAGGAGGGCCATATAGCAAGATTCCCTTAGGCGGTTTGACTCCTATAGATTTGAAGAGTTGAGGATGCCTGAGGGGAAGCTCAACTAACTCTCTGATCTGAGCCATTTGTTTCCGCACACCACCGACATCATCATAACCTATTTCATCAAGCCTATCTTCATCCTCCCTTTTCACAGGCTCTCCTTCACAGAAGATCTCTGTGTCTGGGGAGACAACACAGTACTCTGCAGGGTCTGTCTCAATTACCTTGAATTCAACACTTCTCATTCCTCCTCTAACAAGGAAAAGATCCCCTTTCCTAACAGGACGATATGCTTCCAAGAAATATGCTGCAAAACATTGTGCAAAAGACAGGTCATGATCTGAACTTGCATGTTGGAAACATCAACGTAGCCTTCATATCAAAAAGTAGCTAGTAAAGATATGTAAAGGATCATAACAAGTAAAAAATACATTAAAATCACAAATTGAATCAAACTTAAGTTTGTCGTTTTGCAATCAGAATGGTGTTCAAAGTTTACAAGTATCAGAAATAATGCACCCATACAAGCATTCACACTATACACCAAATAAAATAGATTCAGTTAAGTAAAATTCTAACATGTTGAGAACTATATGATCTCTCCAATAGAATTATCCCAAACATAAACAGTATTAATCATAATTTGGATTGATTTAAAGGGGCAATATTTTGTATCCAATGCTTGATTAGTGGCTATATAAAGGTAATCTCTCGTTTAGAGATGACTTGCATATCTCCTGCTGGATTGCCTCTTCCTTGTGGTTCACATTTAACAAAGTATATGTTTATATTGTTTATGATTGTATTATGCTTGTAGGTTTTTGTCTTGTTCCCACCCTTGTGCCAGTAAGAAATTGCTCTGTTCTAAAAGGCAGCCACCTAGGCACTAGGCGCCGGGTGCCTGCCCGATGCCCGCTTAGGTGGCCGCCTAGTCCCCATGACGTCCACTGCATGTTTTGGGATTTTATGGATTTTTTTTTTGCAATTTTTAGTATATTTGTTTGGATTGTTTTTATTTTTTTGAACCGCCTAGATCTAGGCGGCCAGTGCCCGCCCGACTAGCGCCTAGCGCTTTTCACAAGCTTGAGAAATTGGCAAAAGTTTTACCTTCTCAAATACTTCCTTCTTGTGATTTGGTTATCTAAAATTAACTTACATAGTGCAAACCATACAACAGCTTACACATTATAGCATCAACAGTGCATATACAAGACCGTTGATATTGAACGATGACCAAGGTTTTGTATCATCCAAAAGTTGGACGAGTGATTGCGGATGATATAATGCACTTTGTGAACAACGAGGTGCCAATCATCAAAAGAATCATAGAAGTTGTTTATTTGGCAGGTATAAGACAATATGGTCAACAATGCTTACAAGGAACAGTGATCTGTGTAATATACAGAACACATGAAAAGAACCTATGATGTATGGGACTTGACACAACATTATTTACGTAAAGCTTTATTCTAGACACACTGGAGCAATAATAGCAGGCAATACTATGTGCGCCCATGCATAACACATGGGCCCATGTACAACACATACTGTATCATAGATGTGCTACCTCGAGGGAGAAAATCGTCTAAAAAAGGAGCACAGTTGCACTGTGTATCCTACCAATATCTGAGACAGATCTTCATACAACCTTTTATATCAAGAAGAAGAAAGTACTAAACCTATCTTGCAGTTGCCAAGTGTGCCGTAATCCTAATAAGACCGATCATGACAAGTTGAAACATTGTAAATAAATCTTCATGAAAACTTATTATTACTTCTGTAAGGGCCTGTTTGGTTGGCGGAGGGTGGACTGAAAGTGTAGATTTCTGCAGCAAGTGACTGGAGATTTCTCCAGTTTCATTGTTTGGTAGCAGCCTGCAACTGCACAGAAAGTGGGAGTTTCTGACAACATTCACTTGCTGTCCCCCCTTATTTTCTCTCCTCACTCTTGCAGCCAAAAAGAGCCGTAAGTCCAGTGAAAGTGACGAGCGCGGCTTCCAACGTGGCCGCCAGCAGCGTCCATCCGGCTCCCTCCGGCCGGATCTCGACGTACTCGAGCAGGAGAAAAAGCCTCGAGCAGCGCCACCGGCAGAAAACGCCTCTGCCTTGAGCTCGACGGACTCAGATCTGAACGGGAGAGGAGGACCACCGGAGAGAGGAGGAGGGGAGGAGGCGGTGGAGGCAGCGGGAGGAAGGGGAGGAGGCGGTGGAGGCAGCGGAGGAGGAGGAGGAGGCGGTGGAGGAGGAGGAGGAGGAGGAGGCAGTGGAGGCGGTGGAGGAGGAGGAGGAGGAGGTGGAGGAGGTGGGAGGAGGCAGCGGAGGTGGTGGAGGAGGAGGAGGAGGAGGAGGCAGTGGAGGAGGAGGAGGAGGTGGGAGGAGGCAGCGGAGGTGGTGGAGGAGGAGGAGGAGGAGGAGGCAGTGGAGGAGGAGGAGGAGGTGGGAGGAGGCGGTGGAGGAGGTGGGAGGAGGCAGCAGAGGTGGTGGAGGAGGAGGAGGAGGAGGAGGCAGTGGAGGAGGAGGAGGAGGTGGGAGGAGGCAGCGGAGGTGGTGGAGGCGGTGGAGAGAGGAGGGGCCTGGAAAAAATTTCTTTTGGGGAAGAGAAGGGAGAGAGAGGATATATATATTTGATTTAGTTTATTTTAGAATTAATTAATTTAGTTTAATTTATCTAATAAAAATAGCAAAATGGGTTCTGTGTTTGTGGTAAAAAAAATATATTGTATTTTTTTGTTTGGTTTAATTATGATAAATAATTTAATTATTGGGGGGTAACCATACCTAAGGTTTACCACATCTCCAAAAAAAACTTTCACTTTCTACTTACATAACTATCCAAACACCAAACCAATTTTTTTTCCACTTGCAGCAGACAAAAAATATTCTATCCAAACACATATTGGAAAGTGCCACTTGCAGCAAGTCCACGGAAACTCAACTTGCTGCAAGTGCCACTTTCACACTTTCAAAGAGTTACATCTATCCAAACAGCCCCTAAGTGGTAACTGGTAGGTAAACAATAATAACGTTTGTTATTAATAATTGAAATTTAAACAACAAAACTATCAAAAAGAAGAGAAAATAAGCCAATATATGCACATACAAAAACTCTTAACAAACATTGCATGAAAAATATGGCAAGATACTACATATCTATAATAGAAAAAATCAGACTCACGTTTCAAGTATGCATCGAACAGGTTCCCTGTGACCCCTTCAATGGTGTCATCTATAGGCAGTATGTGGACACGTTTTCCATACTTCACATCTTGACATTGGTGGACAGATACCACATCTCCAAGCCTCACTCTAAGGTTTGATCGAACAACCTTATTCATTCTTATCTTGGGCTCGTCACATGTATCATCAGCAAGTGCGATGCAAATTGTATCTCTTCGTTTCTTGCCCTGATATTAGCCAAAAACAAGAAAATCAGAAGTTCATTTTAGATAACAAGAGATGAAGCAAGAAGAAAAAATGGCAAACAATACCACGAAGGCTAAAATCAGAGTATAAGACATGGACGTACATCTTCCCAAATGATCTAGTTTTAAAATGAAGCAAACACAAACTGCGGGGTAACAGTTAGATATAACCACCACAACCCCAATAGTTCCCAACTGTCTAAGACTCTAAATAGGGTACCAACCAGATATTGTTGTTATCATGAGAAACATCCTTGCAGTTAACATACTCGGTCAGTTTTAACATCGAACTGGTTATTTAGCTAACGGGCAGAAAATTGGATAAATCAAGTACTACTTGTTTGTAATCACGGGCTTAACCCTTTGATCACTAGTTAACTGATAGATGGTCAAAACTAATTTTGAGGTGCAAACTTATTAACTGATGTCCAGTCGAGAAATGTCAAGGTTGAAATAAGCTCTAGTCAAGAGGTGCTGATGTTCAAATCAGATTTACTGATCGATTGCCTAGTGTCCAAAAGTGTCCGACACATGAACCATCCAGAAACAACTCATCCTGAACACCATGATATGCAAACATGTGTATGCAATTACAGAATGAACAACATAACCAATCTGTTCATAGTTCGACACAATTGATTTAAACATCTAATGAGATGATCACAACTTGACGTTTAACTATAAAATCATTGACAATGCAGTATGTATGACACAAAATCAGTAGACAATCATAGCTATGGATAGATGAGGGAAGCCATAGCACTAATCTTGATCAACGTAACCACCTATCTTGATTGAACCATCCAAAAAAATTATTTTACTTGTGGACATTATGACTTGAGAATCAACATAACCAACTCACACAGGGTGATAAAATCATAAAACTGCCCAAGCCATTTACTAGCACAACCGTAAGTCGTTATCAACCGTATCGAATTGACAGGATTGAAGTGCACAGGTCATTTCGCTTGCTACAATGACTTGATCGCGGCAAAACTTCCTCAAAGTGTCCATGTGCACAATACTACCAAAATCAAAATTTTGAATTTCTGCTACTTACATAATGCACTAAATTTAACACTTCTCAATACCAACTCATCCAAGGTTAAATAAATTTGATATAGCCCTTTACTTGATGCCTAGGAAGCATGGACAGTCCACAAAAAACTGGGCCATGTTGTTCGGCCTCATATCAATATTGTTCTAAAAATCGGCCTACGTGGCCGCCTGGTGCCCGCCCGACGCCTAGCTCACCCCCCCCCCCCTTCTCTCTCTCTTCCCACACCTTGCATGTTTTGGGGTTTTATGGACTTTCTTCTGCAATTTTCAGTAGATATTTTGGATTTTTTCTTCTTGAACCGCGCCAGCCAAGGCAGGCTAGGGGCTAGGCGCCCAACTAGAACCTAGCACCTTTTACAACCTTGCATATCAGACACTAAAACGTAGGCGTCATGTCCATGTCGCTGCGGCCTTACGGTGTTGTGTAGTGTGTGTTCATGGAACATAACTTGACATGATCAAATTGACAACTTTGAAGTGCACAGGTACTTCACTTGCTACAACGGCTTGACTTGTATCCGCGGCAAAGAGTCCTCAGATTGCCCAATATTCCTAAAACAAGTATTCTCAACTGCTGCTACCAAATTAATTTACTAATTTTAACCCTATCCAAACATAAATCCAGTTCCCAGATATCTACCAAATTATAAACTTAATAAAAGCACAAGCAAATAACTCCAGAATTTCCACGTGTCCAATACTTCCAGAATCTGAAATTGAAGCTTTCCACCAAAGTAACTTGATCTAAACTTCCCATCCACAAACAAAAGACAAGAGCCACCAAAGTAATTAGCTAATGACGTAGACCGAAGAATACAAAGTCCGATACCTTCAAAAGGATCGTGTCGCCACGGAAGATCTGGAGCTTCTCCATAGTCTCCGGGTTCATCGACACCACCGAATTGTCATCGTTCACCGCCTCGTCGATGATCAGCCTGTTCGCCGCCTTCTTTCTCTCCAGGATCGCCGTGCTAAAATCCCTCTTCGCCCCCTTCCTGCCAAAGCAAAAAAATTAAAAAAAAAATCCCCCAAATTCAAAACCTAACCACTGGTCGAAACCCTAACCAAACCATAAACCTAAACCTAAATCAAAGATTGAAACTTACGGATCGGAGGAAGAAGAAGCTTCTCCTGCCATGAGATTTTCCAAAGAGATCAAAATCGGAAGAAAATTAAAAGAGCTTTTTTTCCAGCAGGGTGGAGAGGAGAGATTTATAGAAGAGGGAGAGATGCTTTTCTTTACTTGAGCGACCTAACTTGGGATATATATAGATCGGCTGGGAAGTCTTTAGTCTTGCGGCTTAAGAAACAAAAAGTATGAAGAAATCGAAGCCGTTGGATGGGATATCTACGGTTCTCATGGTTTCGGCCTACGTGGCCATTGCTCGCCTAGTCGGTTAAGGACCCTTTAAATAAATAAATGGATGGGTGCAAATTATGCAAGTGGATGGGTGTCATATGTTCGGACTTAGAGCATCTCCAACCCTATTGTCTTGTTTTGTGTTGTGAATCCTAGGTGGCATGAGGCACAAGACAATGTCTTGTATAGGTGGCAATGTTATATTCACAAATGACAATGGGTTTAAAAAGTCATCTCCAATGCAAAAGCATTGAGAAGACAATACAAATATTTTTTTACAACTTCCAAGACAACTTTTACTCTTCTACTTCTTTTTTATAAATATTTTTATTCACAAATGATAATGTGGACATAAAGACATTGTGAAGTGCATTGTCTAGATCTAGACAACCAACTTCACATTGTCTTTGCCATGTCATTGCCATGTCAATTCCACACTTTATTTCACATTTGCATTGGAGAAGTACTTTTGAAAAAAATGATTGTCATTCCTATGTGGCAACCATTTTTTTCAAACTCACAATAGGGTTGGAGATGCTCTTAACGATATTTAGAGTTATTTAGGAATATGATCTCCTATAATATTTGATATTACGGTTTAAATTTTTATAATGTCCAACATTAGTTTTGGATCTCATATTCATTATTGACGTTCAAATCTATTATCGATTTAGAGACCTATAAAGGCCCAAATTCTAATATTATATTATGGAGACCCAAATTCCAATATCAAATAGAAATATTTTAGTAAATGTCCTTATTCAAAATATACAAACTAGCATATAATTCCACTATTTTAAGAAACTAGCAAATGTCTCGAACATCCAAAATTTTGGTTCAATAGTAGGGGGTATATCTTAAAATTTTATTTGTTCCATACAAAGGAATGTGGACATTTGCTAATTTTTTTAAAAAGTGGAGGTATATACTAGTTTCTATCTTTTAAATAGGGACATTTGCTAAAATATCTCTGTCAAATATTATATGAGACCCTATTACTAAATGACCTTTCAATTTATTATGGCTAATTTTTACTTTAAATAGTATTTCCATTTATGGACCTCTTTGATAATTTATTTTTTTCTAATTATTTTTCACTTATATTATTAAATAATTAATTAATGAAGTTGGAAATTTTTAATTAAAATATACACGTCTCATATTTGTAACCGGTCATTTGATATACCTTATATCTTTTAGTCGTGGCCATGTTTTATCTTTCTTTTTTTTTTACATAAAATATCACTTCCTTTTATTGTACTTGGACTCCAAGTAAATAAATCCTCTAATATTGTTAAAAAACTTATTTAAATTTTGATTTGTTATAGATATAATTTGAATAAATTTTAAGTATAATTTATTATAGTTACGTTATTTGCTATATATATGTTAATATTTTTAGATTTAGGCTTTTCTATTTTTTAGAAACTATACAGTAACATATCCCTTAGCATGTTAGAAAAGATTCTTTTCTTAGATTGGTTTAAAAATATTCTGTTTTAAGTATCTGTGTAAGGCCTTTAGAATGTTAGAAACGACCATGGATGGAGGAATGCTATTATTCGAGTAGGTAGAGTTAACACATATACACTGTCAATAATATATGCCTACCAATGAATTCCCCCTTCCCAATTTATAGTATGATTATGAATCAAACAAATTATACCAGTGTGCTACGAGTATGATACAAGTAATGACTAAAAGTAATAATAAACAAGTAATACATTGTCATAGCCTATATTTTATATGTATTTGTTTATTTATTCACCCCCCCCCCCCCCCCCCCCCCCCCTCCCCCTTTTAAAAAATTTCCTACTTAAATTTTCATAAATTAATTTTCCTTTTCACTTTATCCCTCATGCAAAATGCTAATTTTGCATTTTTGATGACTCCTAATGTGGCAATCATGCATGGAGAGGTGCCATGTGGCATCATCTTCTCATGACAAAGCCCCAAGGGCAATTTGGTAAATCCCTAAATGGAACCATTCTTTTATATGGAAGAGAATGGAGAATGAAAAACTCATTCTCCTCCCCATTCTTGTCCAGGTAACTCTTCCTCCTTCTTCTTCTTCTTCTTCTTCTTCTTCTTCTCCTCTCATTCTCCTCTTCACCCCCCTCCCCCTACTTATGCGGCTGCTGCTGCTGCTTATGCGGCTGTTGCTGCTGCTGCTTATGCGGTTGCTGTTGCTAATGCCGCTGCTGCTGTCGCTGCTGCCGCGCCGCCGGCGGCGTCGGTGTCGGCACCGGCCGGCCGACCACCCCCAACCTCCTTCTCCTTCTTCCTCTTCCTCTACATCCTCTTCATTCCTTCATTCTTTCTTCCCCTTCCAAATTTATTTCAAATTTGTTTTTTAGGTTATTTTGTTAACTCAATTTCAATTTATATGTCCTAGGTTCAGATTTGGGTCTTAGGACACTACAACAAAAAACCTTTTTAATGACGGCTAAAAAGCGTCATTAATGACGAACCATGACGCTTTTTTTCCACAGCAACCGTTATGAAAACGCGTGTTATAAATATTTTTTAAAAGCGTCATAAAATAACCGTCATGAATAATTTCTATAAAAGCGTTATGAATAGTTAATATATAGTGCACAATTCAGAACAATTTTAAAACGTCATGAATAGATAATATGTATAGGCTCAAAGCAGCACATTTATAACACTTTATACTATTCAAATTAGCATATTTATAATGCTCTATACTGCACAGTATATATTATTCCAAAAACTTAACATTATATATCACCATCTTTATTACATTTCTCAAAATAGAGTACATATCAACATCTTCATTACATTGAATATCCAAATACAGAATGTACCCAAAAAATAGGAATAAATCTCTCTTTTGCTATCCAAATACAGAATGTACCCGAGTTGCAGCTTGAAATGCATCCAATTCCTGAAAGTTCTACCCATCTTCAAACTCAGCTTTGCTTGATCTGTTATAAGGAATGGTAGCAGAAAGTGAGTCAGTTCCGTACTCCATCGAAAGTTGCTACATACTTTCTTACTTTGGCGTCAATATGGCCTACGGGTAAGGAAGCCTGTCAGTTAAAAAACAAGTTCGACCAGCAAAAAAAAGAAAACTAAATTAAAAGAACTCAAGAAGAGAGGAAGAAAATAACTGAAAAATACAACCCTTCAAGAAATAGAGACACTAGATAATATGATCTTGCAACTATAAAATAATTACGAATATCAAGGTCCATAAGCTAATGAGAAACCAAAGCTCCATAAGATATTAATGACAATAAACTTCAAACAATCTGGCCTGAAGTAGATAGGAAAAAATATACAAAATCAATCTCGCTCATTGGACTTTTCTTGCAAAGTAAATTACCTCTAGCAGTCTAATGTCCAACCCATGTTCATAATCTACTTTTAAGTACCATATGTCCACCTATTATTAATAAAAGAGAAACTAGATAATTATGTACCTCAACATGCTATTTAGCTAATGAATCTTAAATTTCTCAACAATGATAAATGGAAGAAAAAAAATTAGAAGTCTACGTCATAAGTTTATGTTTCCACACAAATTTCAGCACATTGGAAAAGTGATCATTAATCAAGTAACTTAAATTACAAAAAAATTAAGCAATCCTCTGGTGAAGCCCAACAAAAACAAGAAACCAATACCAGCATCACATGTTCCTCCATCACATTTCAAGATCTTTGATTTTATTAGAAAAATACTAGTAAACCATCTAACTGCTGAAATGATAAACAAATATGTGTCAGAATGAGTGTTATTTTCAACAACAGTTCACCTGGTCCATATGAACATCTGGTAGTGACGAGCACCACATGTTCCTCCATCACATTTCAAGATCTTTGATTTTATTAGAAAAATACTAGTAAACCATCTAACTGCTGAAAAGATAAACAAATATGTGTCAGAATGAGTGTTATTTTCAACAACAGTTCACCTGGTCCATTTGAACATCTGGTAGTGATTGGTGAAACTTCATAGGACATTACTTCATCTCCACTGACTTTGAGCATCTTAGGCCATCTCCAACGTGGGTTTCTATCTCCCCTATTTCTATGGTAGAAATCCTTTTTAGGAACAAAAAAAATTCTCATTAGAAATCCTATTTCAAACTCAAAAGCTTATACCTACCTACATATCAGTATTCAGATGATTACTTTGCAAGTTTGCATAGTATGAAATAATCTTTGTACAAAAAAAAAAAATATACCAAGAGATTAAAGTTCAGCAATATAATCTAAACATTTGTTATGAGGGGGTTTACTCCAGACATTAGTAACTCATTTGTTATGAGGGGGTTTACTCCAGACATTAGTAACTCATTTGTTATGATTTTCATTCATTAGTAAATCATAACAAAAATATACCAAGAAATAATCTGTTGTAATGTACATGTATCAAATTATCAATCTGTCGGGTCTTATATGTTACACTTCCACATTAAGTGTAGGAGGGGGTTTACTCCAGACATCTCAATTGGTCCAGAAGAATATTTGGGAGAAGCTTTCTGAATGTTACTTTATGCAAGGCAAAGTCTGATAATGAAGTGGAAGTAATTGCAGGTGAGGTTATTCCCAGGGATCAGAGCATTGCCCTTAGGTATTAAAACAACATCTAATATAAAGAATTCTGTTATTATTTTTACACAAAACCTATTAACCGCCCTTTAACATTACTACTACATTCTTTTGGAGGATTTCCTCAAACAGTTGGTGCCTATTGCACTTTCAACCAAATACGAAAGAATTTAAATAGGTGAGTATTACCTGTTAGTGATTAAGGTTTCCTGTTCTGCACAGGATTTCCTCAAACAGTTGGTGCCTACGGGTAGATGGGGATGTGGGAAGATGTCAAGCGCAGAAGTTGTAGGGGTTCCTGCACATGCAGGAAAGGCCAAGCGCGGCCCTGCGGCTGGACTCGTCGAGCAACTCGTCGACGGACTTGGCGAAGCTCCTCGAGGCGGTCTGCTGGGACTTCTCGAGGAAGGTGGGGGCGAAGGGGACGAGCTCCGAGGGGTCGAACCAGCCATAGCTACTGTCGTCGAAGAACGCGACGAGGACGTGGTCCTCGCGTCTGGTCCTCCGGACCGACTGTGAGGCTAAGGCCTCGTTGAAGATGTGGCCCGGCCACCATGGGTGCGACTTGACCTTCCCCCACACCATGTCGTCGATCTCGAACCTGTGGACGGAGAGAGAGAGATCGTCGGATCCCTTTCTAACTAGGTTTAGGGTTTTGGATCTAGGGTTAGGGTTTTGGAGTTGGAGGAAATGAAGGAGAAGAAGAGGATGAGAGGAGGGTGTTGCTGAACTAGCTAGAGTTAGGGTTTTGGAGTTGGGGGAGAGGAGGGAGAAGAAAGGAGGAGAAGGAGAAAATCCACCAGAACGATTTTGGTGGAGGAAATTTTTTATTGAAACTCGGGGTACAGTAAGGATTTTACCAAAAATTGAAGTTAAAAAATATTACAAGTTTGCCACCGCTCTAAACTATTAATAACGCTTTGTTTTATAAACGTTATAAAAAGTCTAGAATTAGCCCAAACCGTCATAGAAAAAAGGTATTTTTTAACTTAATAACGCTTATGTATCAGCCGTCATTAAAACTCCTTGTCGAGCGTCATTAATAGGTCTTTTTGTTGTAGTGGGAGAAATTTCTCTAGGGAGAATATCCAAAATCCAAGGCAAGTCCTCCTACCTCTTCCCCTGGATAATTGTTTTCTAATTATTTTCCTTGAGTAATATAGTTAATTTTAATTCAGAAAATCTCAAAATTCATGAATAAAAATCCAATTTTGTGAGAAGAGTAATGTGGGTTTAGGTATATTTTGGTAGAATATACTTATGAATGTATATATACATATATGTGTGAATTGGATACAATGTTGGACATACCTCGAAGAGACTTTTTCGAGTTTAAACTCTTGTTATGGATATGCATATAAGGGATGATGTTTAACTATAAACCTTGCTTAAATCATAAGCATACATACACTTAATTTACTAGTTTTTTTTGTCTTTTTTTATTATTAAGAAGGGTGCAAGTTATGATTCGTTGTATATATATATATATATATATATATATATATATATATATATATATATAGAGAGAGAGAGAGAGAGAGAGAGAGAGAGAATAAGGGAGGTGAGATGGCACCTCACTCTCAAATGAGAGTGGCGGTGATGTGGCGCCATCCCAACCCTCCATCATAAATTAACATTCTCCCAAATCAATGAGGCTTTTAATGTCAGGTCTCCCAAATCAATGAAACTTTTAAAGTAAGGTTTTAAAGTGAGAATAAGGGATCTAGGAGAATAAAATCATGCCAAATTAACACTTTCTTCTTTCCTCCTCTCTCTCTCTCTCTCTCTCTCTCTCATTTCTTTTGTTCTCAGAAGACTTACGAGAACTAGCAGGTTCTTTACTCTAAAGAAGGAAAATAAAAAGAAGAACATCGGCAAGAGGGAAGCCCCCACCGCCCCCATGCCGTCGATGCCTCCAACTTTGTTGTCGTTCTCCACCATCACCGGCGAATCTCCATATCCGCTCCCAACTCCGCTGCCGCTCTCCACCATCACCGACGATTCTCCATATCTGCTCCCAACTCCACTGCCGCTCTCCATCATTAACGACGATTCTTCCCTTTTGCTGATAAGCAATATCGTAGAAGTCGGTGATGGATGTCTTTCAAAAATGTATTGGGCATTTTGTGTATTGTGCAAAAATGTACTGTGCAAAAATGTATTGGGCATTTACATATGTACTAATAATCCATTGGTTTACTAATCTATGGTGCAATTTTTACAATTTTTTGATTAGATTTTGGAACTTGGAATTGTTTCCCATTCGGTGATTATTGAGTTATCTCTTGGTGTCACATAGCCCATGTAGGCCCTTGATCGCTGCCCTCTCCTTCCACCCGTTCTTTGAAGGCTTTACTTTGGGCGGATGCATCTCTCAGGTTTTCAAACACTCATCACTGTACAATTCCAATCGACATTCTTTAAATGACTTATAATCGATCTATTTTGGAATCTTAGGCTCAGTTTAAGAATTTTCGATAGTCAAAGTAATGGCTTTCTTCTTCGTGAAAACGACTCCGATGGGCATTGCAGTAGGAATTGGAATATCATCAACGTACAATGCCAACTGTCCGATAGCCCTGGTGGTAGAGGGCATTCTAATCTCGATATCCATCGGCATGCTCCTCTATATGTCTTTGGTGGCTCTGATTGCTGCATATTTTTATTTTGTTTAGGTAGATTTAGTTTGGCTAAAATTCTTATTTTGTTTGGCCATGTGTTTGGCAAAAATCTGGTTGTAAAAAACTTACCTATGCCTAGTGTTTGGCATTTGTTGCAAATTATTTGTTGGGCTATCTGTTCAATTTCAAGTAAGTTCAATCTGGAAGAAATTGATTGGCTATGGTTGTAAAATTATTTTGTTTGGCTATGTGTTCAAATTATTTTTGTTTGGTGCTTTGATTGATATTTTGGTAACCTGGAACAAATTATTTTCTGTTTGGCATTGGTTGTAAATTTAGTTTGGCTGTGGTTGTAAGTTCAACCTGGAAGAACTATGGTTGTAAGTTCAACCTGGAAGAAATTTGGTTGGCTTTGATTGATATTTTGGTAACCTGGAACAAATTATTTTATGTTTGGCATTTGTTGCAAATTTAGTTTGGCTATGGTTGTAAGTTCAACCTGGAAGAACTATGGTTGTAAGTTCAACCTGGAAGAAATTTGTTTGGCTTTGTTTGATGTTATGGTAACCTGGAACACATTATTTTCTGTTTGGCATTTGTTGCAAATTTAGTTTGCTATGGTTGTAGTTCAACTGGAAGAACTATGGTTGCAAGTTCAACCCAGAAGAAATTTGTTTGTCTATGGTTGGAAGAAATTTGTTTTGTTATGGTTGGAAGAAATTTGTTTGGCTATGGTGGTAAGTCCAACCGTACAAAAAAGATAACACTCATATACAAATTTGTTTGGCTATGGTTGTAAGTACAACCTGGAAGAACTATGGTTATAAGTTCAACCTGGAAGAAATTTGTTTGGCTTTGATTGATATTTTGGTAACCCGGAACACATTATTTTCTGTTTGGCATTTGCTGCAAATTTAGTTTGGCTATGGTTGTAAGTTCAACTGGAAGAACTATGGTTGCAAGTTCAACCTGGAAGAAATTTGTTTGGTTATGGTTGTAAGAAATTTGTTTTGCTATAGTTGTAAGTCCAACCGTACAAAAAAGATAACACTCATATACAAATTTGTTTGGCTATGCATGGTTGTAAGTACAACATGGAAGAAATTTGTTTGGCAAAGCTGAGCTATCTTCTCATACAATAAACATAGCCAAATAAAGATTAGCTATCTTCTCATACAAAGCAAAGCTGAGATATCTTCATGGTTGGAAGAAATTTCTCTGGCAGGCTAACGGCATATATTATTGACAATAAAGGCAATGAACATTCTTAGTGGAGTACAGCAACCCCAGGCCACCCATACAAGAAAATTCCCATATTAGTATTCATGGAAGCAAAGCTGAGCTCTCTAATTTATTCTTCATTCTCATACAAAAACTGTCCAAATGCTTACAGCAACCCCAGGCCACACATACAAAAATAGTCCAAATGATTACAGCATACAAAAACTATAAAAATGCTTACAACATAACAAAACTGACCAATGCTTACAGCTTGCAAAATAGAAGATACATAAATTAAGGAGGTATTCTTCCAACTATCCAAATTCTTACAGCTTGCAAAATAGAAGATACATAAATTAAGGAGAGGTATTCTTCCTACAACTGTCCAAATGCTTACAGCATACAAAAACTACAGACCCTTTGCAAGTAACACGACAAAATGGTGATTGAAAGACTCCCAAAACAAGAACCCAGGCCTGGAAATTCGCACTTCAAGCATATCCTAAACCAAGAAATCTGCAACATATTTCACCTGCTCTAGATAGTTAAAAAAAACTGATTAAGAAATGTAGTCTCACAATCTTCTTGTTTCTTAATTTGTTTTCAGGTAATATAGCAAACCTCGGGAACAAGACCTAGGACACAGGAGATGAATAGAAGATTATTAGCTTGGGAGTGCTTGTGAACCACCCGGATTAGATTGACCACCGTATACAATATTGCTTGCCTGAAAGTTCAACATATTCTCAATTACCTCATTAAAGAGAGAGAAGGAAAAAATATTGAACTTATACAATACCTTAGCTTTGCTACACCCAGTCCTGTAATGACCCTTTTTCCCACAAAACCCGCATGTTTAATTTTTTTTAGTAGCCTCTTCTTGAGACAATTCTAATCCGGAAGGTAATCTGGAAGCAAGTTTTGGTCGCCCTTTATGCCTCAGAGACGTCATAGGATTACGGATATTAATTTTCGGAATTAAACTTGATGAATTTTGGGATAGGAGTGGTGCAATAGGATCAACCTGGTGATTCAGTCCTTGGGATGACACATCAACTCCTTCAGGCGATCTTAAGTTATCAAATTCTGCTAACTTGCTTGTTAGAAACCTATCAAATTCAACAGCAAAGTTAGGCGCCTTGTATGCAACCTCCAAAGCCTTGTTGCATTTGTAACGAATATCCTAATGAAGATTATGATCCACTTCAGAATTTCTGACAGTAGCACCCATGCCAACATCTCCAAATTGATGCTGAGATTCAATGATCCAACGCTTCAAAATATAACGATCTGGTATCTCTGAAACATGTTTCTTCCACAATATACACAGGACATGTCTGTAAAGTAATCCAACATATTCAAAATATCTACAGGCGCATGAAACTACAACCCCATCGAAATCATATAACACAGTCCTCCATTTACTTCTCTCTTTTGTCGCTCTTCCAACAAGATATGTAGTTACTGTCCCTTCTTTGTGCACTTTATCAGCCCAATAAATCTGGGCATCCTTCATTTCTTGTTTGAAAAATAGAAAATAAGGCTCTGGTATAACATCCACCAGCTTGCTTCTCAAGTGGCCATTCCAAAGTTAGTACGGGCTTGGAGTCCATAGTTTTGAAATCTTCATCCTCCTCGGCTTTTCGACGACTTGCTAATGCCTTGTCATATTGAACGACAAACTCAGTTAAGGATGTACCTGGATAAATAAAGAAGTATGTGAGAGTGTGAAGAGAGTGGGATTTCAGTGTAATATATATGTGAGATAAGGTATGTTTACACATGTAGGAGAGTGGGATTTCAGTGTAATAGAGAGTGTACATAGATGTATGTAAGAGTGTGAAGAAAGTGTACATAGATGTATGTGAGAGTGTACATAGGTGTACCTGCATGAACATATGTATCGAAAAAAGCATTTATGCTTTTCGCTCTCTGACTCGTCCGCGTGCCGGCAAGAAACTTATCATTCAAATAGCAAGGTAACCAACTAGCTCGTCGCTCCCACAACTTTGGCAACCAACTTTTTTTTCGTAGCTTGTATGTTGCCATTATCTCTTTCCAACAATCTTCGGCTTCACATATACTGCTACTGCTTCATATTGAAATGCAATTCAAACTCGGGTCCATGGATAGTTTTGAGATGGACCATATGCTCTCCAACATTCTTGTCTAGATGCCAATCACAATATCGGTGTATAGTATTTGGAAAAACTCTAGCAATTTCATTCCCAATAGCCACATCCTGATCAGTAATGATAGCTCCTGGTGCTTTACCCCCCATACATGTAAGCCACTACTCAAATAACCACACAAATGTCTGCTCAGTTTCATCAGCTAACAATGCACATCCGAACAAGGTAGATTGTCGATGATGATTGATACCAGTGAAAGGAGCAAATGGTAAACATAAATTATTAGTACGATATGTCACATCAAATATAACTACATCACTAAACTTTTGATAGGATTCTTGTGATCTTCTATCAGCCCAAAAAACACTTCTTAATGTGTAGTCGTCATCTAATTCAATGCTTGAGTAAAAAGTCGAATCTTTGGCCTTTTTCCATAAAGTGCTTAACAATTTTTGCATAATTTTTGCCCAAATTGTTCTTCCTCTCAATTCTTAGGTGATCATGGACTTGTTGTGGTGTAATCAAGTGTTGTGGGTCAGGCTCGAAGGAATTGACAACCCTTGTAATGCTTGCATTTGATATGCCTTCGCTATGAAGCTGAGTAATTAAGTTCTTCACTACTGGTTGACGATGGACCTTTTTATGAGACCGATGCTTTAATGCTTTCGATGGAGCGGATAAGTCGTGATTGTTATGTTCAGCAACAAATTTTCCAACTCTCCATCTTCCTGACTTTGTGAGGTAGATCTTGATCATTGCTGTGCAATCCACCCGTATTTCACGACGATGATCTACCTCTTCGTCCACAATTGGTTTCTTCAAGGCTCTCATTTTTCCTTCCTTGCTACATACAATTAATCTTGATATTACTAAATTGGGATCAGACCTAGACCTACTAGTGGATGACCATCTAGTTCCAAATCCCATCTTCAATGCATACCCGTTGTAAAAATTGTACGCATCCTTCTGTGTAGCAAATTCCATTCCTATCTTCGACGTAATGGTGTCCAAATCATCTTCATCTCCATCTCCCACACCATCTCCTAAATCAACACCATCTCCTACACAATGAAAACGAATTTAATCACATACAATAGTAACATAAATCTGTACTCATAAAACCACAAAGCAAATTCACCATTGTAAGTAAAATATATGACAATAAAATAAAGTATTTTCTCATATCATAAATCCTGATATAAAGTTCAAAAAAAATTTCCCGACTCATAATGATTGCTACTGGGGATTGTAAGTTGAGGTCAAATAACTACCATCCAAAATATCTGTTGATGCTAAATATCATACTAACATTTTGCATACATAATAATAAATTCTCATATCAAACTAAAACAGTTTAATACCTCACTATTCCAAGGTTGTCGTTGAAAAACTATAAGCTCTCAATGCTTCCAATAGATATTTTCCACATGTGACCCACCATTGTGAGAATTCACCAGTTTTAACAGATGAACGTTTCTTACTTTCTGAAGCATTTAGCCAAAAAAATCTTGGTCTAACTTATAAAAGACTCATATGAGCAAGTTAAATATGCATAATCAAGACAGCCACATAGCTCTAAACATGCCTTTTAAACTAACTAGGTCAAATGGGGTTCCAACTGTTGAGCATATATGCAAATCATAATCAACAAAAGGGAAACAGTTTATAATAGCGATGTTAATGAACCAGGTTCAAATTGAAGGTAAATTTTAAAGAGAGATTTCCTTCTGCCACTATATTCCATATACATGTATCTACAAGTAATATTTGTCGAAAAGATTAACCAAATGAAAACAAAACCAAAGAAAATTAATTTTGCATCAAAATCACACCTCGCCTATATGGAGATTCGTCGGTGATGCTGGAGAGCGGCAGCAGAGTTGGGAGCGGATATGGACATTCACCGGTGATGGTGGAGAGCGGCAGCAGAGTTGGAAGAGGATGAGAAGAATCATCGTTAATGATGGAGAACAACAGTGGAGTTGGGAGCGGATATGGAGAATCGTCGGTGATGGTAGAGAGCGGCAGCGGAGTTGGAAGAGGATATAAAGATTCGTCGGTGACGGTGGAGAACTGTTACGCCCCGATTCCGTCGAAACGATAGTCGTCCTCCGAGCGTGATGCCGTGCGAACCTAATTTGCGATCGCACAAGGCCTAGTCATAAGGTAATCCGATACACGAGATCTAAGAGAGTACGCAGACAAATTGATTCACACAATAAGTAAAGGAAACTTGATCTTTATTGATAATGAACATCTTTTACAGACTCCGATACAAGACTCTTTGCCGCACGGGCTACAACATGACTCGATTACAAAAGAGTGCCGATGAGATAGCCGTTCCATACATTGCACGCATCCCTCAATATACACAAAGTACTCCAGTGACCTGGATGGGAGGGACGCTGAGTCATCTTCCTTGGACTGTCGAGAGCCTTCAAAATGGAGTCGCAGAGAAAGTCTTCGACGCACGGCCGAAGCTTCAAAATCACGAATGCCGCCGAGCTAGCTGGCACGTCCTTCCTGGTTCGCGGGACCTGCAAAGAGCGAGGATCAGCACGAAACACATGTACTGGCGAATGGCTAATTAAATCCAAGCTCTGTATTTGATTCAAGAAGTTTCGTAAACATGTTAGCTAGCTATTTCAATGATCTTTCTAACCATCCTGTTCAATTTGCACGTTAACATGTTTTGAGGCAAGCATATAAAACTGGATATCATTAAGCAACTATCATATTCATCCCGTGTTCCGTGCACCTGTTAAGCAGTGAAGGGGTATGAAGACCACTGGCAATGTCAAGCCATCACGGACTATAGCATTGGTTAGACGATGCCCTTTTCGCGTCGGGTAGCGAGCCATGTGCGAAAGTGCCCGCATAACTCGTGCCGATGAAGGGTTGGCGCTGCTACACTCGTTCCTCCTGGGCCGAATCGGTCCCTTGGCCTAGGCAACCGTTCGAGGAAACTTCACCTTGTCGACAAGTTGTCCAATGACCGTTTTCCTTTGAACTTAGTTGATTTGCTTACTTGACCGTATCGTTGCGATAAACGTTAATCGATTCATTCATGGTTTTGCATAGGCTAAGTGGATTTGCGTAAGAAACACGTTTTCCATTTTCAAAACCGGCAGTTGGATAGCAAGTGTTTCGTGAAGAATCGTGCCACGATTTCTTTGATTCTACACTATTATGACAAATATTCATTTACTTCACATATTGAGTTTTGAAGTAGAGGGATGAGACGAAGGAGGTCAGCCACTCACTTTAGGCTTGCTTCAAGCGAGCGACCGGTTGGCTGTGCTGACGTCGCCTACGCGATCACCTGCAATCGCATAAGCAACTGATTAGAACACTGTATACTTCAAGGATATTCGATATGAATGCGAAGCTCAAAAATACGTCACGAAAACCCATCGAAAACATTCACGAAAAACGCATTCACGCAAACCAAAGCCAAAGCCAAATCAAGTGCGGCATAAAAACCAGAGCAACGGGAGGTCTCTCCCGACTCAGCCGCAGAGCCAATCCTCGAGGCGCAACCCGCTGAATATGGGACTTAGTTCCGAAGAAACTATTCCATAACGTGGAATGGATCTTAATTCAACCGTTTCCGTTCGATCGACTCGGCCGATTCCGACCTATCGGTCCCGACCGAATCGATAGCGACAGTGTTCCTTTCTTGCGTACCCCGTAGACGAAAACTGGGCACGATGTAGGGACGGGGCACTACAAGAACAGCAACAAAATTGGAGGCATCGACGGTATGGGGGCGGTGGGGGCTTCCCTCTTGCCGATGCGGTGGGGGCTTCCCTCTTGCCGATGTTCTTCTTTTTATTTTCCTTCTTTAGAGTAAAGAACCTGCTAGTTCTCGTAAGTCTTCTAAGAACAAAAAAATAAGAGAGAGAGAGAGATGGAAAGAAGAAAGTGTTAATTTGGCATGATTTTATTCTCCTAGATCCTACCGCCACTTTAAAACCTTACTTTAAAAGCCTCATTGATTTGGGAGACCTGACATTAAAAGCCTCATTGATTTGGAAGAATGTTAATTTATGATGGAGGGTTGGGATGGCGCCACATCACCGCTACCCTCATTTGAGCGTGAGGTGCCATCTCACCTCCTTTATTCTCTCTCTCTCTCTCTCCACAAATACATAGATTACACGTTTAATAGTCTTATCAATTATTAGCATGAATACAAAGGAATGTCTTAATTTGACTTTGTGATAGGTGTAATTGTCAATTATTATTATTTTTAGTGTAATGTTCAAATCTGTCCAGAAATTTATTCATGCTTAAAATGACTATTTTGTCATGAACACATAGTTAGAATTGATATTTATAGATACCGGATCAATAGGATAGCATACTAGTTAACTTTTCAAGTGAAATGACTATTTCGTACACTCAAGAAGTCAATTGTGATATTGCAAGTTAAGTTTTAGAGCTTAGTTTTGTAAATAACTAGCATTGAGTCCAATATATCTAAAGGTATTCAATATGCATTGGAAATTAGGTTTGGGTATCTATATTTGCTAAATTGAGTTCTTGAACTTGGAGAGTATTTAGAAAAAGGGCAATTGCTGAAATTAAACTTTATTGCTTGCTTGGTCGCCAAGGTAAGAAACTATTACTTAATCGCATTTCATATAATATTGTGTGAGTTTTCGGTATTGAGGGTTGCTCCACCGAAGGGGTCGGCGTACCCGGATATATTATATTGCATGGCCGGTGTTGAGAGTTGCTCCACAGAAGGGGTCGGCGTGCCCATATATCCTAGCCTTGTGTTTATCTGTATCGAAATTATTTCCGGATCAGTAAATACAAAGGAGACTCTGCCGAAATTTTTGAGAATTTTCAGAGATGGTCATTTTTCGGGAATTCGGACTCTATAGAAATTTTTGACTTAAGTTCTAGATCTTGGAACCATCCATCTCCGATATATAACATCGGGAGATTAGTGGAAATCATTGTCCAAATAGATACTTTGAACTTCCTTGGTTTTAATACTTTCTTGAACTTTATTAGTTTCGAAAAGGTCGAAACTTGTCACGACCCGTACCCAGTTTTTTTGGACGCAAGCTCAAGAGCAAGCCAGCTACGCATCAAGCGGACTCCAGTCCGACTCGAATACGTAAACGCTGTCACGGCTATGGCAATGTGCCTAATCAAGGCAAGGCAAAACTATATCTCAATCCACAATAAGAATAATAAACAAGAATGAATAAGTATGGATCGTGGTCTGCAGCCCACTAGCATGCATGTCCGATTAGACTCCAAGAAATAACATGAGTCTATAAACTGAATCAATAAATATGATATATCATGATGATGAAAGGAAAACACGATCTGGATGAACTGGATAATAAATATGGTATCAATACCCGAATCACGCAATCAATATCATCACATCCGGACCCCACAAGTGTTATAATCATCTGCCATCCAGAGCTGCTAACTAACTCTACGCAATAACTAACCTGAAGAGATCATCAGGTCCTCAGGGGACATAGCAAGATACATAAAAACATGCCTATCTAGCAGTTTATCATGCAATAAAGAAAATACAGAAAATAAATGGAAAAAGACCAATCAGCACGAAAACACGACTATACACGACTGGAAGAACCACTACGCCTAAACGAACTGCTAGAGAAGAACAAGAGAACACGATATCACGATGTCAATGGATAACCAATCGAATACTCAAACCCTCGCCCCTAGTGTGGACTCGCAGGTTTGAACAACTACTAGCCCTCGCCCCTAGTATGGACTCGCAGGCTAGCATCACCCTCGTCCCTAGTGTGGACTCGCAGGTGTGAACCATATACTACTAACCCTCGTCCCTGGTGTGGACTCGCAGGCTAGCATCACCCTCGTCCCTAGTGTGGACTCGCAGGTGTGGACAGATAACTACTAACCCTCGCCCCTAATGTGGACTCGCAGGTTAGCTTAACTACTAACCCTCGTCCCTGGTGTGGACTCGCAGGTTAGCTTCAAGAATTTCAAGGTACAGCAGTTCCGTTATGACTTATTCATCCTATGACACGATGCGACTCAGTCCAAGTACAAGTGATGACACGATACGACCCAATCACGATACACGAGAAAACCAATCCAATATGACTATAAGTTAACTATGAACAAGAACTATATATACGTATATCCAATATGAACTACAAAGCTTAATTATAAACAAGGCTATATATATACTAGCAGGCATGATATACAAATCACATATAAATAATCAACTAGTAAAACTATATAATAATATAAATATGCATGTAAATAAATCGTAGAGGGAGGCAAGGTATCTTGCCTGTGGTCCTTGCACAAACCGTAGTCACAAGTCGAGGATGAGGGGATGCCGATCTAGGAGCTGTCAACCTATAACACATATCGCACCATGATCCGTGCACGAAAACTATAAATCAATTCTAATGTTCTAGTTCTAAATTCATGGAATAGTGGCTAGTTGGGTTACTAATCTAATAATAATTAATTCTGGAATAATTTACTTAAAAACCTAATTTAACCTAATAATAATCTGAATATAATCTAAACATGCAAGTTTGGCCATCAAAAGTCATATTTCTAATTTTGGAAACCATGGTACGCAAATCGAGGCGTACCGTTGACTATTTAGTCAAATGCTATGAACTTTAGATTTTGAAAGTGTACCTTAGTAAATTTCAGTGCCACGAGTGCACTGGAATCAACCGTGCCGCAAAATCACGCTTTGGTCAAAAGATATCGCCGTTATGGCTAATCGTGACCAAAACGGTGATCAACCGATCAATTCTGAGTTCAACAGAATAAATAAAATACTAGATGAACGAAATAATTTTTGGAAAAACTTTATGTCGTAGAGCTCTGTGTTAGCTTTCCGAAACTTCAAACGGTTCGTGATTTCGATTTCTGGTTCTCCCGAAATCTCGAAAACACCGAAACGTATCAAGTTTCCGACAACCGACACTCTACGAATTTTCCAGAAATTTAGGAATAATATCTACGAAAATAAACTACATATTCAGAAATTTTACCTCAATACGAATCCAGCAAAAAAAACGGCGCACGAAAATCACGTCGGAGTTGACGACAATCGCTTCGGGAAGTCGAAAACTACCCTAGATGAGTTATCCAACAAAAAGCTGCTGAAATTTCTAGGTTTAACGAATATAATAATATATATATAGGAGAGAGAGTCGATGGGCTGCTGGACACGGACAGGTGGGCCCAGTGCTGACTGTACAGCTGACTGTGCAGATGACTGTGTAATTAGTTAATTTAAATGCAGAAATCGTTAAAAACTCATTTTAACTCCAAATAACTCCAAATAAATATCAGAAAAATCCAGAAAATTGTAGAAAATACATTTAACCTTCTAGAATATAAATAAAAATGTTTTACCTCATATTAGTCCCAAATGGCCTCATAATAAATATTGGAAGCCTTTAAAAATATATAAACGTTAATAAATAAATACTTAAATATTGCCAAAAATTATGGAAAAATTCTAGAAAATATAAAATAGCATAATGAACCCTAGAAAAATATTTGGGATCAATATATGCTCATAGCTTGCACAGTAAATTCTAGAAGTCTTAGAAAATAGATTTTTCCTATATTTAATTATCTAACAATCCCATAAAAATTGTAGAAAAATACTGGGTCTCAAAATAGTCACAAATAGCCTCAAAATAAATTATGAAAGTCATTCATAAATATAAATCTTCGTAGAATAAATATTTAAAAATATATAAAAATGTATAAAAATCATAATAAAATATAATATAGCTATAGAATGCATATAAACCCTATCTAGAGATCATGTGACCACAAGATGGTCATAACTCACCTGTGGGCTTAGTCACAACTCCAATGATCATAGAAAAATTAAATGTAAACTTATCAAATAAAAAATAAAAATATATCACAAAATTTTGGAAAGAGGAGCTACAAAACTATTACTTGAATTCAACATGACTTGTTAAGACTCCCGTTTAAGGATAAGTTTCTATGGAATTCGAATGTCTAGAATAGGTTGCATTGGGATGGAAGAGAAACCATTGGATCACACCCGGTTGACTTTTTTGCAATATAAATTTTGTTTTTTTACTAATCAGTCCCTGAATCCGTGTTTGTGCGTGTCACGATCCGCTTCCGAATAACCGGATACGAGTCGGACACGCCCAACTTTCGTCGATAGACACGACAAAGTAAGCTGTACAATACTAAGGAAAAATAACCAGATATACAAGAGTAAATGTGAACACAGCATCTACAACGAATTCTAAATCCAGATACATGTCTTAGAATTTTATTACATTCCAGCAAATGACATAAAGTCAACTAGTCTCAATACAAGAAAATAATATGGAAATACTAAGGTAAGCTCTAGGCCTCTGCAGCCTCTAAGTCCTGGGCCACATCAACTGGCTCATAGGTGCCTCCAGGCTCCTGTCCATAGTACGTATCACAAATAGCCTCCCGGTCACCTGCAACATATCCTAGTCAGGAGCGGAGCTAAGTATATCCAAGAAAATGAACATGAACATGAACATCATGGTATGAACAAGAAACAGAAAATATATATAAGGTACGAGAAATGAGAACAAGACATGAAACTGAACAGAAAATACTGAAGTAAAAATAGGGAACATGATATAAGTCCTGAACATGATATGAGTCCTGAACATGAAATACAACATGAACATGAAATACAGCCTGAATCCTGAAATGTGCAATATTGAAATACATCCAGATTGTGTGATCGGCTTGGGTAGATACAATGAACATGAAATGGTACGGCTTTGGTCCCGCGTGCACGATGCGGAACCTAAACTATTCACATGAACAATAACAGGGTTTGATCACACGTCTATAGTATTTCCCCTCTCAGACACAAGTAATCCATGAAACATGAAACCAGACAATACCGTGATACATCGTGTCAACAAGGAGATACATGAATGAATATACAAGACATAAGAAAATGAACAAATCCGAGGAGTATACTTGCCTTGCTCCGGGTGGTCGAGAAAGGGTAGGAAAGCTGGATGTCCTCCTGTTATGAATTACAAGTTGATTAATAAACTGGCTAAATCTAGTTTGTTATCAACAATCTAACCATGCTTAACTTCTAATATAAATCTTAGTTCTAGGGGTTCCCTTTTCTTAATATTTCCTATAGAGTATCATTATTATTAACTATATTCTAAGCTAGCAAGAACCCTAAATAATAATGAGTACTTATATACATAAACAATTTACTACATGAATTAGCTATAAAGACAAAGTGTTCAAAAAAAAGACTAAACAATGGTAGAGGGTCTCTTTAATCCTAGTTAAAATTCTAGACTCAGTGAGCCATGGATAACTCACTCCTTGGGGTCCATAAATATCTATTGAGCCAACACACAGTCTGAATCCTAACTAATGATTAAACAGTAAAATGAATAGACCAAAGTCTCCAGGGTTAGCCATACTAATTTATAGCACTACAACATGAATCCTAATACTGATATTAAACTCACTCCCAGGCTGATTTCTTTGTTCAATAACATAATAATTCAATTGGAATCAGTCCTAAAATAGGACTGATATAGATTCAGCTTTTAAACTATTGGTATACACAATCTAGTCTAGTCTAAACTCAAATTTTCCTAGAAAGGCTGTCACTTGATTTCAGCTTAGTTCCCAATTAGGTCAGCCTTGAATTTGGACTGATATTACCCTTCTAAAGAAACTGTCATACCCAAGCCTGCATTCCTATTAGGCAACCAATTTCTGAGTTCTAGGCTAATGAAGATAGGAAAAATCTAAACACATGCACCCCAGGCAATCAAAATACTGTAAGTTCAACTGTGGAACCAAATTATATTAACCTTTGACTGAAAAGGAAAAATAAGCCAGTACATTTCAGGATTTAAATAGTAATTCAGCATTGGAAAGGACTGAACAATTTGCCCTGTCCACATGTGGAACTGATCTCCATAGTTCAGTCACCATTAAGACTGATACCCTGTCCAGCCTGCACTTAATCCTAATTGTCATACACATCTCAAACCAATATCAGACAGTCTCTAGCTACTGGACATTTCAGTTAGCAGGACTGGACCATTCAGTCTAGCAAGACTGAACCATTCAGTCAAGTCCACATTGAAACTGATATCCCTAATTCAGTTTATAAATGGGACTGAAATCTCAGCTCAGTCCACAGGAATTCACACTGCACTGAACTAGCAGTCCTTCCTATCAATGAAAACATATATCCAACTACTTACCTACCAAAATCCTTAACTTCTTGTAAATAATTTAGTGGAACACTCTACTGGATACTCAAGGTGAGAACTGAATCTCAAATCTAATCCACTCCAAGAAATAAAAATTCATATAATGAATAGGACCTATCCTGATAAAGTGACCTGATACCAAATTCTATATAAAACCAGAACATGAACTAGATGTCAATGTTCACAATTTCAGTAATTCTCAGGAGCACACACACAGGTGCAACCCATACAGTCTACACCCTGGAGAACTAAGATTGATATCATCAGTCTCTCATACAGGATTTGCCTATGTCAATTTTAACAGGGTTAAACATCTCAGTCCAAGCTATCCCAGCAATTAGCATCTGAAATCGAACCAATCCTATTGATGTCAGTTCAGAACAGGTCAGTTCCTTACTGATTGAAACCAAATCATATTCTCACAACCATATCCATCTACTACACAGTTAATTCTAACTTCACTTAGAAATAAACAATTAAAGAATAGGTAAGGTCAAATATCTTACGAATTACTGTTATCACCAAGGATTCATAGGAACTGTGCTACTAACCTTCCAATGTATTAGCAGGATACTAGAGCAACTGATCTATCCTAATTGATATAATAGTAAGATCTGAACAATTACTATGTTAAGAAAATGAGTGTGCAGGTGTTACACTCACTGCTTCCTCATTATCTGGAAATTCAGCTCAGTACTGAGCAATGCAGTTTATGAAAACCAAATATCACTCATAACATATCAGATCTCATCATTGAAATATAAGGTTTAAAACCAAGACATTACATCTCATCGATATAGCATCTTACTAAATCATAACCAACCACGATCAAGCCCAGGGATTAATCTAAAGGTTAAGAATTACCTGAGAGAATCTGACTTAATGATCCACGACTCAACTCTTCAAATGTTGACACGATCCTTAAGCCTTCATTGACCTGATTAAACCAAGAATAGAGGATGTCATCCACATCAGTCCCCCTACTGTTCAATGATCTAAACCAGAATCGATCAGGAAATCGAAGAATCAATCAGCAAAGAGATCAAAACTTAGATGTAGAGTCCAAAACTCACCAATGTCTCAGTTCACCAAATCGTTCGAGCACAGAACAAAATCAATTTACTTCTCAATCCGATCTATAACTCAATACAATAAATTGAGAATAAATCAAAAGAGGAACACAATTGAAATCATTACTATTCTGAACAATTCCTTACCTCAATAATTGATCAATTGGTCAGACCAAAAGTAGATCAAGCCACGAACAACAACTTGATGGAAAATCTTGAGAGGAAAAATCGATCAATCTCAAAATTAGATCTATGAATACGAAATCAGAGGAAGAACCAAGTGACCAATAAATCTCTTCAAGGATTTAGTGCTTACTGATCTAAAATTTGAAGAAGGATTGATGCTGCTCTATGTCGCCGAGGATGTCATCGTCTTCGTCGTCGTCGTCGTCTTCTTCTCCAAGGAGTCTATGCAATTCATGCCATTTTTGTCCGAGCTTATTTGCAGGAAATTTGGAAGGGATGAGCAATGAAATAATATGGATTCAAGGAGGAAAGGGAACTTAAATAGGCTGTAGGTTACCGTGAGGAATAGGCAAACCAAGGGCGAAAATTCACTCCTCTCCCTCAGACAATTCGGTTAGAGTAGAGCAGATTCAATTTGAATTTTAAGAGAAGAATTGAGCAGAGTATAAGAAGTAAGGGCTAATCCAAATGTAAAAGAAACCATGAAGTTTCTTTTAATAATCATAACCCTAGGCTTGGCTGCCAGGCCATGGAATGGGCTTTAGTGTTAAGCCCATGGGTTTAATTGAGTAATGGTTTAAGAAAACAATTAGAAAAGATTTAAGAAAGAAGAAAATTTAATTAGTCATTAAGGAAAATTTATATATAATATGAATTTTTGAAAAGTGAGGTTACAAATCTTCCCTCTCTGAAAAAAAATTCGTCATCGAAATTGAAAGACAATAAATATCCAACACTAGCCATCTTATTGAATTTAGAATTTTTAAAAAATTCAAAAAAAATAATCAAGCGAACAAACTAGGGTAGCGCCCCCGCATCTCGTCCTCGCGCTCCCATGTGGACTCTTCCGGAGAGTGGTGTCTCCACATGATGCGGACAAGAGGAATGGTCTGGTTTCGCAGTCGCTTCTCCCTCCGGTCAAGGATCTCCACTGGCTGTTCTTCGTAGGTCAAGCTCTGACCCACCTCTAGCTCTGAGTAGTCCACCACATGGCTCGAATTTGGAATGTAGCGTCGAAGCTGGGATACGTGGAAGACGTTGTGTATCCCTTCCAAGCTGGCTGGAAGCGCTAGTCGATATGCTACTTTGCCAATCCGCGCCATCACGTCGAAAGGCCTGATGTACCTCGGACTGAGCTTCCCGTCTCTACCAAAACGAATGACGTCTCTGGTCGGTGAGATCTTCAGGAACACTCTATCTCCAACTGCGAACTCCAGTGGTCGTCTGCTGCTGTCTGCCCAGTGCTTCTGTCGATCCTGTGCAACTCTGAGATGCTCCCTGATCAACCTGATCTTCTCAGCTGAGTTTACCACCATCTCTGGCCCAAGCAAAGCCCTCTTGCCAATGTCGTCCCAAGATAATGGTGTGCGACATCTCCGTCCATACAGAGCCTCAAACGGGGTCATCTCGATGCTAGCCTGATAACTGTTGTTATAGGCAAACTCCACGAGATGCAAATGATCCTCCCATAAACTGCCAAAGTCGAGTGCGCAAACTCGTAGCATGTCCCCCAGCGTCTGAATGGTCCTCTCGGACTGCCCGTCTGTCTGTGGATGATAGGCGGTGCTGAACTTCAACTATGATCCCAAGCTCAGCTGTAGACTCCTCCAGAAGTGTGATGTGAAGCGGCTGTCTCTGTCTGAAATGATGCTCACTGGTACCCCGTGAATCCTCATAATCTGACGCATGTAGAGGTCTGTAAGCTTCTCGGTCGACAGCCCAACCTTGAACGGAATAAAATAAGCAGACTTCGTCAGTTTGTCCACGATAACCCAAATAGCGTCCTTGCCACTGGGCGTATGCGGTAATCCAGATACGAAGTCCATGGTGATGTGCTCCCACTTTCATTTTGGGATAGGTAGGGGCTGGATTAGTCCTGCTGGTCTCTGGTGTCATGCCCCGCTCCCGTAGGAGCGATCGTCCTCGCTAAGGCGTGATGTCGTACGAGCCTAGATTACGCTCGTGCAAGACAGTTTCATAACGGTCGATTACATCGACGGCGACGGGGTCGTCGCACAGAAGTCCCAAGCAGATACATTAAAACATGCAGCAGAAATTAGAACAAAAACACATGAACACAAGTCATTCAAAAGAAGCTCTTTATTGATATTGAATACAAGATTATATTTGTGGGCGCAAGGCCAAATTATAAATTCTCTCATGCTCTCTTCTCTCTCATTTTATAAGTCACTCTGCTCTCTTTCATCTCTCGATACAAATGCTTGAACCAGTGGAAGCTTCGGAAGGCGATGTCCATACATTATGTCCTGTATAAGTCTTCGGTTCCACGCGGCCGCACGCTTTGAATCACCAAGGAACTCCGTACCTCGATGCATCCAAGCGAGCTCCGCACAACGAGCTTCTACCTGTGCCTGCACATGAACACTGTGTGGGTGTCAGTACTCAACTGTACTGGTGGAGTGAGCTCCTCGCCCACCCATACAAAACCTACACGTTCATTTACTTTGTGCAGCTTAAATCCCTTTCTATTTTCTTTCTAGTCTTACCTTAGGATCAGTTTTAAGACTACGGACGCCTTGGCATATTTGTGTATGAGGACCATCCTGTGCTTGTACCACAACGTTAACTCGTACTTTACCTCTAGACCCCCTTTTCGTGCCAACAATGTTAACCTATCAAGTCGTGCTTGCCTTTCGGCCAAAATCAGAGACGCAACTACGCGATGAGGCTTCATTTCCGTGTGACCGTGCCACAAACCCTTGCTGAGGCCGTACCTCGCAATTCAGTAAGACTTAACCATTTCGTCGCCTCGCGGCCCTTGCTACTTTGATCACCACTGACCCAATCGAGACTTGTGAACTTGGTGTCGCTTAACCAACTTGCCTTACGGCGATTCCTGACTTAAACCCGTGACGACTCAATCAGACTTGTGCAACTCTATGCCAACATCTTAAGACTCGACGCCACGACTCGTGCCGAAGCACGATGCCTACGTTGAAACCAAATCTTAGGCCCAACATTGTGTTTTTAACTTGTACACACCTTCAACTCGACTCCTTGATATAGCGCACTCAATACTCGACTAAATCCAAAGACACACTCGCGGATTGCCGCCATCATGCCGACATCTATATGAACTTAGTCACTAGCACGACAAGCTATCTTGGACCTCCATTGGATATTAGGGTACGTTCGTAAAACGAGGCGCGATCTCGCCGAATTTCCCATAATAGCCGTCCTACGGCGCACCCCTTGGGTCAGGTCGCACACCATCCAAGGGTCCCGTAGGCCCGTGGTTCCTCCTAGGCCAGATCGGTCCCGTGGCCGCGGCAACCGTCTGAGGAACAAAATCAAAACCCTTGTGTACCGGTACACAAGTTGTCCAATGACCATACAGACTCGACCCACTTCCTTATTTTAGGACCGTTTCATTCTTCACTTTCATTATTTTACTATCTTTTGAGTTCCACATTCCAGACTTCATCATCTGAGACCCCTCGACGACCCACGGTCGCGAGCATTCTTTCCATGTTACCGTTTTTATTTCATTCAACTTAGGAATGCCTATTCGATAGTCCTTTCTCCAAAACTCATTAAGTCGACCATGGTTCATGCCTTAAGGCTAAGTTCGAACATCGTGTATTAAAACGACTTACGTTCTACGCGACGCTATCGCCCAATTCATACTTTATATGACGGGCCTTGGGATCGTGGGACTATTTAACTTGACAACCGCAGAATGAGCGGGACAGCACTTGGAATGACTTAGGTCGACCGGCATAACTTTGTCTAACTTACTCAAGCCTACAACTTAACCCGAGGGAAGAGCAAAAGCTATGCCAAGCCTTGCATTACGGAAGCGTGCATGCTTTATCGAGAATTTACGCGAGCGACGCCTATAACTTAGGCTAATTCTTAGCTTTTGTGTCGAAGACCAACTTTCCTTCTCCCCAGCCACGGGACGAAGGACCGAGTGTCATTTTCAAAGCACACCGTGCACCAACTCTAGGCCGACCGTGGGACGTTTTCCATGTTCTAACTTATTTCGACCCGTCGGAATTATTCCCTTAGTTATGTGGATTCGTCTCTTTTATTATCAAGCCTATTGTGCAAGTTGAAAACATGCGTTTTATTATGTAAAGGCAAAGATGAGGCAAGTTTACCGAAACTACCCAACCTGAGCGAGCGGTCGCCTTGACCGAGCGATGTCTTCGAGTAGCCGTTGCAAGGCTAAGTCCGAACGCCGTCGGCGTTTCGATTCCTTCGATTGACTTTGCGGGACGGGGCACTACATCATACACCACTCAGAACAAGTCTCGTCCTCGAGACTTTCCTGAAGGCAAGCCATCCTATCATTTCTATGGCCTAGACTTAATCGTTCCTAGACACGGAACTATAACGGTCATGCGGGGCACGCCAGAACTTATCGTATACACTCCGCCTACGCGTTTCCTCGATTCTGAGCCACGCTCTCACTATCATCGAATTTTCTTTTAACAAGATTTCAAGTTCTCGACACTCTTCCATTCTCCAAGTCTAATTTCAATTCAACGTATCACTTGGTTGGATCGTGCACGCATTCAAGACGTCCCCAAAATACATGCATTCAACCAAACCGCATGATAAAGAATCCGTCATTCTCACTCGAGTCGTATCGTACACATACTCAAGCGTCCCTGAAATATATGCATGTTAGCCGAGTCTCGTGAGCAGGGTTTCCTATTCTTGATTCACTCTTTCAATCCATGCCAATCTTCAAGGTCAATCTTTCGATTGCTAACACTTGAAACAGGGCGTCTCGCCTAACCGCTAGGCCAATTTCTCGAGGCTAAGTCAACGTCAGGATTGGAATCATAGTTCCCCAACAATAATGCCAACACTGACCCCAATCCTAGGGTCAAACCAAAGTCGATAGTACGGGGTTTTCTACCCAGCTCGCGTCACTCAGATTTCTAAACATCGAGCACGATCACCTAATTTGCATCGAGACATTCATTGTGCAGAATCCATTCATTTCACCAATTCTAACCAATTCATGTATTCGATCACGAGGTCGTCTAGCTCGACAGTATGTTGTGCCCCAATCTCATGCGAGTCCGATTATCTCCGGTGGTTCATGAATCACCATGCAACGCTCCCGCAGAATAATCATTCTCATCGGGGCGTAACTCTTGTTTGAGTCTAGATTAATTCATTTTCGATACGCGGATTGGACCTACTCAATCCTCAAGTTTAATCGTCAAGTACACCAAGTTATTCTCAAGTCTACCTTCGCGTCAAACCACAAGCCGAGACATCAAATTGTCGCATCGTGCAAGTTCGACCACCCCCGCTGTATGAATCACCATACCAGCGCTCACGCGAAGTGATCGCCCTAATCGGCGTGACGCATGTACGAGGCTGGAGTAGCGCTTGTATAAGACAAGAACGTCAACGTTGTGGTTATCGACGAAGCAAATCCAAACATTCTATTTTTCATCCAAGCCAAGTTCGATAGTCCGATCGTCATTCGTTCAACTAGGAAATCCTCGAGCCAAGTCTATCTTTTCCTCGACACATTTCAATATCCCGAGTATAGCATCCATCGGAGCAATGACATTTGCACGATCGTCATTCGTCGAGTCAGAGTACCCCCGAGTTATCGCATATCGATCTTTGATACGCCTCAATACCATCGATGATATGCGTAACCCGACGATCTTCCCTTGCAACCAATTTCGAGTCGTACGACTGATGCTATTGTCCGAATGGATATTCCATAATCTTTTCGATATTCAAGATCAAGTTCGATCGCCATTCCTCAAGCTAGTTTCAAGATCGTTGTCCAAACGCAAGTCACAATTTCATTCGTCTCGATCCGAAATCGTACGCGCGATCCTCTAAGTTTCCTCGATCAAGACCAATCCTTTTTATTTATCGTTCCGAATCGTTTTCTAACTCGCGTTGCCCATTCACAAGTTGTCCACACGACATCTCATTCGGGACACACGAAGTCACGACCAACTAAGCGTGACGCGTTCCAAGGCTTTGCGCGATACCATCGCGTGCCGACATACTCGTTCTATCCGTAAATCCTTTAGTCTCGCTCGAACAATTTCTATAATGTACATACACCACTCAGATTCGAGCCATCCTGATCTAAACCACAATCACATTCGTATTACTCGCTAACTCGTCCTTCAGATTCGTTCGACGAATCTCTAGCGTAATCGCTCACGTCGCATCGACGGACTAAGTCGTTCGTACTATTCTTCGAAATCCAAGTCAATCTTCCGTGTACGCCTAAGCGTTAACTCGATAGCATCCCTATCGATAGACACTCTAAGTGCATTTCCGTTCCCGACCGAGCGATACTCGATATCGCTCACAACTCGTTTGCACCATAAGTCTAGGTGCACGATACGCGGACTAAGTTGTGCCGCATAATCATCCCGTGCGAACTATATTCAAGATTGCACACTCACTTGCTAATGTCGACGTAGGACTAGTTGGACACGCATGCGATATGTTAACTTAGCATGTGTTTCCTATCGAGTCATGTGTAACATCGTTCGGCACAAAGGCCGTCGCCTATCGATGCGTTCGATGGAACGCTTGAACGAGCTTTCAAAAGTATTTAGACTTATTGTATGGACATGCCGAGGGACATTTGAGAGAGAGCACACACTTATTTTCCAAAGATGAGCTTTCAAAACTGAGAAATTCGACTTGAAGTCCAAGGACGTAAAGCCGTACTCTGATACCATTATGTCACGTCCTGCTCCCGTAGGAGCGATCGTCCTCGCTAAGGCGTGATGTCGCACGAGCCTAGATTGCGCTCGTACAAGGCAGTTTCATAACGGCCGATTACATCGGCGGCGACGGGATCGTCGCATAGAAGTCCCAAGCAGATACATTGAAACATGCAGTAGAAATTAGAACAAGAACACATGAACACAAGTCATTCAAAAGAAGCTCTTTATTGATATTGAATACAAGATTACATTTATGGGCGCAAGGCCAAATTACAAATTCTTTCATGCTCTCTTTTCTCTCATTTTACAAGTCACTCTGCTCTCTCTCATCTCTCGATACAAATGCTTGAACCAGCGGAAGCTTCGGAAGGCGATGTCCATACATTATGTCCTGTATAAGTCTTCGGTTCCACGTGGCCGCACGCTTCGAATCACCAAGGAACTCCGTGCCTCGACGCATCCAAGCGAGCTCCGCGCCACGAGCTTCTACCTGTGCCTGCACATGAACACTGTGTGGGTGTCAGTACTCAACTGTACTGGTGGAGTGAGCTCCTCGCCCACCCATATAAAACCTACACGTTCATTTACTTTGTGCAGCTTAAATCCCTTTCTATTGTCTTTCTAGTCTTACCTTAGGATCAGTTTTAAGACTACGGATGCCTTAGCATATTTGTGTATGAGGACCATCCCGTACTTGTACCACAACGTTAACTCGTACTTTACCTCTAGACCCCCTTTTCGTGCCAACAACGTTAACCTATCAAGTCGTGCTTGCCTTTCGGCCAAAATCAGAGACGCAACTACACGATGAGGCTTCATTATCGTGTGACCGTGCCACAAACCCTTGCTGAGGCCGTGCCTCGCAATTCAGTAAGACTTAACCATTTCGCCGCCTCGCGGCCCTTGCTACTTTGATCACCAACTGACCCAATCGAGACTTGTGAACTTAGAGTCGCTTAACCAACTTGCCTTACGGCGATTCCTGACTTAAACCCGCGACGACTCAATCAGACTTGTGCAACTCTATGCCAACATCTTAAGACTCGACACCACGACTCGTGCCGAAGCACGACGCCTACGTTGAAACCAAATCTTAGGCCCAATATTGTGTTTTTAACTTGTACACACCTTCAACTCGACTCCTTGATATAGCGCACTCAATACTCGACTAAATCCAAAGGCACACTCGCGGATTGCCGCCATCATGCTGACATCTATATGAACTTGGTCACTAGCACGACAAGCTATCTTGGACCTCCATTGGATATTAGGGTATGTTCGTAAAATGAGGCACGATCTCGCCGAATTTCCCCTAATAGCCGTCCTACGGCGCACCCCTTGGGTCAGGTCGCACACCATCCAAGGGTCCCGTAGGCCCGTGGTTCCTCCTAGGCCAGATCGGTCCCGTGGCCGTGGCAACCGTCTGAGGAACAAAATCAAAACCCTTGTGCACCGGTACACAAGTTGTCCAATGACCATGCAGACTCGACCCACTTTCTTATTTTAGGATCGTTTCATTCTTTACTTTTATTGTTCTACTATCTTTTGAGTTCCACATTCCAGACTTCATCATTTGAGACCCCTCGATGACCCACGGTCGTGAGCATTCTTTCCATGTTACCGTTTTCATTTCATTCAACTTAGGAATGCCTATTCGATAGTCCTTTCTCCAAAACTCATTAAGTCGACCGTGGTTCATGCCTTAAGGCTAAGTCCGAACATCGTGCATCAAACCGACTTACGTTCTACGCGACGCTATCGCCCAAGTCATACTTTATATGACGGGCCTTGGGATCGTGAGACTATTTAACTTGACAACCGCAGAATGAGCGAGACAGCACTTGGAATGACTTAGGTCGACCAGCATAACTTTGCCTAACTTACTCAAGCCTACAACTTAACCCGAGGGACGAGCAAAGGCTATGCCAAGCCTTGCATTACGGAAGCGTGCATGCTTTATCGAGCATTTACGCGGGCGACGCCTATGACTTAGGCTAATTCTTAGCTTTTGTGTCGAAGACCAACTTTTCTTCTCCCCAGCCATGGGACGAAGGACCGAGTGTCATTTTCAAAGCACACTGTGCACCAACTCTAGGCCGACCGTGGGACGTTTTCCATGTTCTAACTCATTTCGACCCGTCGGGATTATTTCCTTAGCTATGTAGATTCGTCTCTTTTATTATCAAGCCTATTGTGCAAGTTGAAAACATGCATTTTATTATGTGAAGGTAAAGATGAGGCATGTTCACCGAAACTACCCCACCTGAGCGAGCGGTCGCCTTGACCGAGAGATGTCTCCGAGTAGCCGTTGCAAGGCTAAGTCCGAACGCCGTCGGCATTTCGATTCCTCCGATTGACTTTGCGGGACGGGGCACTACATCTGGTGCTCCGCCTTGACTTGCTGGCACATAAGACATCTAGAAACAAATCTGGCAACCTCTCTCTTCATCCCATACCACCAGACATACTCTCGCAGATCCTTGTACATCTTGGTAGATCCAGGATGAATAGAATACTGCGACTGGTGGACTTCCTGCATCACCTCCTCCCGTAAATCCTTGGGCACACACAACTGAGTTCCGTGCCTCAGGGATCCGTCCTCTGCAATGGTGAAGTCGTCGAGCAATCCTGTCTCTGCCTGGCCCCTGAGACACCGGAGTCCCTCATCAAGAAACTGGATCTCCTTGATCTTCTCTATCAGTCCTGACTGTATCTGCATGTGCATCAGCTGCCCTCCAACTCCTGGAAGAACAATCTCAATCCCAAGGCTCTCAAGATCCTCCAAAAGATGCTGGTCCATAGTGAGATACATAGCAATAGAATATTAACTGAGAGCATCTGCTACCACATTCGCCTTCCCAGGATGGTACTGCAGATTGATGTCGAAATCCTTCATGAGTTCCAGCCATCTATGCTGCCTCATATTCAGCTCCTTCTGAGTAAACACATACTTCAGGCTTTTGTGGTCCGTGAAGATGTCCACTCGCTCTCCATACAAGTAGTGCTTCCACAGTTTCAAGGCAAAAATGACTGCTGCAAGCTCCAAATCATGTGTGGGGTAATTCTTCTCATGAGGTCTCAACTGTCTAGAAGCATAAGCTATGACCTTCTTGTTCTGCTCAAGCACACATCCCAAGCCTTTCTCTGAAGCATCGCTATAGATGACAAAACCTCTCGACCCAAATGGCAAAGCTAGAACTGGTACTGTCATGAGTCTTCTCTTCAATTCTTCAAATGCTGACTGGCAGGCGTCGCTCCAAATGAACTCCTCATCCTTCCTCGTAAGCTTGGTCATCGGCTCTGCTATCATGGCAAAATCCTTCATGAACTTCCTGTAGTATCCTGCTAGCCCCAGGAAACTACGAATCTCAGCTACTGACTTGGGAGGTGCCCACGCTTCTACTGCTTTAATCTTCTTGGGATCCACATAAATCCCCTCTCCAGTCACCACATGCCCCAAAAACTCCACTCGGTCCAAGAAAAACTCATATTTTGAGAGTTTTTCGTACAGCTTCTCCTTTCGCAGTATCTCCAACACGATCCGCAGGTGCTCCACATGCTCCTCCTCGGTCTTCGAATAGATCAAGATGTCATCAATGAAGACTACGACAAACTTGTCCAGATACTTGTGAAAAAATTTATTCATCAAGTTCATAAACACTACTGGGGCATTGGTGAGTCCGAACGGCATCACCAAGAACTCATACTGGCCGTATCGGGTGTTGAAAGCTGTCTTTGGAATATCCTGCTCCTGAACCTTTATCTGATGATATCCTGACCGAAGGTCAATCTTGGAAAAAACCTTCGTCCCACTCAGCTGATCAAACAGCTCATCAATCTGCGGCAACGGGAATCTATTCTTGATGGTGATGTTGTTGAGTGCACGATAATCGATGCACATCCTCATCGTCCCATCCTTCTTGGGTACTGTCACGACCCGTTACCCAAATTGTTGGGCCGGGCCGAGCCATGTCCAGCCTACGCTTAAGATAAAGCGCAGTAAGCTGTTCTAGAGATAACAAGACAAGACTAAATGTGCTAACAGTTCTATAAGTGAAGAAGAATCATAAATGCTCCAAACACAAAAGTCGTCGTATATAGTAAAATATCCAAGTACAAGTAAACTGAAATGTAAAACTGGATACATGTCCAGTTACAAAATGGTATAGTCTAATACATGACTACACTAAGTATCCCAAGCAGCTACGCAAACTAGACGAGTCTCCCCGCAGGAACATCCTCGTAAAGCAGAGTCGGGTCCTCGGCAGTAACTCCATAATACGAATCACAGAGAAACTCCTCCTCAGTAAGTATACCTACAACGTTATCCTGTCAGGACGGGAGCAAGTACTAAATCTAGCAAACTAGCATATGAAACATGGAAATGAACATGAGAGGAATAACTGGAAAGCATGGCATCACACAGTCTATCATGGCAAGGACACATATGTCATAGAGACAGATGTATATGTAATGTTTAAAACTGTAGCAGGTACGTGATCGGTCAATAGGTGTACAATGTACCGAGGCACAATGTAAATAAAATATACATACGTACAAGTGTAAAGGCGATATATGTATATACGTACAAATACAGCTTGGAGAGTAAGGCCTACGGCGCAGTATCATATAAAATGTAACTTTGCTCGGTACTGAAGAGGGGGTATGATCACGTACTCTACTATCAGTTTCCCCATAACCCATATTCTAATCATGTGAGAGATACATCAAGACTGTTCTAAGCATGGTAGTAACTGAAAGTACAACATGTAGAGATCTAACTTGCTACCCCAAGGATCAGCATGTAACATGGTGGGGTTTGCAGTTCATTCATGTGACAATATGTAAAGTTCGTAGAAAGTACTTGCCTCTAGCAAAGCAAAATAAAACAAGCTGCGATAATAATGCTATGGATGTCTGGTAGCTCATCACTGTAGAAATAAAATATAATAACTTAGTTTTACACTAAGCTAAATCACTAGGACACTAATTGGTGCGACACGACTTGTGACTGGGTACCTAGCCAAAATGATGACTTGGCATAGGAGACCAATGTGGGGTGACACACTATGTTAACTAACTTTTTAGGGTCTTTACACTAGTGAGGGGTGGGGCTCAACACGACTAAAACTCCAAATAACACAAAAAGCTACAAGTCGTAATTAATCAATAAATAAATCAAAAGATCATTGTGTTCTAACAATTTTAGAGATAGGCAAAAAGCCTAGTTTTTCTTAAAGCAAAGTATCAAAGTGATCCTTGTTAATCATAGAAATTTATTATAATTTTTCTGGAATTTATTAACCAGTACAAATATTTTATAAAAATCAGTTTTCCTAAGTATACAGAAAATGAGTTTTGGTTTCATATGCCAAACTAGGGGCAAAACAGTAAATTAAATACTACAAAATTTATACTAAATTAGCTAACTTAACATAGTATCTAAAAACTATTTTTCCATAATTTTAGCAATACTTTAAGTATTTTTAGAAAATCAAAAACAGCAATGCACACAATAATTAATTATCTGCGTATTTTGTCCATGTATATAATTTGAACCAAAGTTCAAATACAGGACCCAAGGCCATGAATCAAGTCCAATATGACTTGTACAGGTCTTGAATGTGTGAAAATATATTTGAGCCCAAATACCCATGCTAGGCTTGGACACCAAATGGTTGCAGTAATTTAAATACACAAAAATACAAATTGATAAAAGTGCAAAGTAAATATTATTATTTTAATAAGGCAAAATTATACATAGTAGTTACAAAAGTATGACAACTTATTTTATAAAGATAATTTACACTAAGTAAAGTAAAACACATATATAAAAGTACATCTACAATATTTATATTTATACATAAATATATAGATATTTATAGCAAGGATATATATACATCCATATATTAAAAGTTACATATATATATATATGTAAGGAAAATAATTAATTTATAAAGTATATATATATGTTTATATACAAATATATATATATATATATATATATATATATATATATATATATATATATAGAAAACATTTGATAATAAAGTGTATAAATTAATATATATACACACATGATAAATATATACATATATACATATATGTATATATATATAAATACTAACATATATACATATAATTTACTAACTATAAAATATATACATATATACATATATACTGTTAAAACAGTATATATACATATATACTAATATATATATATATATATATACATATATATATATATATATATATATATATATATATATATATATATATAAACAGCAAAAGAAAAAGAAAAGAAAAAGAAAAAAAAAAGAAAAGGAAAAGAAAAAGAAACAACAGCAGCACAGGGGGGCTCAAACCCGAGTCTCTGGAAGAGGGGGGGGTTTCTAAACTGTGCGGGCTGGCCAGTAGGCCAGTCCGGCCGGTCTGTTAGGGAAGGGGGTTTGATTAATTTATTTCAGTCTGGTTTTTAATGGGTCTAAACCCGAAAAGTCCATTCGTTGCGTCTCTGTGTCCAGACAGTTTAGGACACGAGTACACACGAGTCCTGTGTCCTGGGCGTGCACGATGCGCACGAGTCCAGTTGGCCGTGTCCGAGCTTACCATTAGGTTCGTCGGGACCAGGCGAGTCCGTGTCCGCGTACACGTGACACAAATCGAAGGGAGGAGGGTGTGACACGTATGTGTCCGAAGTCGGGCTACTGTCGAGGAGGCGATCGACGGCTGGGGGCGTCGGGACGGCGGCGCTTGGGTGGCGCTGGACGCGGCTCGTCGAGGCGGACGTGATGGTGGTGGTGGTTTGCTGTGAGGGTGGGTGTAGGCGTCGGGACAGGGCTTCGCCGGAGTTTGGGTTCCGACTAGGAAGTTGGGGAAGAGTGGGGCGGTGGTGGTCGTCGTGGGGTGTAGATCTAGGATTTTAGGTCTGGGGGTCGATGGGGGTTTTATAGGGGGAGTTAAGGCGGTCGGGGCAGCCGGGAATGGCGGGGCAGGGCGGCGTGGCGGTCGTCGGGGCAGTCGGGGCAGTCGTCGGGGGTGGGTAGGTAGTTTAGCACTTAGGTCCTTAGGTTTTAGGTTATTTACAAATAGGTCCTAATCAGGTTAAAATGCAAATGATAATTTGCATTCCGCATTCAAAACAAATGGTAAATTACAAAATGCTATAAAAATAATTTAATAAATTGCATAACCATATTAAAACAATTCTAAAATTTACAAAATTATATTAAAATATTTAAATAATTTGCAAAATGCTATTTTTGTATATTTAAAACTCATTAAAATTTATTTAAAAATTCTAGAAAATTCCTAAAATCATATTAAATTATTTTAAAACCAATAATGACATTTAATAATTAATTAACACTAGTTTAAAAATTTTTAAAAAAAATCAGGGGCTTACAAGTCTTCCCTCCTTGAAAAATTTCGTCCTCGAAATTCACAAGGATTGAAGACTCTACAATATTCTAACGTAGCAAGCAAGGCAACAAAAGACTAAGGCTGCAATCAAAACTAACCTCTAAGGTATCAAGCGGGAACGGGTGGTTCCCTTGGCTACTGGGCAGTCCCGAATCTGATGGATGGCAGATCCACAAACTAAGCACTGCTTCAACCTCTTCCTGCAGACGGCGAAGTCATGACCGGGTCTTCCGCAGAAAGAACATATGGCTCCCTTCTGCTGCTGAGTCGGAAGCGGCCCTCTAGACTTCGCTACTGGACACTCTCGAAGCTGATGGGTGGGAGACCCACAAGCCAAACACTGACCCAACCTCTTCCTACAAACAAGAGAGTCGTGGCCTGGTCTCTTACAATATACACAAAAAGCTTCCTTCGGCTGCTGTCGGGGTCCCGGGGTTCTAACTGGCAGAGTCTGATGATGGGGTGTAGGGGGACGATAAGTCTGCTGGGGTGGCGTCGGCGCTTTCTGCTGGAAAGCCTGACGCTTGGACGGTCCCTCATGATGTACAGGAGCTGGCCTCTTGCTAGACAGAAGACGCTCCTCAATGCTCCGGGCTAATTCTACGCTCTGGTAGTAGTCAGTCGTACCGTTTGCCACTATAAGGATGCCAATGTCTGGAACTAGACCATGGCAAAACCTACGGGTCATCTCCTCTGGATCAGCAACCAGACTAGGAGCGAAACGGCTCAGGCGACTAAACTCTGCCGCATACTCGTCAACAGAACGGTTCCAAGCTACTCGTACTAGGGGTATAGTGATAGGGGGTGGTGGAAGTATCGGGGCCTGCTGGGACTGGGATGTGGGAGGTGGTGGAGGTATCTGGGTCTGTGGATCTGTGGAGTAGGGAAGTGTGGTAGGTGGAGGTGTGTCAGTCGACTGGTCAGCTGACTGGATAGGGAGTGCCCCATTCTCGGGGGTAACATACTGGGACGAACGAGTAAGTACCATCTAAATTATACATAAAAAGACTTATAAGGACTTATTTAAAGTAAGCAATCATAGGCAAGAAAATCTAATTATAATAGCAAATATGTGATGTATTTCCTATGTTGCAATCCTAGCATTCCTCTAGGTGTTCTAAACGTCTTTTCTAATGTTGTCTAATTACCTTAAGTTCCTAATTGCAGGCATGTTTGGTACAATAACGTAACCAAACAGTTTAGTCAGGACCTTGCATGGGCCGCCAAAAAAATATGTCACGACCCGTTACCCAAATTGTTGGGCCGGGCCGAGCCATGTCCAGCCTACGCTTAAGATAAAGCGCAGTAAGCTGTTCTAGAGATAACAAGACAAGACTAAATGTGCTAACAGTTCTATAAGTGAAGAAGAATCATAAATGCTCCAAACACAAAAGTCGTCGTATATAGTAAAATATCCAAGTACAAGTAAACTGAAATGTAAAACTGGATACATGTCCAGTTACAAAATGGTATAGTCTAATATATGACTACACTAAGTATCCCAAGCAGCTACGCAAACTAGACGAGTCTCCCCGCAGGAACATCCTCGTAAAGCAGAGTCGGGTCCTCGACAGTAACTCCATAATACGAATCACAGAGCAACTCCTCCTCAGTAAGTATACCTACAACGTTATCCTGTCAGGACGGGAGCAAGTACTAAATCTAGCAAACTAGCATATGAAACATGGAAATGAACATGAGAGGAATAACTGGAAAGCATGGCATCACACAGTCTATCATGGCAAGGACACATATGTCATAGAGACAGATGTATATGTAATGTTTAAAACTGTAGCAGGTACGTGATCGGTCAATAGGTGTACAATGTACCGAGGCACAATGTAAATAAAATGTACATACATACATACAAGTGTAAAGGCGATATATGTACACACGTACAAATACAGCTTGGAGAGTAAGGCCTACGGCGCAGTATCATATAAAATGTAACTTTGCTCGGTACTGAAGAGGGGGTATGATCACGTACTCTACTATCAGTTTTCCCATAACCCATATTCTAATCATGTGAGAGATACATCAAGACTGTTCTAAGCATGGTAGTAACTGAAAGTACAACATGTAGAGATCTAACTTGCTACCCCAAGGATCAGCATGTAACATGGTGGGGTTTGCAGTTCATTCATGTGACAATATGTAAAGTTCGTAGAAAGTACTTGCCTCTAGCAAAGCAAAATAAAACAAGCTGCGATAACAATGCTATGGATGTCTTGTAGCTCGTCACTGTAGAAGTAAAATATAATAACTTAGTTTTACACTAAGCTAAATCACTAGGACACTGATTGGTGCGACACGACTTGTGACTGGGTACCTAGCCAAAATGATGACTTGGCATAGGAGACCAATGTGGGGTGACACACTATGTTAACTAACTTTCTAGGGTCTTTACACTAGTGAGGGGTGGGGTTCAACACGACTAAAACTCCAAATAACACAAAAAGCTACAAGTCGTAATTAATCAATAAATAAATCAAAAGATCATTGTGTTCTAACAATTTTAGAGATAGGCAAAAAGCCTAGTTTTTCTTAAAGCAAAGTATCAGAGTGATCCTTGTTAATCATAGAAATTTATTATAATTTTTCTGGAATTTATTAACCAGTACAAATATTTTATAAAAATCAGTTTTCCTAAGTATACAGAAAATGAGTTTTGGTTTCATATGCCAAACTAGGGGCAAAACAGTAAATTAAATACTACAAAATTTATACTAAATTAGCTAACTTAACATAGTATCTAAAAACTATTTTTCCATAATTTTAGCAATACTTTAAGTATTTTTAGAAAATCAAAAACAGCAATGCACACAATAATTAATTATCTGCGTATTTTGTCCATGTATATAATTTGAACCAAAGTTCAAATACAGGACCCAAGGCCATGAATCAAGTCCAATATGACTTGTACAGGTCTTGAATGTGTGAAAACACATTTGAGCCCAAATACCCATGCTAGACTTGGACACCAAATGGTTGCAGTAATTTAAATACACAAAAATATAAATTGATAAAAGTGCAAAGTAAATATTATTATTTTAATAAGGCAAAATTATACATAGTAGTTACAAAAGTATGACAACTTATTTTATAAAGATAATTTACACTAAGTAAAGTAAAACACATATATAAAAGTACATCTACAATATTTATATTTATACATAAATATATAGATATTTATAGCAAGGATATATATATACATCCATATATTAAAAGTTACATATATATATATATATATATGTAAGGAAAATAATTAATTTATAAAGTATATATATAATGTTTATATACAAATATATATATATATATATATATATATATATATATATATATATATATATATAAATATATATATATATATATATATATATATATATATATATATATATATATATATATATATATATATATATATATATATATATATATATATATATATAGAAAACATTTGATAATAAAGTGTATAAATTAATATATATACACACATGATAAATATATACATATATACATATATGTATATATATATAAATACTAACATATATACATATAATTTACTAACTATAAAATATATACATATATACATATATACTGTTAAAACAGTATATATACATATATACTAATATATATATATACATATATATATATATATATATATATATATATATATATATATATATATATATATATATATATATATATATATATATATATATATATAAACAGCAAAGAAAAAGAAAAGAAAAAGAAAAAAAAAAGAAAAGGAAAAGAAAAAGAAACAACAGCAGCACAGGGGGGCTCGAACCCGAGTCTCTGGAAGAGGGGGGGTTTCTAAACTGTGCGGGCTGGCCAGTAGGCCAGTCCGGCCGGTCTGTTAGGGAAGGGGGTTTGATTAATTTATTTCAGTCTGGTTTTTAATGGGTCTAAACCTGAAATGTCCATTCGTTGCGTCTCTGTGTCCAGACAGTTTAGGACACGAGTACACACGAGTCCTGTGTCCTGGGCGTGCACGATGCGCACGAGTCCAGTTGGCCGTGTCCGAGCTTACCATTAGGTTCGTCGGGACCAGGCGAGTCCGTGTCCGCGTACACGTGACACAAATCGAAGGGAGGAGGGTGTGACACGTATGTGTCCGAAGTCGGGCTGCTGTCGAGGAGGCGATCGACGGCTGGGGGCGTCGGGACGGCGGCGCTTGGGTGGCGCTGGACGTGGCTCGTCGAGGCGGACGTGATGGTGGTGGTGGTTTGCTGTGAGGGTGGGTGTAGGCGTCGGAACAGGGCTTCGCCGGAGTTTGGGTTCCGACTAGGAAGTTGGAGAAGAGTGGGGCGGTGGTGGTCGTCGTGGGGTGTAGATCTAGGGTTTTAGGTCTGGGGGTCGATGGGGGTTTTATAGGGGGAGTTAAGGCGGTCGGGGCAGCCGGGAATGGCGGGGGCAGGGCGGCGTGGCGGTCGTCGGGGCAGTCGGGGCAGTCGTCGGGGGTGGGTAGGTAGTTTAGCACTTAGGTCCTTAGGTTTTAGGTTATTTACAAATAGGTCCTAATCAGGTTAAAATACAAATGATAATTTGCATTCCGCATTCAAAACAAATGGTAAATTACAAAATGCTATAAAAACAATTTAATAAATTGCATAACCATATTAAAACAATTCTAAAATTTACAAAATGATATTAAAATATTTAAATAATTTGCAAAATGCTATTTTCGTATATTTAAAACTCATTAAAATTTATTTAAAAATTCTAGAAAATTCCTAAAATCATATTAAATTATTTTAAAACCAATAATGACATTTAATAATTAATTAACACTAGTTTAAAAATTTTTGAAAAAAATCAGGGGCTTACAGGTACGAAGAGTACCGGTGCTCTCCAGGGTGAAGCACTGGACCGAATAAAACCCTTGCCTTCCAACTCATCAATCTGAGCCTTCAACTCTGCTGCTTCCTTCGGGTTGATCTTGTAGCAATGTTGGGACTTCGGCGCTGATCCGGGCACTAGGTCGATGCTGAACTCCACATCTCGATCTGGCGGCAATCCTGGCAACTCCTCGGGGAAGACGTCAAGATACTCTGTAATCATCGGATGCGGCAACTCCTGGTCTTCTGTAACTGCTCCGAAGTAGACTCCATCTGACCTCTCTGCAACTCGTCTGCTGATCTCGAATGGTAGAACTCCTGGCGGGCTGAAAGTCACCTTCCCCTCATGGCAGTCTATTACGACAAACTGCTCGTTCATCCAGTCGATGCCGAGGACTACGTCGAATCAGGGCAATGGCATCACTATAAGTCGAGCCCTAAGCTCCCGTCCAGCTACAGTTGATTTAAGTGGGGATTCCTAGGACCCTTCTTTCGGTGTGCGTATTGATCGATATAAAGTTAAACAGATCTAATACGTGTTCTAACCCTTCATAGGCAGAAACTAGGGTTCACGAATTATACCTACGGCGGAAAGAAGACAAGTAATTTCTGGCAATCTCGAGCGGACGACCCTAAGATCTTCTGCACGTATTCCTTCCTCGAGTTGGACGTCGTGTGGGCGACGATCTTCCAACCTTTTCTTCTCCTTGGCAGCCCTCTCTTTCTCTCCTTACGTGAATCATAAATTTAGAGAAAGTTTTAGATTTCTGATCAGTAATCTGGCGGCCATAGAATAGAGGATATATATAGGCTACGGTAGGGACCATGAGGAGAAATTAGGGTTAGGCCTCCTGACGGATCTGGATATCCCGTGTTCAATCCGAACACACAATCCAGGCCCATTAACAATAGCTCGGTCCACTAATGAGCTATTGTTGCACTACCTCCCTAATCCCAAATTATGTTTGTGGGCTCCTTTTATTATATGCTCGTTTGGCTCCCCATGTTAAGATATCGTATGTCCGTCGATCAAATTAAGTTACTGACAACTATATTGATTCGACATCTTTTATCCTTAAGTAGGACCGCTCAACTTTATTTGTCATATCGGATATAATCCACCTGCAGGGTTTATATGACAATCCTTATGAGCTCCTTAAGGGGACATCATCAACCCGATGTATCGGGACAAGGATTCTATTTATAATCAACAACCCATCATACATACAATATTATTACCCAATTCATAGAGGTTGTTGATCCATAATGAATCTCACTCTTTTATGAGTCAAAGTAATACACACTGCATATACATGTCCGTTATTATATCCGGATTAAGAGCACAAGCATCCATAATAACAGAGGTGTTTGTTCTCTTATATAGTCAGTACAAAGAGAATAACCTCAAGTGGTCCTGTTCAATACACACAAAGTGTACTAGTGTAAACCTATAGTCAAGATAGACTAATACCAGATTATAGTATAACCTTTCCAATAGATTGTCCAAGTCCATCTAGGTTGTGAACTATTTATATACTCCATAGGGAACTGATAATATGATCTTCTGTGTGACACTACACACCATATTATATATAGAATATCAGATATTTGCATTAACACTTGCAACAAATACAATATGCAAACATTTGCCCATATGATTCTCATTCAAAATTTAAGGAAATAAGGTTACTACAAAAGTGATACTTTTAGTATATAAACCTAACAACAGTGATAAGGCAATCCACCATCTCACTGACTGGCACTACCCCTCCTCCTGTCATAATCCGACAGTTCCTTCTAGTGGGCTTGGGTGTGAAGCCGTGTCTATACAAAAACTCATATGATACAAAGCTATGCGTGGCTCCAGAATCAAATAAGGCAATGGCAGGAAATAAATAAATAATAACAGAACCTGTGATGACATCTGGAGCTGCATCCTCCTCCTCAACTGCGGCCATAACGTAAGCACGTCCCCGCTGTGGTCCTCCCCTCTGCTGCTGCTGGTGCTGTGCAAACCTCTGCTGCTGGGGTGGTAGAGCTTCTCCTCTCTGGGGTACAACATGTAATGGTCTGGGTGGTGCAGGCGGTGGTCCTCCACCTCCTCGGGGTCCTCCTGCTAGTCTGGCTGTAGCCTGCTGACAGTCTCTCATTTGATGTGCATCTGACCCGTAGAATAGGCAAAGTCCAAGCCTCTTGCGACAGACCTCCACGTGGTGTCCCGGCCTATGACAGTATGTGCAAGTAACCCCCTGCTGCCTCTGATGCTGAACTGCTGGAACTCTGGCAGGACGGTGCTGGACTGCTGTCTGCTGAGCTGTCCTCGTCTGAATCTGTATCTGCACTCTCTTCGCTGGCGCCTGGTAACTGCTGCTGCCGATATCCCTATCCCTCTTGGGCCTCGGGTCCATCTCCTTCACAACTGCCTGAGCGATCTTGAGGATGCTCGAGTAGGTAGTCGCCTGGCTAATAGCTACTGCATATCGCAGCTCTCTGGTCAGGCCCTTCTTAACTCTCCAGGCCCTCTCCTCCGGCGTACCGACTAGGTTCTCTGCGAACCTGCTGAGTCGGGTAAACTCTGAAGTGTACTCTGCTACTGACATCGCCCCCTGCTGTAAGGCCTCGAACTGCATTCGAAGCTCGTCTCTCTCGATGTCTGGGAAAAACTTCTCCTTGAACAGAGTTTTGAAATCTGTCCAAAGAACCTGCTGTGCTGCCAACTGGGGCCCCTCGCGGTACCAGGCTCTAGTAAGGTCGAACAGCCGCATGCTCGTCACCTCTACCTTCAAGTCATCCGGAATCTGCGCCATCTTCAAGGTCCTCTCCGCATTCTCCAGCCATTCGTCTGTATAGACGATACCCTCATTGCCCCAAAAGTCCATCGGGCAGAGGTTCTGGTAGTCCTTGTCCATCCCTAGTCTCGGTGCTCGTAGTGCTGGAGGTCCTACTGGTGCCGGTGCTGCCGTCTCTCGAGTCCTGAGTGCGTCGACGACGATCGCTCTGAACTGTGCTGCCTGGTGATTCTGGGCCTCCATAAACTGCTGGAATATCTCCATCACCTGGGCGCCGTCAAACATCATCGTCGAGGGCAGCGGTAGAAAGATAGGAGGCGCTGGCGGAAGCTGATCTGCCGGAACGTGTGGTACGGGCTGATCTGAACTGCCTGTAACTCCGAGCTGATCCGCGGTCTTCCTCGTAGTGACCATCCTAAAATAGAAAGAAAACTTCATTGATTGACAAACCCTAAAACGTAATAAACAATGTTTTTATAATATCAATGCACTTGATAAACCTGATATACCCTTATTTTCCGATTTTTCTTTGCTGTGATCAAGTTTCCCTAGTGTAATCAAGTCCTCCAATAGTATGCTAAGACCTAGGTACCATTAGGATAGACCTGCATGGACCACCACTAAAAACATGTCATAACCCGCTCCCGAATAACCGGATACGAGTCGGACACGTCCAACCTTTGTCGATAGACACGACGAAGTAAGCTGTACAATACTAAGGAAAACTAACCAGATATACAAGAGTAAATGTGAACACAACATCTATAACGAATCCCAAATCCAGATACATGTCTCAAAATTTTGTTACATTCCAGCAAATGTCAGAAAGTCTACTAGTCTCAATACAAGGAAATAATATGGAAATACTAAGGTAAGCTCTAGGCCTCTGCAGCCTCTAAGTCTTGGGCCACATCAACTGGCTCATAGGTGCCTCCAGGCTCCTGTCCATAGTACGTATCACAAATAGCCTCCAGGTCACCTACAACATATCCTAGTCAGGAGCGGAGCTAAGTATATCCAAGGAAATAAACATGAACATCATGGTATGAACAAGAAACATGAAATATATATAAGGTACGAGAAATGAGAATAAGATATAAAACTGAACAAGAAATACTGAAGTAAAAATAGGGAACATGATATGAGTCCTGAACATGAAATACAACCTGAATATGAAATACAGCCTGAATCCTGAAATGTGCAATATTGAAATACATCCAGATTGTGTGATCGGCTTGGGTAGATGCAATGAACATGAAATGGTACGGCTTTGGTCCCGCGTGCACGATGCGGAACCTAAGCTATTCACATGAATAGTAACAGGGTTTGATCACACGTCTATAGTATTTCCCCTCCCAGACACAAGTAATCCATGAAACATGAAACCAGACAATACCGTGATACATCGTGTCAACAAGGAGATACAAGGATGAATATGCAAGACATGAGAAAATGAACAAATTCGAGGAGTATACTTGCCTTGTTCCGGGTGATCGAGAAAGGGTAGCAAAGCTGGATGTCCTCCTGTTATGAATTACAAGTTGATTAATAAACTGGCTAAATCTAGTTTGTTATCAACAATCTAACCATGCTTAACTTCTAATATAAATCTTAGTTTTAGGGGTTCCCTTTTCTTAATATTTCCTATAGAGTATCATTATTATTAACTATATTCTAAGCTAGCAAGAACCCTAAATAATAATGAGTATTTATATACATAAACAGTTTACTACATGAATTAGCTATAAAGACAAAGTGTTCAAAAATAAAATAAAAGACTAAACAATGGTAGAGGGTCTCTTTAATCCTAGTTAAAATTCTAGACTCAGTGAGCCATGGATAACTCACTCGCCTTGGGGTCCATAAATACCTATTGAGCCAACACACAGTTCTAATCCTAACCAATGATTAAACAGTAAAATGAATAGACCAAAGTCTCCAGGGTCAGCCATACTAATTTATAGCACTACAACCTGAATCCTAATACTGATATTAAACTCACTCCCAGGCTGATTTCTTTGTTCAATAACATACTCCCAAACACATGCATTTGTCCTAAGGGTTGGCAATACTGGATTTTCTAATTCATTAATAATTCAATTGGAATCAGTCCTAAAATATGACTGATATAGATTCAGTTTCTAAACTATTGGTATACACAATCTAGTCTAGTCTAAACTCATATTTTCCTATAAAGGCTGTCACTTGATTTCAGCTTAGTTCCCAATTGGGCCAGCCTTGAATTTGGACTGATATTACCCTTCTAAAGAAACTGTCATACCCAAGCCTGCATTCCTATTAGGCAACCAATTTCTGAGTTCTAGGCTAATGAAGATAGGAAAAATCTAAACACATGCACCCCAGGCAATCAAAATACTGCAAGTTCAACTGTGTAACCAAATTATATTAACCTTTGACTGAAAAGGAAAAATAACCAGTACATCTCAGGATTTAAATGGTAATTCAGCATTGGAAAGGACTAAACAATTTGTCCTGTCCATATGTGGAACTGATCTCCATAGTTCAGTCACCATTAAGACTGATACCCTGTCCAGCCTGCACTTAATCCTAGCTGTCATACACATCTCAAACCAATATCAGACAGTCTCTAGCTACTGGACATTTCAGTTAGCAGGACTGAACCATTCAGTCTAGCAAGACTGAACCATTCAGTCAAGCCCACATTGAAACTGATATCCCTAATTCAGTTTATAAATGGGACTGAAATCTCAGCTCAGTCCACAAGAATTCACACTGCACTGAACTAGCAGTCCTTCCTATCAATGAAAACATATATCCAACTACTTACCTAACAAAATCCTTAACTTCTTGTAAACAATTTAGTGGAACACTCTACTGGATACTCAAGATGAGAACTGAATCTCAAATCTAATCCACTCCAAGAAACAAAAATTCATATAATGAATAGGACCTATCCTGATAAAGTGACCTGATACCAAATTCTATATAAAACCAGAACATGAACTAGATGTCAATGTTCACAATTTCAGTAATTCTCAGGAACACACACACGGGTGCAGCCCATACAGTCTACACCCTGGAGAACTAAGATTGATATCATCAGTCTCTCATACAGGATTTGCCTATGTCAATTTTAACAGGGTTAAACATCTCAGTCCAAGCTATCCCAGCAATTAGCATCTGAAATCGAACCAATCCTATTGATGTCAGTTCAGAACAGGTCAGTTCCTCACTGAACTGAAACTAAATCATATTCTCACAACAACATCCATCTACTACACAGTCAATTCTAACTTTACTTAGAAATAAACAATTGAAGAATAGGTAAGGTCAAATATCTTACGAATTACTGTTATCACCAAGGATTCACAGGAACTGTGCTACTAACCTTCCAATGTATTAGCAGGATACTAGAGCAACTGATCTATCCTAATTGATATAATAGTAAGATCTGAACAATTACTACGTTAAGAAAATGAGTGTGCAGGTGTTACACTCACTGCTTCCTTATTATCTGAAAATTCAGCTCAGTATTGAGCAATGAGTTTATGAAAACCAAATGTCACTCCTAACATATCAGATCTCATTATTGAAATATAAGGTTTAAAACCAAGACATTACATCTCATCGATATAGCATCTTACTAAATCATAACCAACCACGATCAAGCCCCAGGGATTAATCTAAAGGTTAAGAATTACCTGAGAGAATCTGACTTAATGATCCACGACTCAGCTCTTCAAATGTTGACACGATCCTTAAGCCTTCACTGACTTGATTAAACCAAGAATAGAGGATGTCATCCACATCATTCCCCCTACTGTTCAATGATCTAAACCAGAATCGATCAGGAAATCGAAGAATCAATCAGCAAAGAGATCAAAACTTAGATGTAGAGTCCAAAACTCACCAATGTCTCAGTTCACCAAATCGTTCGAGCACAGAACAAAATCAATTTACTTCTCAATCCGATCTACAACTCAATACAATAAATTGAGAATAAATCAAAAGAGGAACACAATTGAAATCATTACTATTCTAAATAATTCCTTACCTCAACAATTGATCGATTGGTCAAACCAAAAGTAGATCAAGCCACGAACAACAACTTGATGAAAAATCTCGAGAGGAAAAATCGATCAATCTCAAAATTAGATCTACGAATACGAAATCAGAGGAAGAACCAAGTGACCAATAAATCTCTTCAAGGATTTAGTGCTTACTGATCTGAAATTCGAAGAAGGATTGATGCTGCTCTATGTCGCAGAGGATGTCATCGTCTTCGTCGTCGTCGTCATCTTCTTCTCCAAGGAGTCTCTGCAATTCACGCCATTTCTGTCTGAGCTTATTTGCAGGAAATTTGGAAGGGATGAGCAATAAAATGATATGGATTCAAGGAGGAAAGGGAACTTAAATAGGCTTTAGGTTAGCGTGAGGAATAGGCAAACCAAGGGTGGGAATTCACTCCTCTCCCTCTGACAATTCAGTTAGAGCAGAGCAGATTCAATTTAAATTTTAAGAGAAGGATTGAGCAGAGTATAAGAAGTAAGGGCTAATCCAAATGTAAAAGAAACCATGAAGTTTTTTTTAATAATCATAACCCTAGGCTTGGCTGTCAGGCCATGGAATGGGCTTTAGTGTTAAGCCCATGGGTTTAATTGAGTAATGGTTTAAGAAAACAATTAGAAAAGATTTAAGAAAAAAGAAAATTTAATTAGTCATTAAGGAAAATTTATATATAATATGAATTTTTGAAAAGTGAGGTTACAGTGCGGCCGCACGAATATCCAGGGTGAGGCTTATCTCACTTTCTTCATTGCAATTGGACATCCAGACCCTGAGTTTCAGCTCAGCTATCCATTTCACAATACCCTGAGTTTCAGCTCAGAATACTTGTTAATTCATTAGACATCCAGGACCTGGGTTCAGCTCAGTTATCTAATGAATGGGTTCAATATTCTTGGAAAAGTTTAAGACATACGAACTTCTTTTATAGCACATGAAGCGATGATTCGACCCAGATGATTCGAAAACCAACTCATGATGCTATCTTGCTTGTAATCACATAAATATGTAATAGTACATATGGATGGATAATCTAAGCACCACCCGTTTTGTATGAGCCTGATCCCGGGCAAATAGGGTTATTGTTGAGATGCTAGGCGTGTGTGTGTGATCCATAAAAGTTTCTCTAAATTGCATTTAGGTCTAGAAAGATCTTGTTTGTGTCCTTTGTGACATTATTTTGAGAGCTACTTACTTCTTGATTGATATCACACGGTATGAGTTTAATTGTTCAAGTTTACTTCATTTGTTTTCATTCTTCTTATCATTCCACATTCATAACTTCCTCCTTTGACCGAAGGCTTGCTCGTCGTATTGACGACCTAGTTTTGTTCACTAGCGATTGATCAAGATCAGGATGTGGATCAGGCGTACACCGAGGACGAACTCTATGAATGACATGGGACTGAAGGAGTGTAGTTTCATTTTGGGAATTTCTACAGTTATGTAATTTATGTGTTTTGAAGAACAATGAATCAGATATGTATATTATGTGTTTTGAAGAAACTTGATCAAGTTTATAACTTTTTGGACTAATGAATGTCATGTCAATTGTGGAAATTCTGTGATTATGCCTTGTATCTATGCCTATCCGGGACCTTATGGACGACAATCGCAGGGTACAATACGGTATTCATTGTACAGTTGCGTAGCCTGGAGAGAATTATCACATGCTCCGAGTTATCTTGGGAACCGGGACGTGACACGTCTCTTTTGGTTGGTGGCCCATGCAGGTCCATTCTTTTAAGGATAGTGTATAGGTTAAGGAGATTGTATAGGTAGATATCGGATATTATTCTAAGGACTTACTTGGACTACCCTAGGATAGAAATAGTTGACAATTGAAGAGTGAACCCAAAATTGAAGAATCGAGGATTTCACAAAGGTTTGGGGATATGAAGGGTCTATAATTGAATGAGAGTAAGTTTCTGGGCTAGACTATTAGTTTTCCCCATGAACAACCATGATGTAGTGTTTGGAATAGATTGGTTAATATTAACATCGGCGATTATAGATTGTGGACAAGGAAAAGTTCAATTTTCCTTACCCGATAAGAAGTTGCATGAATTTGTTAGAGCTCAGAAGGAGTTTGATAAAGAGGAGTTAGAGAAGTTTGAATTAAGGAGTCTCCAGGACCAAGTAATAGATGAATGGCCAAGAGTTGTGGATAAACTTAAAGATGTATTTCCTGATGAGTTACCTGGATTACCACCGGATAGGGCCGTTGAATTTAGTATTGATCTAATTCCTGGAGCTGTCCCTATTGCCAAGAAGATCTATCCAATGAACAAGGAGGAATTAGCAGAATTAAATAATCAAATCAAGGAGTTGCTGGCTAAGGAGTTTATTAGACCCAGCAGTTCTCCATGGGGAGCACCTGTGCTATTTGTAAAGAAAAAAGATAGGAGCCTGAGATTGGTGATAGAGTTTAGAGCACTGAATGAAGTGACAATCAAAAACAAATATCCACTACCTAGAATCGATGAATTATTTGACCAACTTGGATGAGCAACTGTATTTTCCAAGATAGACCTCAGATCAGGCTATTATCAAGTGAGGATTAAGAAAGAAGATATACCAAACACTGTTTTCAGAACCCGATATGGACATTATGAATTTCAAGTCGTACCATTTGGATTGACTAATGCTCCGGCCATATTTATAGATTTGATGATTAGAATATTTTATCAATATTTGGACAAGTTTGTGATTGTATTCATTGACGACATATTGGTCTACTCAAAGAACGAGGAGGAACACGAAGAACATTTGAGGATAGTACTTGAAACTCTACGGCAGGAAAAGCTATATGGGAAGCTGAGTAAATGTGAGTTTTGGTTAAAGAAAATTTCTTTCTTGGGACACATAGTAAGTGGAGAATGAATAACAGTAGATCATAAGAAGATAGAAACAGTCAAATCACGGCCTACTCCCAAGAATGTAGCTGAGATTCGAAGTTTTGTTGGCTTAGCTAGATATTATAGAAGATTTGTGGAGAACTTTTCTAGAATTGTTGAGCCGCTTACTCGGTTGACTCGGAAGAATGAAAAATTCATTTGGACTGATAAATGTCAAGCGACGTTTGAGGAATTGAAGGAAAGACTTGTCACAGCACCAGTACTAGCATTACCATCAGGGTCAGGAGGTTGCGAGATCTATAGTGATGCTTCTGGCAAGGGTTTGGGCTGTGTGCTGATGCAACACGAAAGAGTTATTGCTTATGCTTCTCGACAGTTGAAGGTTTATGAAAGGAATTATCCAACACATGATCTGGAATTAGCAGCTGTTGTATTTGTACTAAAATGGTGGAGACATTACTTGTATGGTGAACAGATCAAAATTTACACAGATCATAACAGCCTAAAATACGTGTTCACCCAAAATGAGCTAAATATGAGGCAATACAGATGGCTGGAGTTGCTTAAAGATTTTGATATGGAGCTGGAGTATCATCCAGGCAAGACGAACAGAGTGGCAGATGCTCTGAGTAGGAGGCCTGAAGCTTTCTTTTTGAACACGCCCAAGGAGATACTAGAAGATCTCAGAAAGATGGGGATTGAAGTAATATGCCCAGTGGCAGATAGAGTCTGGAAAAGTTTACAAGTACAATCATCTCTAGTAGAGAGAATTAAGGAGGCACAGAAGAAGGATGTGATGTTGCAAAAACTGTGGAATCAAACTGAAGCTGGAATATAAACTGGGTTGATTAAGCATTTTGATGGATCCTTGAGGTTCGGGAGTCGTTTGTGTGTGCCATTTGGTGAACTCTGAACCGAAATTATGTCTGAAGCACATAATTCACAATACTCTATTCTTCCCGGGAGTACGAAGATGTGAAAGGATCTGAGGCAAAAATTTTGGTGGCATGGAATGAAGCGGGAGATAGCTAAATTTGTCTTGAAATGCTTAGTGTGCCAACAGGTAAAAGTTGAGCACCAACGAACTGTTGGACTACTACAACCACTACCAGTACTTGAATGGAAGTGGGAGCATATTACAATAGATTTTGTATCGGGACTTCCAAGAACACAAAGGGGGGGTAACAATGCTATCTGGGTGATAGTAGACAGACTTACAAAGTCCGCGAGATTTTTACCATTTCGAGTCGGATAATCTACGGAGCTTCTAGCGGAGATGTACATGAAGAACATTGTTAGTCACTATGGAGTACCGGTAAGTATCGTCTCAGACAGGGATACTCGGTTCACCTCCAAGTTTTGGAAAAGCTTACAATATAGTCTTGGCACTCGTCTGAAGTTTTGTTCAGCATATCACCCACAGACCGATGGGCAGTCAGAAAGGATGATACAAATTTTAGAAGACATGCTGAGAGCGTGCTCTCTAGATTTCAAAAGATCATGGGATGATCATCTGCATTTAATAGAATTCTCATATAATAACAGTTATCAGGCCAGTATCAAGATGACACCATTTGAAGCATTGTATGGGAGGAAGTGCAGGTCACCAATATGTTGGGGCGACGTCGGAGAACGTCAACTCTTAGGGCCAGAGTTGGTTACGCAGACTGTAGACATGGTCAAGGCAATCCGAAGTCATCTTCAAGCTGCACAAGATCACAGGCACAAGATGTGGGCAGATAAGCATCAGAGGATCTTGAATTTTAAACCCGGTGATCATGTATTTCTGAAGATCTCACCAACTAAGGGAACTATCAGGTTTGGAACAAGAGGGAAGTTGAGTCCAAGGTATATAGTCCCATTCGACATCTTGGATCGAGTCGGCGACGTATCTTATCGACTGGCCTTGCCACCTTCTTTATAAGGAGTTCATGATGTTTTCCATGTATCTCAACTACGGAAGTATGTGCCAGATCCCAGTCACATACTTGATCATTCTGAAATTACAGTTGGCCCAACTCTCTGTATTAAGCAGAAGCCAGTGAAAATCTTGGATCGGAGACAGAAAATTCTTAAGAACAAGATCATCTCATTGGTTCGAGTATCATGGAATAAGGACTCGCTTGGAGAATCTACTTGGAAAAGAGAAGATGAGATGCGACAACTTTATCCCTACATATTCGATGATTAAGGTACTTAGCACATTTCCTTTCCATTTCTCGTTTCTTAAATTTCGATGACGGAATTTAATTAAGGTGGGTAGAGTGTCATAGCCTATATTTTATATGTATTTGTTTATTTATCTCCCCCCCCCCCCCCCCCCCTAAAAATTTTCCTACTTAAATTTTCATAAATTAATTTTTCTTTTCACTTTGTCCCTCATGCAAAATGCTAATTTTGCATTTTTGATGACTCCTAATGTGGCAATTATGCATGGAGAGGTGCCATGTGGCGTCCTCTTCTCATGACAAATCCCCAAGGGCAATTTGGTAAATCCCTAAATGGAACCATTCTTTATATGGAAGAGAATGGAGAATGAAAAATTTATTCTCCTCCCAATTCTTGTCCAGGTAACTCTTCATCTTCTTCCTCCTCCTCCTCCTCCTCCTCCTTCTTCTTCTTCCTTTCTTCTTTTTCTTCTTCTTCTCCTCTCCTTCTCCTCTTCACCCCTCCCCCTGCTTATGCGGCTGCTGCGGCTGCTACCGCGCCGCCGCCGCCAATTAGTTTATTAATATTAATTTAGTATACTAATAATCCTAAGTTTTAGATTCTTCAATTTTTTTCCTTTCCTACAAAGTTCTCAAACATATCCCAAACATAGTGTTAAGAACATAAAAGGGGAGAAGAAATTACTAAACTGAATGCAGATGATTGTTTCTATTTTATTGTTAAGCTTTGGTGCATAGGAAAGTGCAAATGACCGGCTTTGGTTGTGGCGCCAAATATATTCATCTATTTGTGTCATCTAAAATAAATTATTTCATACAGGATGGTAGGGGTAGGAGCCTTGTTAGCAATTCGGCATACGGAAAAAATTTGGAACGATAAAAGTACGAGTATAAATCGGTATATTATAAGTAAAATATGGTCAAAAATTCAGTCAAAAATTTGTCTAACGAAAAATATTCGGATCAAATTTAATTCGTGTTTAGTATATTTCATATGAACCAATTTGGCACTAAAAATTCGGCATATATATAGGATACCAACTTGTCACGTCCCGATTCGGGGAATCGCTCGCTTTGCTTCGATCCACGTCGAATCGATCGTCCTCGCTAAGGCGTGATGTCGTACAAGTCTGGAGTTGCACTTGTACAAGGCTAGAACATGCACATTTGTATCATTTTGAAACATTTGAAAATATGCCACAGTTGCGGAAACATTAGGGACACAATATAGGAAGAAGAAATACTCATTTTATTCATAATTGTAGTCAGAATACAACTTTTCTCGATAATATTTGAAATGTCTTTTCGGCTACATTTATTCATGAAAAGAAGTACAACTGATAGGCTGCCATGAAACTTTCCGTTCCATACATCATGTCCCTTTAGTACTTTGAAATATAAGCAGCAATCTTTTGAAAACTCCGCAATACTTTGTGCGTCTTTTAGGAAAAACAACTTGAAAGGAAACATCAGTTCAGAAAGCTTTAATTGCGATGTGCGCCCGAGCCTTCTCCAGTACCTCCATCGCTACCCCTTCATAAACAAGGGTTCAGTGTGAGAATAAGAAGAGGTTGGATGATGGAAAACCGAATTTTTTTTTTTGATTGTTGCAAGCAACATGTGCAAAGACTCTTGGGTTTCTTTTTTTGGTTACTGTGAGACTTTTTCTTCTTTTCTTTTGATAGTTTTTTAGAATTGTGCCGGTCTTAATATCTAATAGTAGCAAGAGTCAAGAAAGTCAAGACAGTTGGATTTCTTGGTCACATTTTTTTGGCCAAAATTTTTAAAAATTCGTACGGTACGCGTTTAAAATGCCACAGGCTTAAAATTCGCGTACAAATCCGAATTTTTCAAAAGTACGTAAGTATTATACGTTTATGTAAGATACGAAAAAATTCGCATATAATACGCATTTTATTCGGGTGATTGCTAACAAGGGGTAGGAGGGGGCGTCCATTCATGTTCATTACTTTTCTCTTATAATTAAGCTCAATATTTTCAAAAATACTATTTGGCTCCCAAAATATTTGGATGATGCCATCTTCCATTATGTAGTAGACGACATAGTTGCTGACATGACAACTGACATGACAAAATTTAACATTAAAATTAATATTAAAGTTAAAATAAATATTAAATTAACATGATAATTAACATTAAAATTAACCTTAACATTAAAATTAACATTAAAATTAATATTAATATTAATATTAACATTAACATTAAAAAAATAGGTAATTAATGTTTTGAGTTAAAATTTGTCATGTCAGCTGTTATGTCAGCTGCCATGTCAGATGTCACATAATGAGAGATGCCATTACCCAAATATTTTGGAAGCCAAATAGCATAATTGTAATATTTTTCTATGGTCCGTAACTTCAATTCATCTGAGTTCCAATTATCGATTCCTTATGTAAGAAGAGCAAACGTATCAAATTAACAAAACCACCAATCCTGATAGGCTGATAGCATCGAGAGTCAAATACGTACGTAATAAACCCTTCAAATCATCAATTCCTTTTTCTTATATGCTGTACTCTCTTCCTAATTTTTTTTTTTCAAAAATCTACATGCATGTGGTTTCTTAATTTTATATCATGCATGTTGGTTAATTGCTAACATGCGATCACATTATGGAGCAAGCATTGGGGTTCTCGTCGCTGAAGAGCTGAGGAGCATGAACCATCTGAATGGTGTAATTAGCACAGCAGGAGTAGTGTCCTCCATCGTAGGAATGATGTTCCTGCAGGCAGCAGTTCCCGGCCACCGCCCCCGCCCCCGCCCCCGCCGCCCGGCCCTCCTCCTTCCTTCCCTTATCTTTCTCTTTGCCACCTTCCTTCCGCGGAGGGACGATCTGGACCGGTCGCTTCATCTTCTCCTTCACAAGTTCAATCAGCTTCTGCACCTCCATTATCCCCTTAACAATCACCACCTCATTATCCATGTCCATAGAAACACTAGCAACACCTGCTGGCCAATGTAGTACACCACATTGATTCAAATTAAGTAATTGGAAACAAAATATTGTTATATATACACATATTAATTAATTGGAATATATATTACGTACTCGATCTGTCGTCGATTAATCAACTAATCGACTTTGAAAATAATTGATGATATATACACATCAAGTAATTAGACCAAGCTCCTAGATTAATTAGAAGGGAAACTTATCGAGTTCATCTTTATATACAGTGCACCGATTGTTTGCAAAATTAAAAGTATGGTCATCTGTAGCTTCAAAGTATAATAATTAACGGGTAAGCTCATCTATATATAGTACACAGTTATATATCAAGCTACAGCAATTTTTTGTTTTTTTTTACAATTTAGTTATAACTACAAAACCGATAACTACATATCATGGCTCATAGTTGCAAACAAGACACGACACGACGCAAAGACAAGGGTGGATACAGTCTTATAGAGACTGGCTCTGGTCTGTTCTGGAGTTATTTATGAAAAATTATTTAGTAGGACAGGCTGACCACGTGGCAGTGGTGAATGGTGAGCCAATCCAATGGTATAATGAAACATAGTAATATATTAGTATTTTTTTATAATCATATCTTAATGATATTTGACAATTGGTTGATGAATTTTTTTCTTTGGATTTTAATATTACCATGTGTCATTATACTACCGGATTGACTCACCATTTAATTACCACTGTCATATTGTGAGTCTATCCTACTCAAGGACCGAACCAGAAATTCGACCATGGGTCAGCTGAAGTAGGTCAGGGTAAAATAGGTATGGATTGGTTCATATAAAAAAAAAATTATATGAAAAAAAAAGAAGAAATGAAAATTGTTGTGGTGGGCTAGAGCCCACCTAGCCACTAGCTGGTCCCACTGGATAATTTCTGGTTATGTTACAGTCTGACATAGTACTTCTTTTTTTTTTTTGATTTTTTTTTTGAGGGTGTCCACTTCTTAATGGTGCTTGGAGGCAGGCTCGAACCCGCGCCACTGCATCGGGGTGCTCCACCGTTTCCAACGGACTACGGCCACGGAGACAGTCTGACATTGTACTTGACTATTGGCCAATGTTCTTTCTAATATAATTTCTGCATTAGGAGTGTACTGCAAATAAAACCGACCATTCCATTTGATGAAATATATCATAACAGTCTATTTTAGCACAAGAGTGTACATGAACTATATAGTTTCTAAATCAGACCTACATTTTGTCAAAATATTTGTAACTCTCTGTATAAGTTTCTAAAAAACTCGGTAAACTTCTAGAATGGCACATTAATTATTCACCAATAAACACACACACACACACACGTGGGAAGGAAATTGCAAAAATATATAATTTACAAGAGAAATTGAATTAATTAGCAGAAAAGTACCTTCAAATCTCCTAATTGTCTTATAGATCCGGTGGATGCAGCCGTCGCAGTGCAGTGCGATCCTCAGAAGCACAGTCGAAAATGGAGGCTATAGAAAAACTTACTTTTACAGTAAAAACTAAATCAATTAATCCAAAAAATAATAATAATAACGAATATATATAACCTCTTTTGGTTTTTTGTCTTGGTCCTGTTTCGGGTCGGGCCTCTTCTTCGGGTTGGCGGGCGAGATGATGTCCACCTTCTTCCCGGTCTTCCGCTCCACCTGTTCCCGGATCCTTATCGGGTCCACATCGCCGACCACCGTCAGCTTGTTGCTCGCCATGTCCACCGTCACCTTCTCCATCCCTGACAAATATACAAGTCTCATGCCCTGATCGCTAACGAGCACTATTACATATATATATATCATTGCTAATTAAACTAATATTAGCCTAGCTAAGAAGAAGAAAAGGAGGAGAAGAAAGGACCTGGGAATCCTTTGAGGGAACGACGGACGTCGTCGGAGCAGCCGTCGCAGTGGACGGGGACCCTGAGGACGACGGCGGAACGGCCGCGATCGCCGCCGCCGGACTTTTTGTTGTTGTTGTTCGCACATTCTTTCTCTTCCTCTTCCTCTTCGTGTACTGCTTCTTCTTCTTCTTCGTGTTCCGGATCAGAATGGTTCTTGATGGACGGCTGCTGATGACATGATCCGCCTCCTCCTTTCTTCTGCAACAACGACGAATCAAATCAAATTAAGCACACGCTCAAATTTGTGCAGAGCAACAACAACAGAAAAGCTTGCTCACCTTTCTCCCCATGGCCTGCGTCTCTCCTCTCCAAGCTCTCTCTCTCTCTCTCTCTGTCTCTCTCTCTCTCTCTCTCTCTCTCTTTTTATATACTTAGGGATGGGATGGGATGGGATGGGGATGCATGTATGAATGGGGCGGCTTTTTGCCATCATCAATCCGAAGTTGAAGCAGCAGAGTGGCAGGCAGGTCACTTGGGGGTATTTCGGTCTTTTCTCGTTATTCATGCATGTGTGTGGTGTAGACTCCTTGTTAGCAATTCGGCGAATGGGAAAAATTCGTGACGGCAAAAGTACGAGTATAAATCGACTCAGTGCCAACGAAATACGTTCAAAAATTCGGATAAATATTTAAAAAGTAAAAATATTGAGATTAGAAACTTTACATTCTTAAATATATTGTCAAATTTGGTTAATTAAACAGGTTCTCAGTACTTTTTTGTGCCAAATAATTTAATAATTTATACAGAACACGTTTAAAATTTTGCATGATTAAAATTTACGTATTGATTTGGATCTGTCCAAAGTACGCAAGTATTATACGTTTATGAAAGATTTGAAAAATTCGCATATAATACGAGTTTTATTCGGGTGATTGCTAACTAGAGGGATAGTTTTGTAATTGTCGTTGGAACTTTTTCTTTCTTTCTTTCTTTTTCAGATTTACTGCAAATTGTGATGGAGAGTATACATAAAATTTGTTCAATTCTATTGAGTACTAATTATAAAAAAAAAAAAAAAAAATACATCATGCATGTTTTTGCAACCATCCCATATATATGTACATTCATCATGGCATTGCATGCATGGGGGGGTATGGGGACCACTAGTACGTAGTGGTAGTGGAACAGCACGGAGGAATACGGAGAGGAACGCGCGGCTGCCGTTTTTCTCTCTCTCTCCCGCGCACAATGTCAGATGATACGTGTCACCAGCACATTGGTTTCCACTCTCGCGCTGGAGAGAGACCATCTGCTGTTGTGTTTAGTAGTGAACAGCGTCTGCTCTTTCCTGCCAGTCCGTTTGCCCAATATTCAAAACGAAAATGGTTTTTTTTTTGCCCGCGGGCTTAGACCGGTGCTGGCCCGCGGGCCACGTGTGGCCAAACGATTGCCTCCCAACTAACTTTCGGCCCTATCCGCCTACGGCCAATCAGAAGACGATACATAGCCCGTGGACCAGAACTGCGGTCCAAGCCTGCAGGCAACGTAGCACGTCCGTATTCAAAATTATTAAAACAAGGGACACGATGAGGAAATCTGTATTGGAATAGTAATCCAACAATTGTTAGTCAAATCCAAGCCCTTACTAGCAATCATCCGAATAAAATTCGTATTATACGCAAATTTTTAGTATCTTTCATAAGCATATAATACTTGCGTACTTTTAAATGATTCGAATAATGTAAATTTTAAGCATGCGAAGTTTTAGAACGTGTTCCATATAAATTATTGAAAAATTTGACATAAAAACGTGGTGGGAACATGTTTAATTAACCAAATTTGACAATATATTTAAAAATGTGAAATTTTTAACCTCAATATACCTATTTTTTTCTGAATATTTGACCGATAATTTGGCTTCAGATACCTTAAAAGTTTGTAACAATATTCCTCCCACAAGTTCTCTCTATGCTGTACCACCACAAAACTGCAATTTCACATACTAGTTGTTGATAGTACGGGTGTCAACGGATGCTTGTCGGTACGGATAGGATAATATCCATATCCGTATTCGATTTTTTTTTTATAATATTCGAATCCGATTAGATATCCGAACGGATATTTCTTTTGACACTTCGAATTCGTATACGTCTAGTTTAACGGATATCGGATAATATCCTATCTGATTAGCTAAAATAATTCAAATGCTATTATTCGAATATCCGAAATCCGAAATATTAAAAATTTAATTATTATCCGAATATCCGAAAACCAAATTCAATTGCTCTACATATTTGAATCATTTCTTTTTCGGTTGTAAATTGTAATTAATATATATTACTATTATATATAAATTATATTATAATTGATTTATGTAAAAGTCACTAGAGAATAAAATTCTTTAATCTTCTCATTTAATTAATATATATTATATATACATTATACTATAATATATATAAAATTTTGGATATTCGAATTCGATATCCGAAATTTGTAATTTGAAGTCGGATCGGATATTAACGGATTCGAATACTTTAATATCCGAATTCGTATCCGAAAAAAATAATATCCGAAAAATATTCGGATATTCGAATCCGATATCCGAAATTTCGAAAAATATCCGAAAGTTCGGATACGAAATCGGATCGGATTCGAATTTTCGACTATCCATTGACACGTATAGTTGATAGTAAACCATCCAACAATTTCAACCAACAACAGCCTTTATTTCCATCGTTGTTTGAAGCATAGACATATAGTGTCTTCCATATGTTCTGGGAACGAAGGACTTTGTTTCTTTACACGCTTCTTAACATGCACATAACGTAAAGGTACGTTTTGCACAGGCCAGACTGGACTTTGTTATTCTTCTAGATAGGAGGTACTGCACTTGTGCCAACGAAACCGAGTCCCATGATGAAGAAAGCCCCGGCTTGGAAGAACAGGTAGAGGTACAAGTGTTTCTGACCATAGCGGAAATCGAAGAGTCCACAGTAGAAGAGGTAGAATCCAACTAGGATCTCCATAATATGGAAATACCTGTAAGGTAAACATGAACCAATTACAAAATCATTCTGGGGGAACACATGACCATTGCCTACAGATTATACCTCTCTTCTTGACGACGGCGTCTCCTTTCCCTGCAACTGACCCTTCGCTGGCGATTTCCTAATTTCTCCGTGACAACCCACTCGTTGGCGCTGCTTGTATCCAGTAGTCCGACGATTGTAGCTTTAGTGCGATGCAGGGACATCACATTCTCAAAGAGGATCCAAAAGATGAGCAAATGGAAAGACCTGTAAGGTGAACTCACTATCACGAACGAGAGTCATAATACTTCAAAACCTAGGAGGCTAATCTATCAGAAGCACTGTGTATGAATAAATTGGCGATATATAACGTTCTAGCACTAAATTTTTGCTCATAACCATATAATGATGCTAATAATTTACTAGTAATACTGTATGATGCTTTTATAAATCCTCAACGTGTACCTTCGAGTCCATATAGCATTGAGAATGGTAATTGTCGATGGAATGAAAACAGCTATAAAGAAGGGAAGATGGATCTCCGGAACTAGTACACATGCTGGAAGAACAATGCAGTAGAAGAAGAAAGGAACAAAATGTGCTACTATCTTCCTCACAAAGAAGAAAGTATATAGCAGGTGAAACTTCTTCGATGCTGATATCCCCTGCATATCCATTGGAAATATGGTAATTAAGGTTGATCATATGTGATTCATATCGGTAAAAGACATATAGTCACAGAACATGAATGAAACGCCGTATAACTAAACAGTTGGAGTTTACCACCTTGTAAAAGACTATCTCCCAAAACATCTTTCTGAACAAATTTGCAGATCCACAAGCCCACCTATGTTGTTGAGACCTGTAAGCCTTATATGTGCTTGGCAGTTCATTCTTCACCTATCATAATTAATGCATTCAGTATAATTCCTTAATGTGACATACTGACACGATCCATAATTACTATCTTTACTTAATACTTACTGATATATCTCCCACATAAACAAACTTCCAAGCCTTCAGACTTGCTCTCAAAGCTAGTTCCGTATCTCCAGCAACTGTCCGATCTTTCCATCCACCAGCATCGAAGAGTGCACTGAGCCTCCAGACTCCAGCAGTTCCTTCAAACAAAATAAATTCCCAGCACCATTTTTGTACACATTCACTATCGAACTAAATATCTAGCTAGCTAGATTTTGTTACACCTTACCATTGAAGCCGAAGAAAGAGGATGTCCATGATCCGACTTCTTGCTCCACACTGAAATGATAGTCTAGAGACAGCTCTTGGAGACGGGTCATTATACACTCATCCGCGTTCACTGCATGCATTTTGTCACGTGTTAAGGATAGCATCTTATGCAAAGTACTGTTTGTTATGTGTGTTGACCTAGATAAGTCAATATTGTTGCTTAAATTCTAACTCAAAACATTTAGCAGAGACATTTTAGCATGCTTGTGTATATATATGGCTTGTATGAACAAAAGGAAATAATTAGTTGCAGCACAAAGAGATTGACATTTGAAGGAATCAAGTTTAGAAAGTTAGAAACTATTATTACTCTTTGACTTTCTAGTGATATAGTGTAAGACCGAAATACGCATATATGTGATAGCTGAGAGGAAGATACATATATAGTAACAACTTATAGAAGTTATTACCATCCATGCATCACTGATCAAAAGAAAAAAATAGGTATTGCATGTATGCGCTCACCGAACTTCCATCGAGCTTGGACCAGAGCAAGCATTGGATTACTGAAAAATAATGGTATTGTTCTCCACAAGTAATCCGCCTCGGGTTGGAAATCAGCGTCGAATATTGCGACATAATCACAGTAATCAACGTATGCTTTCTTTAATCCTTCACGAAGCGCTCCAGCCTTGTACCCATTCCTGTTTGGCCGGCTCTCATATTTGATGTTCACTCCCTCTTCTGCCCATTTCCTACACTCTATCTGTACCAATTCCTTTTTTTTTTTCCACAAAGCGACATAGAGTTATGCCAACACTCCATGCTTAGTATCCAAGACATGAATTATCATTTAATTAAGATGTCTTACTACCTTAATTGTCGGATCATTCGAATCATCAAGGACTTGTATTATGATCTTGTCCGATGGCCAATTAAGTCGACATGCTGCTCTAATGGAGAACTTGTAAACCTGTCATTAATAAGAGAACAATCAATTTTCCTTTTGCTTGACCTGCTACGATTTTACAATTAGAACTGCCATAAACATGTATCGATCTTGAGTTTTGATTATGATATCCCATAAATGTGTGATCAGTCTTCTCATTTATAGAGAGCTGAATAGATATCCAAATAAAGCTAAGATTACTTACAAGTTACAACATAGATTTTTTTTTTCTACATATAAGAAATTTTTTAGGTCTATGTTAATCTTAAAAATTAAAATTAACCGAGGTCTTATAGACTAATTTGTGAACAATGTGGAACTAGGTAGGTTCATATTTTTGTGGGCCAATCCTAACCAAACCAACAACTTTTCGTAATGCTTGCATATTAATTTGGTCATTATAAACATATGAATCGCCACAATAAAATGGGAGTAGCTACTCCACACCCAAAAAATAAGTATTACATTAAAATAAGTGAAAAAAAATGCACAAAGAGAGAGTACTAATAGTTGGACAACATTAAAATTCCATGAGAGATTTCTATTAGACTAATGCAATTATTCTATCTTCTCCTGTAATAAAGGATCTGTAATTTTATCATTTGTACAAATTGCAATATACAAATTTGTTTCCTTAATAAATATTTCATGGAATTTACTCTCCTCAAAAATCAACAAATGATGAAAATGACACTGTTTTCATGTCTATTATATTAAACTATTAGGCTCAAGAGACGGGTGTAAATCAAAGTAGTACAAGAGAGGAAAAACATAGGAGATAAAATATTTTCTTTCTACAAAAGAAAAGAAAATCAAGGAATTATTTATGAACCACAAAAGATGTGCTCAAAAGACCCAATTCAGATCAAATGTGTGAAAAATCTAGGAAAAAAAACATGTTCTTCACAAAGGAGAAAAAAACTTATGAACCTTATGAGACAACTTTAACATAATCTTTTGAGAAAAGAAATTGTGAAGTGCTCCAAGAATATACCTCCTTTTCGTTGTACATCGGAATTTGTACAAGAACTGTAGGATGATCATCGGTTGCCTCCAACTCTTTCTTCAAGGTCTCCAACTTATAATCAGTGTACCTTTTCCTCCTCAGAAGATTCACACAGAATGTCACGATCACCATATAAACACGCTCTACGAATAACATAATTGACATCAACGTGCAAATTACTAAAGCGATTTTGAGAAGCAGAACAAGTATGGGAGTGCAGATCTGGTGCCATGCTTGCCAAACATTTCCCTTGATCCCTTCGTTGGCACCTAGAGCAGGCTCTTCCAGACGTACACTCCTCATTGTGGCTTAATTCCTAAAAGAAGCTACACTTGAAAAGGGGAGAGAGAGAGAGAGAGAGAGAGAGAGAGAGAGAGAGAGGTGTATAATACCCAGAAATGGGTGGGTATCAGGCCTCACTTAGATCTGCAAATCCAAGATGCAAACATGGGGTTCTATAGAGGAAGACTTAGACGGTGGAGGTGGAGGGATGCATGACGTGGAAGTGAATGGCGAGGGCAAAAAAGTAGACCGCTATACAGAAGACACATTGTAACATGCATTTGGAAGCACACAGGATTTCACACAGATGTCCATAGTTGTCCTGTGTTAGGCAATTACTGCTAGCGACCCTACTTATCAAGAGTTTTCCCTCATTAGTTTCCTCTAACCACCAAGTATTCGATCCCTCTGGTAGTAATTCACATTGAGTAAGAACTTATGACCCTTCATCTTGAAAGATAACCAGGCACCGCTGATTCAGATAATACAAATAGGTGCCAGATCGTGGATACTTGGTTAGGGCGTCAAAAGCTGGCAATGTTGTCGTATGCATTGCTACTTTAAACTATTTTAGACGGATCTGCAGATATTTCGACTATGTTGAGTACAGCTCATGGATAAAAAATGCTAAGAAAAAAAAAGAAGAAAAAAGAGGAAATATGCTTCCTTCCTTTTACACAAATACCAACTGAAGTTAATATTAGTATTATATTAAAACATCATTAACAGAGTATAGCACATTTAATCCTTCGTTTCATGTATACATGTTCGTATCAGTTATTTGTCTAAACAATTGTCTTACGATGAGAATAAAAAGAAGTTTTTAACATTATAGGCTTGAATTCTTGATAAAATATGTATAATTATTGCGAGAAACAAGGATCTGTTCTTTGAGGGGGCCTTTGCACTGATATTTCCTGAAGTTGATAGCTTGTGCTTAACTCTTTAATTAAAGCAATCCGGAGATCTTCAATTCTTTGTTATTGTTGTATCTTGGTTTAGTTCTAACACAACAAATTAATACTACATTTAGGTGGTTAGCTATATAATATATCTTGTAGAAGAATATGGCAAGTGCTTCACCCTAATTCCGGTTAGTATCAAATCAGAATTGTAAGTCACTACAATTGGGTTTTTCCGTCTATTTTAGCATTAGTAGGTTAGTTAGGCCTATTACTATTAGATTAATTAAAGAACCCAACCTATCTTTATAGAATGAGTCAAGGATCTAGGTTTTTCCATATTGAGTCTCCTTTTCTATTATTAACTTATTAGATTATTTTTCTATTCACTCTATCATTGTATTCTTGGTCATTATTATTAGAATAAATATATAACCCTTAACTCTCACTACAACACTAGAGTTTTGGTACAGTGGCAGTGACTTTAACATGGTGTTAGAGCAACCCATGTTTGAATCCTTTGCACGCATTTTAAGCGGATTTGAAAAACATACTGCAACGTGAACCCAGTTCTCTGCCCAAAATGGACCTTCCCCTACAACACCTTTTGCAACCTTTATATATTGTTCTACAATTTTGCGTGGGGGTGTTAGAATGAATATATCACCCTTAGCCTCCATTACAACTCTAGAGTTCTAATGCGGTGTCAGGGACTTTAACAATTATAATTATATGTAAAAAAAAAAAAAAAAAAAAAAAAAAAAAAAAAAAAAAAAAAACTCTCATACGAAGAGTATTTTGGTTATTCCTTGAAATTTTCCTCCACCAAATTAGGGTTAGTCATTATCCCATAGCTAATAGATAAGGGTGCAAACATGAAGTTTGAGTGGAAGAAGTTTATGAGATGGCTAATTTTGCCTTGTGGATGGTGAAAGTCTGAGATCTACTAACTCAACAGAGTTTGCAAAGGTGTTGTAGGGGATGGAGGGTAATCTGGCAGAAATGGCTTGTTTTGGTAGTTCATAAGTAGAGTTCCCCATGGAGCCGTAACCAAACGAAGCAGCTGAGAGAAAACATTGCTATGTAGAAGAATATATAAAGGTTGATCCAAAAGAGGAAAAATACTATTTGACAGTACTCGATTATGATCTTAACAAAACTGTTTGCAAGGCTGAAAAGCCTCTACATGACAAAGTCCATGACAAATGCGTTTAGCAAAATTGTACTGTCTCAATGAAGAGAGGAATACAGAAGAAAAAAAAAAAAAAAAAAGTATGGGTCCAGGCCTTGTCCAACAACCAGGTCAACTACAGAAACTCAAATAGAAACTAAAAATAGGAACTTGCAGTGCGGGTATGACACGTGGACAAAATTTTCTATTTAGGCCCTTGACGTTTTAGGAACTTGCAATCAAGGGATGTATGCATGTAATTCAATGGCTTGTAATTGATGAGTTTGAAAAAATAGGAATCCATGAGTTCCTCTAGGATTTTTGTCCAACAACTATGTAAACTTAATGCATATTAGGAAAACTAAACTGTTAGCCATTTATTAACATCCACCTCTTATAATTCAAATCTAAATGGCTGCAACTATTCCTCTTCCCCACAAAAAGAGCTTAAACTTCAAAATAACTGTGACAAATAATAAATAGGGATATGGAATGTGAGATTTGACGATCCGGATCGCGTGCCACAACAATCCGAATCGGAATTGTACCGTGTAATGGTACGGTCACACTGGAACGTGGTACGGTCCGAAGAACAAGATAATATCAATAAAAGAAGGATGTACACTATTAAGATAGAAGTGGCAACTCCCTTAACAGTTAGCAATTATATCTCTATATAAACAAAAACAAAACACATCAAAATGCATAAGAGCGAAAAAAGAGATTAAATTAACAATTCCCTAAGCACGTCATAGTGTACAAGGGCCAGGCCTTTAAATACCAGAAATAAAGCAAAAGCTAAAATGACAAGAAAACTACAACCGTCGCCCTGTGCAATGGGTACTCAATTGCATTAATATAACAGTTTCAGTGTTGGGTAAATGGTGGTCTTAAACCTTAAGAACTGCAGGACAATAGAAGTTCACTTAAACCAAAGTACTCCCTTCAAAACAACTATAAGTAAATTATTGACACTTCTGCCACATACAACATCTCCTCCCTCGTCTCCCGTTGACACACCATGTCGTCGACGTTGGACCTCGACTTCTCGCCATTCCAGATCCAACCTTGCCACCCGCACACCTTGCCCGTCCTCGACCACGCCCAACATTTGCGAGTCCAACGTGCCTCCTCGACCATCTTCAACCTCCAAAACCCATTGCCTCCTCTACCTCCATCATGATCACCCCTCCACTTCAACATCCCTCGACCACAAAAGAGAGAAAAACTAACCCACCCTTATTCCCTTTCTCTTCAACCCCAAAACCAATTCCCGACTCAAAATCCATCCACCAAACCCAATTTTGTCCAAACTCGTACTTGGTTAAGTTTTCGTAACCTATTACTATCTTTACCCGTTTTGACTTACCCGCTTCTTTCTTACCCAAAACCCATTAACCCCTTTAACTTAGAAATACCATATGCAAACACACTTTCCCTTCACCTTAATAATCCAAATCCGCATCTAGAAAGGGGATGTAATCCGGTTTCAAACAAAATAAAGATGGTTGTTCCGTCATTTGATGGATTTAGAGGAGACCCTCGATTGGATAAATGAGATGGCGAGTGCCTTCAAAAATTTGAAAGTTCATTTGTGGCACCAAGTTAGATTTGTTGAAGCTAGGGGTGAGCATTCGGTTAATTCGGTTCAAACCGAACCGAATAACTGAAAACCGAATTGAACCGAAACCGAATAAGCAAAACCGAAACTAGACCGAAATGGCCCATAACCGAATCAAACCGAACCGAATTAAATCGGTTCGGTTTATTCGTTTTTTCGGTTTTTCGGTTTATTTGCGCTTTTTTTTGTTAATATATATAGTAACTAAATATACCTATATATATATATATATATATATATATATATATATATATATATATATATATATATATATAAAATAAAATTTTCTTATTCGGTTTTGGACCGAAACCGAATAAGAAAATTTAGTACATTCAAAACTGAAACCGAACCGAATTTTTTTAAAACCGAATCAAATTCCTTATTCGGTTCGGTTTTCGGTCCAAAACCGAATAATGCTCACCCCTAGTTGAAGCTCAACTCAAAGTAAAGATGTTGCCAAGGTAGAAGAAAGCGCTAAGATAATAAGACTCTCGTGTGTCCCAAGGAAAGTTTCTCGTGGAGTCATGGAAGAAGATGCGAAGAATCATACAAGCTCGATTTGTACCGTCGAATTATGAGCAAGCTCCCTTCTATCGGCCCTAGAGGTGGCTTCTTTATCCGTCTGCAACTTCGCAAAGGCCAAACAACAATAGTGAGCCCGACTCTTATACACTTGGAGTGCAAAAATTATGTCGAGACCCGAGTAGACGTCTTCATCATTCCAATAGTAGACTCGAACCCATCCAAAGCTTCTAAATTAGAGGGAGTCTCAATTCTAGGCGTGAATAAAGATAGCCTAGTATAACCGAGTTAAAGGTTAGCAAGGAGGTACCATTGCTGGGTACAACAAAAAGTATAATGGACATGACAAAAAGCATCGAGTCGCTTTCCATGGATACGGGAGAGAGTTTTTAAGTTGACTATTGTCATTGCCGAGGAGTGCATCTATTAAGAAGTTTTAAGTTGACTATATCACTTCGATCCTTTACGCTAAAAGTGGTATGATTTTAGGATGAATTCCTTTGATAGCGGCTATGACGACCCATATCTCCATGAGCCTATTAGTTATTGAGATTCATTAGCTAGTTGGCATGTTGGTAAGCCGAAGGTGGTCCAAGAAATTTGAAGGTCTATGTCTACTCTAAATATATGTTTGTGTAGATGGGAAGGATATTGTCGAGCCAAAAATGAATACCCTTGAAATTTCCAAATACTTACCCAAGCAGATGGGCATGATGCAAGTTTCCATGAAATTAAGAACTCGAGAGCGAGTTCGATTAATGCAGGGGAGTTTGATGTACTGCATCTTGATTTGTTGGGATCATTTTATCTTTTGTTATGATTTCTTTTATCTTTGCTAGTATTTCTTTCAAAGAGGCGATTATCCTTACTAGGATATTTCTTTTATCAGTGGTTAAGATCAAATTTTATATTTGTAAGGCTACATGTAGCCATAAGTTGGTCATTTGAAGATGGACGTTGAACAATAAACTTTTCCCCTTTAAAAGAGTTCGTTTTTTGTGGATTCTAAGACCCCCGTGGATTCAGGATTGTTCGTGGACTTGGACACAACTCATGGACTCGATGACACTAGTTATCTCCATCCGACAACGTTTTGATGCACCACCTACGACTAATACGTCACTATTCAGCTACTGCAAATGTGTACGGTCCTTATGCTACATCATCTTCCCTACCCCTGAAGAAGGTGATAAATTAGTTAGGGAATAAGTTTGACGAACCATAGGATACTTACAGAAGTGAGGCATATTACCGGTCAAGATAAGCAAATAAAGCTAAAATTGTCACAAATAATGCAATCGATACTCGTATTTTGTCACTCCCCGTTCCCAGAATAAGTATTTTATACGTGTACTTCTTGAATGTATTTATTCAATATTTATCATGCATTTGTTCTGTATTTAAATTCTTCAATTTCGCGCTTATTAATTTTCCTGTATTTTATTTTCTGCTTTTTCTTGGCTCTTGGTTCATTTCGGTTCATGGTAAACCAACTTGGTGCGGTTTGGTTCAACATGGAAAGGAATGGATGGCTTGGATTTGGTGGAGAGAATGAATGGTGGAGATCCACTTGACCTTGATATAAAACTTCTTCTTTCATTCTCTCTCTTCATTCATTCACATTTACTCCTCCACCAAACCCTAACCCACTTGTGAGAGGCAAGTACATCTTGCACACCATGAGGGATTTCATGCATCCCCATTTATTTTTAGTCCATGTTGTTCATCTTCTCTTCCTCTACAAGTTTAGGTCTTGAAATTCTTGATTTCCATGGATGGTTGGGTGTAGATCTAAGTTTTAAGTTTTGGTTTTCATATGGATTTTAGGGTTTTGATCTATCAAACATTGTTGTTTTCGAAAATAAGTGGTTCCATGTTGTAGAGAATTTAATTCTACTAAAGTTTGGCTTTTGAAAAGTTAGATTTCGATTTATTTTGTGAAAGTTATGGCCAAAAGTATTTTGTTCATCTCTATATTCATCTGCAGAGGCACATGTCGCAGTAGCCGCGTATGGTGTCGCGAATGAGCCGCATGAGGCACATGTCGCAGTAGCCGCATATGGTGTCGCGAATGGGCCGCATAAGGCACATGTCGCAGTAGCCGCATATGGTGTCGCAGTAGGGCCGCATGAGCTGCATGTCGCAGTAGCCGCATATGGTGTCGCAGTAGGGCCGCATGAGCTGCATGTCGCAGTAGCCGCATGTGGTGTCGCGATTGGACCGCATAGGCCGCATGTCGCAGTTGAGCCGCATATGGTGTCGCAGTTGGGCCGCATGAGCCGCATGTCGCAGTTGGTCCGCATGCATGTCACAGAATAGGCCGCATAATGCCTATTTTGGTTGTTTCTGACTGTTATATGTCCTAATTGACCGAATTGTAGCTAGAATTTCTTCTAACTCCCAACATGAAAGTTGTAGATCTTTTCCTTGGCTTCAAGAATATGTTCCCAACTATTTTATGCTAGTTATAGACTCGACCATGCTTAATACTAGTTTAACTTTTATGCCTTGTCACGAAGTGACCCCGACTGTTACTTCGACTAATAATTGATCATGCGTTCCTAGTTGGAACTAAGAGACTGGCTAGTCGTCTTATTAAACTGAATGAATGAGACACGTTCATATTAACTATGAACTATTATAATTGATTGGCCGATCCCGAATATTGACATACAGGCACACATGCAGGCTTCAATTTATTTATTTATTTTTACAAAGCAGCATGTGTACTTTATGGTCAAGGCATGATTATTCCGTGGTTAGTTTTGATTGTTGCATTACGATATGTAAGACCTACAACCTAACCACACGGGTAATCGTTGTAGAGTTGGGCATATCGTACTTTGTACGGAAGTACTCATTTCTGAATGACCATGACCCACGGCATGGGATTTCACTTAACATAGAGGCTACTAAGTTAAATAAAATAATGATTGCATGGAGAGGATGGATTCCCGAGTTCTTACATGGCAGCCCTCTTTGGGACTATTAGTGCCCGACAGGCCGGCTGGTCCCCACAGATACTGCAAATCTGCCACACGGACAGGGAGCGGTATCTGCTTTTATTATTTATTGTATATTGATGACGGGCGTCCCGCTGGGACTCGTCTAATTCATGATTGGCGCAATTGATTGACTGGATAGACTAGCCTTGCTTGCACATAGTAAGAACTGAGGAATCTTTATTGCATAATCCCAGGATAACTTGGAACTCACAGTAGCAAGCCGTAGTAGTTGCATGGCCGTTTAAGTTGACTTGTTTGTGTACTGTACCTACTCTGTTAACTAACTGAGATGATCAGAATGTCAGGGCATGACGGGCCAACTTCTGTCCTTGTTTGGTTGGGAGGTTGGTTCGAAGTGTCGTGATGTTATGTGAATCCCGGTGGCAAGCAGAAATCTACTTATCATATTCTCTTATTACTGGTTTTAATTCCTCACATCGTGCTTCCTTGCGGTACTTGCTATTAGAGGTCTAACCTCTCTGGTTTTGCATGGCCAGATTTAGAGTCGGTTCCCGAGGACTCAACTTACTTCCACCTCCAAGATGGTCAATACTAGAGGGATGATCGCAGGAGGACTCGAGTGGGTTTCTTACTTCCCCGCTCGTTTTGTTATCTACTTTATACTTTACCGTTTGGCACCGACATGTTAGTCGGATCGTCTTGTACTCACTTTTGCATAATTGTAACTAAAGTCAGGCTGCAGCTGATAAACAATTGTGTATACTTTACTACATCATCTGGCTATGTTTTGTAAAGCCAGATATCAAGAATATTTGGACCGAGCGTTTGGGACGCCTTACTGCTTTATCTTACATGTTCTCTATTTTCTGTTTCTTGTTTGAATGATTGAGACAATAGATGTGAAGTGACCATAGGAAGACTTTCATGTAGTATGCACCCCCTCGTCTTGTTAGACAGCATTGATCGTATTATACGGTATTCATCTACCCGTAATACGTAGCTGGCTGAGTCATTTCCCCGCTCTCCAGTATTCTGGTTCTGGGGCGTGACAATGTTTTAGTGGTGGCTCATACAGGTCTGATTTCAGACTTGTGGGGTGTTTTAATAGGATGTCTCAATCACACATGTTCCCCCTTGATCTCATGATTCGTCGATTCTCAACTCCAACTTGACATTCCAGTATCCTTTGACTTCATTGATCCTTCGAGTCCGGTCGTTTGATTGTTCTCGTCCCTTTTCTTAGGGGCACTTCGTCCGCACCTGTCAGAGCTGGACAGCAACAACAAGGGCAGCATGGACAACCTGACCATGTTGATCAGCAACAAGGGCCAATACTACCTCAAGGGACTATCCAGGAAGAAGTGATAGTGGAAGCAGCAGCTGGATCGCAGTATCCAGAGGTTCCACCACCACCAACAGTTCCACCTACCCCTGTGGAAGTGGACACACCAGCCCTTTTGGAGATCATGAGAGGGATGATGGCTACTCAGCAACATCAGATGTTAGCCCAGCAGCGCATACACGCTCAGTTACAAGAGCAGAATGTATTACTCAATCAAGGATTGCAGACGGCTTTGGAAAGAGGGGCGAGGACAGATTCAGGAGCATCAGCCAGGTTTTGCAAGTTCAACCCCCGCCATTTCGAAGGAACGGAGGATGCCATCTCAGCAGATGCATGGCTTAAGGATATTGAGGCTATTCTGACAGCAGCTAAGGTGCCGGCAGAAGAACGTGTGGATCAAGTGAAGTTGTTACTTCAGGATCTCGCACGTGATTGGTGGGAATCAGAAGAAGTAGGCATCAGACGTCCTGTTGCTTGGGACGATTTTACCGCAAGATTCAAGACAAAGTACTATTGAGTTGTGGCGCAGTTCGAGCTACAACAGAAATTTATCAACCTCAAGCAGGCCGGCAAGACGGTAGATGCTTATGCAGCGGAGTTCTGCAGATTGAGTAGGTTCGTCCCAGAGATGGTAGCGACAGAGAGCCAGAGGGCTATGAGATTTCAGCAAGGGTTTCATCTTGAGCTCTTGCAATTGATAGAGGGGCACAATTACCAGACTTTTAATGAGGTATTGACGGCAACCCGAAGACATGAGATCACCATTCAGAGGATCACGGCAAGGACCGGGGGTCAGAAGAGATCCCACAGTCAGATTGAAGAAGGAGGGGGAGCAGCGCCCCGAACAACAGCACCATCCCTTGGCATTTGCATTCACGATGTGGCAATGCGAGGGCCAGCACCACCACCCAGGCAGCAGCAGCAGCAACAGAGAAAGAATCAGCAACCCCCAGCGGGCTGTACTTATTGTGGGAAGGTAGGACACACTGGAGATGTGTGTCGGACATTGAACGGGCAATGTTTGATATGTGGAAATCCAGATCATCGGGTTACCACCTGTCCCATGAATTCAAGGTCAGGAGGACCAGTGCAACAATTTCCTGCTCTGCCAGCACCAGGGACAGGACAGTATCGAGGACCAGCAGTGGCAGTGAGACCATTGGCCCAGCGTCCGTTGATGCCACAGGCTCAGATGTTTCGGCAGCAGGGACCGCCGATGCAGCAACACCAGCATAGACCACCCCAGCATCATCAAGGCAGGGGCCAGCAGCAGCACCAGGCTAGGCCACAGCATGGAAACCGACAAGGAGGTCGAGGGCAGGCATTCACTCTGTCCTTAGAAGAGGCATTGGCATCGGGAGATGTTGTGGCAGGTAACATTCTCGTCGCCTCATATCCCGCAGTAGCATTGTTTGATTCAGGAGCATCACATTCATTTATATCTGCACAATTTGCGACACGGCTAGGAATGGAGTTCGAGGCATTGCCAGGGAGGTTGAATATACTCACTGGCAATGGGCTCGTAGGAGTTAGTAGAGTTATTCTAGCGTGTAGCGTTGTAGTTTGCGGGCATTCCTTACCCGCCCAGTTGATAGAATTTCCTGTTGGAAATTTCGACGTTATCTTAGGCATGGACTGGCTGAAAGAGAGTCATGCGACAATAGATTGTCGTAGTAGGAGTGTATCTTTTGATATTCCAGGCATGAAGAGATTCACCTTAGTCAGATCCGAGGCAACTCAACCAGAGCAGGGAGTAGTAACGACAATGGAAGAAGTTCAGGTTCCGAAAGTAGTTAAAAAATTTCTAGACGTATTTCCCGAAGAACTTCCAGGGCTACCACCGATTAGAGATATTGAGTTCAGTATAGAATTGGCACCTGGAACTAAACCAATATCAGATCGAGTTTACAGAATGGCGGATTCAGAGCAGGCCAAGGTATATCAGCACATAGAGGAACTGAAGGAGAAGAAGTTCATCCAAGCTAGCATATCACCATGGGCAGCACCAGTGGTACTTGTGGGAAAGAAGGATGGGTCATCCAGATTGTGCATTGATTACAAGAAGCTTAACGCAGCGACAGTAAATGTCACGCCCCAGAACCAGAATACTGGAGAGCGGGGGCAGACATAGCCAGCTACGTATAATGAGATGGGATCCACTCCATTATACGGTCACGGCTGTCTAGATATATGAGGGTTTATCTACAAGCCATCAGTCTCTTAAGGTCAATAACAAGCCTAGTGTCTCAATCACAAGCAAGTAAATAGAGTTACAAGATGTAAGATCACCAAATATACAATAGTAAGGCGTCCCAAACATTACATATTCAGCTGATCATGAAGCTAGTCGTTACAAAATGTGAGGACTAGCAAGAGTTTAGTCATACATGATCAACCCTAGGTTGCCAATCATGTTACAGTCCGTAGGCAGACAGTAAGTAAAAATGTACACGAGCTAACACTTGCTCGGCGGCTAAACGCCTCAAAAGAATTAATTTACAAGAGAGTGGGAGAGCCAAAAATAATCCACTCGTTGCCCTGGTTACGCCGGGTGGTTACCATCGGGCTGGAAGACAGGTGGATCCTCTGGAGCTGCTCTGGTATCTGGCCATACAAAACCAGCTGGGTCAGACCCCAGAAAGAGCAAGTGCCACAAATGAGGCTTCACTTAGGAACTAAAACCAGCAATCATCACAAGAGTAATAATATACAATAAAAGACAACAATTAAAGAAAACAGGACAGGTGATATACGATGGGATAACCATGGGACTATTCAGATAACCAAGTTACAACCCGTAAACCAAACAAGGACCGGGGTTGTAACCATTCATCTGAACAGAACTTGGATTCTCCCACCATTTATCGGCAGGATAAATGTAAGAAATCAGGACATGTAACAATCTTGTACATGATCAAGACAAGACTAGACTGATTGAACTTCATCCAACATTTCACGGCCAAGCAATAAGTACGGCTTGATATTTTAACTAACTAGGGTTATCACAGGCCTAATTACTAGCGAGATTATTCCACAGCCACAAGCCCTGCAGACCATCCAGGCTATCCAGACGCAATTAGGGATTGAATTCAAGTGGGTACATCGTCCATGAAACGCATGTACCCTTAGGTGACTTAGAGGGTGCAACACATGACAGTGTGCTGGAAATGTGCCCTACTCGACGGCAGGCTACAGATCCCAAGTGGGGCGCCCAGATAACGGGATTGCCTGTAGCTGGAAAATCTTTTCATGACTACTGGATTTATTCTAGTTGTTAGCCTTAGTTGATTTCAGTGGGTACCCCTGACCGTGGTACTCAGGGATCCCCGTCCTAGACATGATGCAAGACAAGACGGGTTCATTTGTACAAGCACAATTGTCCACGGTGTCCAAGTTATTCAATCTTGTCATGTCGTGTTAGCCGTCGCAACAGCATTTCGAGAAATATCATGTCAGGTTTATCATGTCAAGAGTGCGCCACAGCGGGCCACTATCAAGAATTATCATGCCAAGTTATCATGTCAAATTGTCAGGTCAAGTTATCTTGTCAGGAGTGCACCACGGCGGGTCACTATCAAGTCATGCCATTTATCAAGGAGGGAAGAAACTTGAGCAATTAAAATAATAATATAATATAATATATATATATTCTTGAAGCCAAGGGGAAACTCTACAACTTTTATGTTGGGAGTGGGAAGAAATTCGGACCACAATTCACGCAAATAAGACATTTAAACAATCAAAGTGGGACCCATGCGGTCCAAAAGTGGGAGAACAAACATGCGGTCAAAGAGAGTGGGAAGCCACCCATGCGGCCAATATAACAAAGAGGGCATGAAATCATGTAAGACAAAAGATAGTGGGACCCGCAATAATTGCAAGCTCCCACTTCAGCAAGCAAGTCAACTAAAAGAAGTTATGTGGGACCCCCACAATTAATGCAATAAGAAAAGGTATTCGTGAACCCTTTAATTAATGGTTCACGTGGCCAAAATATTAGATAGTGGAGGGGAGGGAGCCTATGCGGCTCACCTAGATTTCATGCAAATAATAATAATATTAAATGGCCAAGGGCCATGCGGCTCTGCATCTCCAGAATGCTTAATCCAAGCATTAAAGCATAAAACATAAAAATAGTAAGGACTTAATTGCATTAAGCAATAAAGTCAAGGACTTAATTGCATAAAAATTAAGTCTCCAGAATGCTTATGCGGCTCCAATGCATTAGTTGCATTCCTAGGGACTAAGGCCTAAAATATAAACTTTAGTGCCTTAAAATGCATAAAAGCCTAAAGTAATATATTAAGAATGTAAGCTTTAAAAGCTTATGCGGCTATGGTGTCTTTAGTCAAACATATAAAGACAAAATGCTTAATCCTAAGCATTAAGTATGAAATGACATTGTATTAAGTTAAGGCATTTGGAATGAGACAACATTCAAGCCATATGCGGCTCTGTTGCTCCAAAAAGCTTTAATCAAAGCTTACGGCATTGAATCCTTAAGACATTTAATATTTAAATATTAAAGCACTCAAGCATTTGAATAGCTATGCGGCTCTCTGGTACATTAGAAAAATGCATTGGAACAATGCATTAAATACATGCATTTAGAATAGACAATAAAATATTGTATGTATGAGATGCACGTGGGAATATTGCATGCAAAATATTGCATGCATATGCGGCTCACATGGGTGCTGATGCATTCCATTCTTAGTGCATTAAATAATGATGCCTATGCGGCTGACTTGTTAGCATTGCATTAAATAATGCATACAAAAATAAATGCTGGCAATTGCATGTATAGGCCATGCGGCTGAGTGCAAAAATGTTCATGCGGCTCAGCAAAATTTTATAGGTCAAATTTGGACCAAACAATATTCTCTGCAACATGGGATCATCAACTTAGCAAAATATGCAAGTTTGATGGATCAAAATCCTGGGAACCAAAAATACCACAAAGCTAGATCTACAAAAATTTAACCATGGAAATGAAAAATGACAAGTACTAAAGTGGGTTAGAAACACATGAGGAAGACAATGGAACAATAAAAATGGGGTTCCTCCATGAAGCAAGATGCACTTGCCTAAGCTCTCCACTCTCTCCTGGTAGGTGGAGAAGTAAAGATGGAGAAGAAGAATGAGTAATGAGTAATAATGGAAGAGAGAGAGTGGGATAGATATTTATGGTGGGAGTGGTGGTAGGTGGGAGTGGTTCTCCACAAAAACCAAACCAAGCCAAACCCACTAAACCGAACCAAACCAAGCCAATGCAATGCCATGATGAACCATGCTAATGCAATATGCAAAATAAAACCCAAGACTAGCTAATTATGACAAACCAAAAATACGAGTCCGAAATACGTACACGTATTCCCAATACGTAATACGAACTACGGACATTACAGTAAAGAACAAGTACCCACTACCCAGGATCGACGACTTGTTTGATCAGCTGAGCAAAGCTAGAGTTTTGTCCAAGATAGATCTTCGTTCAGGGTATCATCAAGTGAGGGTTCGGAAGGAGGATATTCCCAAGACAGCATTTAGGTCGAAGTATGGGCATTATGAATTCTTAGTAATGCCGTTTGGTTTGACTAATGCTCCAGCAATATTTATAGATTTGATGAACCGCATCTTTATGCCATACTTAGATCAGTTTGTCGTTGTGTTTCTTGACGACATTCTCGTATATTCTGCCAATGAAGAGGAGCATGAAGACCACCTCAGGAAAGTGTTACAGGTTCTGAGAGAGAACCAGTTGTATGCCAAGCTCAGCAAATGTGAGTTTTGGTCGGATCACATTTTATTTTTGGGTCATATCATATCAGGAGCTGGAGTAGCAGTGGATCCCAAGAAGGTAGAAGCAGTAGAGAGTTGGACAGTACCCAAGACCGTAGCTGATGTGCGGAGTTTTCTGGGATTGGCAGGATATTACAGAAGGTTCGTATCAGACTTTGCAAGGCTTTTAGCACCCATGACCCGCTTGACACGGAAGGATGTGCCATTCGTTTGGTCGGCAGAATGCCAGGCATCATTTGAGAATCTGAAGCAGAAGTTGATATCAGCGCCTATTCTTACATTGCCAGTTGGACCCGGAGGTTTTACAGTATATTGTGATGCATCAAGAAAAGGACTTGGGTGCGTCCTAATGCAACATGGGAAGGTGATAGCATACGCATCTAGGCAACTTCGAGACCACGAGAAGAATTATCCAACTCATGACTTGGAGTTGGCAGCAGTAGTATTTGCTTTGAAGCTATGGAGGCATTACTTATATGGTGACCGAGTGGACATGTACACAGACCATAAAAGTCTGAAGTACATCTTTACTCAGAAGGAGCTGAACATGAGACAGAGAAGATGGTTGGAGTTGATCAAGGATTACGACGTGGAGCTTCAGTATCATCCAGGCAAGGCTAATGTGGTAGCAGATGCTCTTAGCAGGAGAGGCGACGCATTTATGTTGACAACACAGAAGCACATTTTAGAAGACCTTCAGGAGATAGGCATCGAAATTGTACTTCCTAGTGATGTAGGAATTCTGGCAAGTCTACAAGTTCAATCCGACTTGGTAGACAGGATCAAGGCAGCTCAGGCACAGGACCCAAGGATTCAGAAGCTTAGGGCAGAATGTGAGTCAGGACTCGGAAAGGAGTTGAAAATTCACGAAGATGGTACGCTTAGGTTTGGATCACGCCTATGTGTGCCTAGTGGAGATATCAGACAGGAGGTTATGACAGAAGCTCACAGTTCTCAGTATTCTATACACCCTGGAGGGACCAAGATGTACCAAGATATCAAGCAGCACTTCTGGTAGAACGGGATGAAGAGGGAGATAGCTAGATTTGTTTTCCGTTGCTTGGTATGTCAGCAAGTGAAGGCAGAACAGCAGAGACCAGCTGGGTTATTGCAACCACTTCCTATCCCGGAATGGAAGTGGGAACACATCACAATGGACTTTGTGACCGGTTTACCGAGGTCACCAAGTGGTAAAGATGCTATTTGGGTGATAGTAGATCGGCTTACAAAGGTGGCACACTTTCTTCCTTTTAGAGTAGGGCAATCTACAGAAAAGTTGGCAGAGTTGTATATGCAGCAGATAGTCAGGCAGCATGGAGTCCCTGTCAGTATTGTGTCAGACAGAGATACCCGTTTTACGTCACATTTCTGGAAGAGCTTACATCATAGTCTGGGTACCAAGTTAAGATTTAGCACGGCTTACCATCCCCAGACAGACGGACAATCAGAAAGAACAATTCAGACTTTGGAAGACATGTTGCGAGCTTGCACTCTGGATTTTGGAGGATCTTGGGAGAGCCACCTACACTTAGTTGAGTTCTCATACAACAACAGTTATCAAGCCAGTATCCAGATGGCGCCATTTGAAGCTCTATATGGTAAGAAGTGTAGGTCGCCACTAGCATAGGATGATATCGGGGAGAGGAAGATGTTAGGCTCGGAAATGATTGTTCAAACAGTTGAATTGGTTAAGGGAATTAGAGAGCGACTTCGAGTTGCGCAGGATCGGCATCGTCATTGGGCGGACCAGCATCGTAGGCCGCTAGAGTTTTCTGTTGGGGACCACGTGTTCTTGCGGATCTCACCTACCCGTAGGGTCATTAGATTTGGCGTTCGCGGGAAGTTGAGTCCGCGATACGTGGGCCCATTTGTTATCCTTGATAGGATAGGCGATGTTGCTTATCGTTTATCCCTTCCACCTTCGTTACGAGAGGTGCATGACGTATTTCATGTATCTCAATTGCGAAGGTATGTATCGGACCCAAGCCATATCCTTGATTATTCTGAGCTGGTTGTTGGTACCAACCTGTCTTACGAGGAATAGCCTGTGTCTATTTTGGACCGAAGAGAGAAGATACTCAAGAACCGAACAATTAGCCTTGTCCGGGTTGCTTGGGGTCATCACTCTTTAGGGGAGTCAACGTGGGAACGTGAGGATGATATCCGATCACGGTATCCGCACCTGTTTGACTCACAAGGTATATCTCTCTCTATATACCTTGATTGTCTTAACTCCTCATGCTTGTCACCTTATGAGTAGAATTGCTTGATGTCGTAGATTGTTAAACATAGATATGTTACTTGCTGTTGACATCGTAAAATGATTTCTTGCTCCAATTGCTTGTACTTAGATTAGTCTAGCTCTGACATTTCTGTTCTGCTTGGATCTGAAATTCCGAGGACGAAATTTTTCTAAGGAGGGTAGAGATGTCACTCCCCGTTCCCAGAATAAGTATTTTATACGTGTACTTCTTAAATGTATTTATTCAATATTTATCATGCATTTGTTCTGTATTTAAATTCTTCAATTTCGCGCTTATTAATTTTTCTGTATTTTATTTTCTGCTTTTTCTTGGCTCTTGGTTCATTTCGGTTCATGGTAAACCAACTTGGTGCGGTTTGGTTCAACATGGAAAGGAATGGATAACTTGGATTTGGTGGAGAGAATGAATGGTGGAGATCCACTTGACCTTGATATAAAACTTCTTCTTTCATTCTCTCTCTTCATTCATTCACATTTACTCCTCCACCAAACCCTAACCCACTTGTGAGAGGCAAGTACATCTTGCACACCATGAGGAATTTCATGCATTCCCATTTATTTTTAGTCCATGTTGTTCATCTTCTCTTCCTATACAAGTTTAGGTCTTGAAGTTCTTGATTTCCATGGATGGTTGGGTGTAGATCTAAGTTTTAAGTTTTGGTTTTCATATGAATTTTAGGGTTTTGATCTATCAAACATTGTTGTTTTTGAAAATAAGTGGTTCCATGTTGTAGAGAATTTAATTCTACTAAAGTTTGGCTTTTGAAAAGTTAGATTTCGATTTATTTTGTGGAAGTTATGGCCAAAAGTATTTTGTTCATCTCTATATTCATCTGCAGCATGAGGCATATGTCGCAGTAGCCGCATATGGTGTCGCAAATGGGCCGCATAAGGCACATGTCGCAGTAGCCGCATATGGTGTCGCGAATGGGCCGCATGAGGCACATGTCGCAGTAGCCGCATATGGTGTCGCGAATGAGCCGCATGAGGCACATGTCGCAGTAGCCGCATATGGTGTCGCGAATGGGCCGCATAAGGCACATGTCGCAGTAGCCGCATATGGTGTCGCAGTAGGGCCGCATGAGCTGCATGTCGCAGTAGCCGCATATGGTGTCGCAGTAGGGCCGCATGAGCTGCATGTCGTAGTAGCCGCATGTGGTGTCGCTGTGGTGTCGCGGTTGGGCCGCATAGGCCGCATGTCGCAGTTGAGCCGCATATGGTGTCGCAGTTGGGCCGCATATGCCGCATGAGCCGCATGTCGCAGTTGGTCCGCATGCATGTCGCAGAATAGGCCGCATAATGCCTATTTTGGTTGTTTCTGACTGTTATATGTCCTAATTGACCAAATTGTAGCTAGAATTTCTTCTAACTCCCAACATGAAAGTTGTAGATCTTTTCCTTGGCTTCAAGAATATGTTCCCAACTATTTTATGCTAGTTATAGACTCGACCATGCTTAATACTAGTTTGACTTTTATGCCTTGTCACGAAGTGACCCCGACTGTTACTTCGACTAATAATTGATCATGCGTTCCTAGTTGGAACTAAGAGACTGGCTAGTCGTCTTATTAAACTGAATGAATGAGACACGTTCATATTAACTATGAACTATTATAATTGATTGGCCGATCCCGAATATTGACATACAGGCACACATGCAGGCTTCAATTTATTTATTTATTTTTACAAAGCAGCATGTGTACTTTATGGTCAAGGCATAATTATTCCGTGGTTAGTTTTGATTGTTGCATTACGATATGTAAGACCTACAACCTAACCACACGGGTAATCGTTGTAGAGTTGGGCATATCGTACTTTGTACGGAAGTACTCATTTCTGAATGACCATGACCCACGACATGGGATTTCACTTAACATAGAGGCTACTAAGTTAAATAAAATAATGATTGCATGGAGAGGATGGATTCCCGAGTTCTTACATGGCAGCCCTCTTTGGGACTATTAGTGCCCGACAGGCCGGCTGGTCCCCACAGATACTGCAAATCTGCCACACGGACAGGGAGCGGTATCTGCTTTTATTATTTATTGTATATTGATGACGGACGTCCCGCTGGGACTCGTCAAATTCATGATTGGCGCAATTGATTGACTGGATAGACTAGCCTTGCTTGCACATAGTAAGAACTGAGGAATCCTTATTGCATAATTCCAGGATAACTTGGAACTCACAGTAGCAAGCCGTAGTAGTTGCATGGCCGTTTAAGTTGACTTGTTTGTGTACTGTACCTACTCTGTTTAACTAACTGAGATGATCAGAATGTCAGGGCATGACGGGCCAACTTCTGTCCTTGTTTGGTTGGGAGGTTGGTTCGAAGTGTCGTGATGTTATGTGAATCCCGGTGGCAAGCAGAGATCTACTTATCATATTCTCTTATTACTGGTTTTAATTTCTCACATCGTGCTTCCTTGCGGTACTTGCTATTAGAGGTCTAACCTCTCTGGTTTTGCATGGCCAGATTTAGAGTCGGTTTCCGAGGACTCAGCTTACTTCCACCTCCAAGATGGTCAATACTAGAGGGATGATCGCAGGAGGACTCGAGTGGGTTTCTTACTTTCCCGCTCGTTTTGTTATCTACTTTATACTTTGCCGTTTGGCACCGACATGTTAGTCGGATCGTCTTGTACTCACTTTTGCATAATTGTAACTAAAGTCAGGCTGCAGCTGATAAACAATTGTGTATACTTTACTACATCATCTGGCTATGTTTTGTAAAGCCAGATATCAAGAATATTTGGACCGAGCGTTTGGGACGCCTTACTGCTTTATCTTACATGTTCTCTATTTTCTATTTCTTGTTTGAATGATTGAGACAATAGATGTGAAGTGACCATAGGGAGACTTTCATGTAGTATGCACCCCCTCGTCTTGTTAGACAGCATTGATCGTATTATACGGTATTCATCTACCCGTAATACGTAGCTGGCTGAGTCATTCCCCCGCTCTCCAGTATTCTGATTCTGCGGCGTGACATATTTGGAGCAGTTTCAAACACAAGAAGAACGATAAAGAACCACAACCTTGTTCCTTCTATTCAATATCTTAGAATAACCCCTATAGTCTTCTGTTGTAACTCCTATGAATGATATGTACATAGCATTGAGCCTAGGAAGGTAATGAAGGACCACATGGTGTAAATTTTTATTGGAGAAATACCAAGAAGAAAAGATCTACTAAAAAAATACATAGATCCATCCCGGAGGAGATATACCAAATAAAGATTTGCCATAGACAGGGGTATAAGTAGATCTTAGCTAAATAATAAAACATTGCGAGGTGAAAGATCTAAGTCTTGGACAATTGACACTGGTACGAAGAATGACTATTATTCAGTCAAAAACATTGATTTGAGGGTTTAGAAAGATAAAGAGAGTAGAGAAAACCGAAGCGGAATTGGATAAGTGATGCTCACGAAGAAAATAACGCAGAGTGGTGGTATCTACGCAGGGCCGGCCCTGAGCTCATGGAGAAATGGCCCCCATACATAATGTGAAGAAAAAAAAAAAGTAACTAAAATAAAAAATATAACAAAAATATTGTTGCCATTGAGATTTGAACTAAGGATCTCTAGTATGTAAGGCTAACATGATAACCACTACACTACAATTCTTTTGAGTTAAGGGTGGCCCATAGTGCATCCTTATTCTATTCTAGATATGTTCATGTTGGTGCCCCTATAATCTTTAGGTCATGTGCCGTCGTCCAGCCTGTCCTGAGCAAGGGCCACCCCTGTAGGGTTCTCCTTCTGGGGTTAGGATGCCAGGAGGAATGTAGGATAGCACCTTGCTGCCTTGTGTGAACAATTAGAGTTCCCTTGAGATGCCGAGAATGACATCTATATCTTTCTTTATATTATTTTCTTGTTTATAAAATATATCTGTTTATGATCATATTATATTTATATTGTTTAAGATTATTAGCCACTGGACTAGTTTTAAGTTTAGAATTAAAGAATAAGATATGGTGTTAATCTTGTTACCTCTTGCACCGTCTTCATTTGAGCATCTTGCTAAACCTGAAAGTGTGGTCTAGTTTGGAATTCATACCGTACCCCTGCTAACCCTAGCGTATCTGTCCTATTTATAGTCTCTTGTTCTATGAGATCATTGAGATGTAAAATAAAATCACAAACAAGGAACCACCTGGTCAGTAGAAAGCACATGATGAAGCTTTCATACCAAGAGGCAGGAAAAAAAACAGAAGAGGGTAACAAGTTCTTTTCAGTAAGGAAAAGGGAACAAACTTTATTAGGATGCTACAATGTTAGGTACAGGAAAGAAAGACAATCATGACTCATATGGTAACTGAAGACCTCAAATTTGCTTTTAGTTATGGGAAAAACCTGTGGAAAGCCTAAGTTGTTCCATGGAAAAAAAATATTTCCTTTGTTGGTTAGCCTAATACGGAATGATGACAAGGACTGGTTAGATAATTCACTAAAAAAAAATATTATGAATTTATGACCAGAATATACAGTTTGGGTTTATAGGACTTTTTCAATGCTCAAACAGGAAAATGTAGAAAATACCCGTGAATGTTATATGAGATGGAAACTTTTTTCTTGATGCTTCCTCGCCGAATCCCTTGGGCTAGCCTTTTTTTTTCTGAAAGAAAACACTCAAACCAAATTATATACCATTTCCAGGCTTTTTTATGTTACATTATCTTGTTCCCAAGCATGTCTATAACTAAAATTCTGTAAAAGAAAATTCAAGATGTCAATGAAGGATACTATTATTACTGAAGGCACTAATAAGGTTTTGAGTATTGTTTGAAGACTCCAGATTTTCAAGATGCTTATGAGTTTTGGATTCACAATACTATTATCATATCTACCTAAATGAAACTGGTTTGAAACATAGGAAGCACAGATAGTCAAACAATTGGTGATGCGTCTGTGCCATGTCGTGTCGAACATGTATTGACTATTGAGCATGACACGTACACTCCAACATATGGTAAGAGGCTATAAAATTGCTGATGTATCTGTATTGTTGTGTCCATATTGTGCCGTATTTGCGTCCGTGCAATATAATTTGATACACAAGTCCTGGTGGAAGAGATACAGTGCTTACCATGGATACTCTAATCAAACCAGGTTGTTGCCGTAGGGAGTGACAAAATAAAAATGTTTGATAGATCTGTTAGGATATGTCAAGAGCTCATAATGCTCGAAACTTGATAGCGAAATCTATTTATTGGAGCCGTGGATTCAAATGATTCTATCGTTGAAGGAAGAGGGATATACGTGCAAGGAGATGAAACAACAATAGTTTGGTCAATCGCAAGAGTGTCGTAAGAAGTACAAGTGCAAGGCTATCAAGTGTAACAGCTTACACAGTGTTTTGTAAACCATTTTAGAACGTCCGCAAGAGTGTCGAAAGAAGTAGAAGTGCAAGGCTATCAAGTGTAACAGCTTACACAGTGTTTTGTAAACCAGTTTAGAACGTACGGTCCAACCAGTTGGACCAAGGAGGCTGCATTATGTGGTTGGTCCGATCTGACCCTTTGGACAGTTTGGGCGATCAACAGCTGCAGACGTGTTGGACTACAATGAACCAATCAGACAATTTGAACCGTGGATACGATACATACATGCGATGCGGACATGACACACATTCTGGGTGTGTCCTAGTATATTTTGGAGCGTCTGTGTCCTGCACGAATTGATGTGACACCTATTTTTTGGAGTGTCTGTGCTTACGTCCACAGCACAATTGTACGATATATATTTTGTATATAAACAAAGAAATGAAAATCTAGGTGTCCTTGTTCGCTCTTTTCTTCTCGAGCATTTTGTCGAATGGTTTCAGCGCCATTCCTTGCGCATCTATCGCTCCGGTCCGCCGCTACCGACGACATCGGTACAAGGCCAACATAGACCCAGTCAAGAGATCCACCTCCGGCAGCGTCCTCCGCCATTGTCCACTCCGCGCGCCCGCCCGTCTCCGGCGTCGAGACGATGCTCTTCCCGCCATTGCCCACCCCCATTTAATCATGTTCACGACTCACAAGAGGAGAGAGAGGTCCTCTCTTTTTTCATGCAAGTGGTTGGGCCTTATTGGACCAGGCCAAATTATTCTACCACTAGCAACTGGGCATGAAGACAGAAAACAAAACGGGTGCTTATTTCCTGCAACAACCAATGGGCACTAAATTTTCTAAATCCATAAATAACTATATATATATATATATATATATATATATATATATATATATATATATATATATATATATATTGCATCTATATTTGTATATATTAATAATACCAAATATATTAAAGTAGCTACTATTAGTTTATATTGTACACAAGAGTTATTTTTAAAGAAACAACTAATTGATGACTATCTTCCTTCAGTTCTTGAGATGTATTTAATTTCCCTTAAAACATCAATTATGAGTAATGGATTAACCTTTTATTTGTTTTAATTTTAAAAATCAAAGTTTTTTTTTTCATTTCACTTTTATGCAATAAGTGACCATAACTAGTTGAATTCTAGATCTTTTTATTTGATGATTTGAAAATAATAAAAACTGTCCAAATTATGTTAGGATTAGGACTGATGCATATTTCTACTTTGAAGTCACCCTGCCGATTGTATGTATACTTGTAAAAAAAAATTCTAAATATTGTATTGTTACAAATTTTTGGCAACAATACTACCTAACGATACCTAATAAGAGGCAAACAAATTCTCAACATAATTACTTTCGTTCTATATGAGGTAGCGGATGGTCTAATAAGCCATATATTATATATATTCATTTTAATTTGTCGTTCTTCTTTCTCTGCGCGATACAAATGATTAAGGGTACAATGATTATTACATAACTTACTAACTTTATAAATAGGCTTAATTGTACTTTGATACCCTCAACTATTTCAGTTATTCAACTTAATACCTGAACTAGTTTTTTTCATCAACTTGATACCCTGAATTTTTTTGGGACAATAATGTCCTTGCTCAAAATTTAAAATTACCTCCCAACCCGCACCTCCCCTCCCGTACACCCCCCTCCCCCTCCGGCCACCCGCCCCCGCCCCTCCCCCCTACAGCCACCCCCAGCTTCCTCCCTCACTCCGCCTCCCCCCCCCCCCCGGCTCCCCCCCTCCGGCCGTTCGCACCCCCACCCGTGCCCCCTCCTCGTGCACCGCTTGAGGGGGGGAGAGGACATCGACTGCCGGAGAGGGGGGGGGGGGGGGGCATCGCCGGAGAGGGAGGGGAGCATCGTCGGTGAGGGAGGGGGGAAGCACGGGGAGAGTGAGAGAGAGGGAGTCAGGGGTAGTTTCGATTTTTTTTTTTCTTTTCTGTTTTAGGTATTAAGTTGAAAAAGTAAAATAGTTAAGGGTATCGAGTTGTTAAGTAAAAAAGTTTAGGGTATTAAGTTGAAAAACTGAAATAGTTGAGGGTATCAAAATACAATTAAGCATTATAAATATAATTCATGAGACATAATAAAATAACCTACTTTTTTACTTTTATAATCTCAATGATGAGGATTTTGTGTCTTAATTATTATCTAATATTTTTATATAATTTTTTGTTTTTCAAACTAAAATCAAATGAGGCCCAAATGTAAGATGTCATATTTTAACATATTGTTTTGTTAATTTGACAAAAGGAAAGGGTCTATATGCTAACACACGCAAACTATATAGTCATAATAACCATCGACCGCCATTAGGGTTTGAGAATTTTAGGGTTTCTGTTGAGAGAGACGCCCTTTTTTTTTTTTTTTTCGAGAGAGAGAGAGAGAGATGGGCGGAAAGTGTCCTCACCGGAAAGTGAAGAAGCGGAGGCTGTCCCACAAATCCGCTCGCAGAACCAAATTCGAACTCAAAGATATCCTTTTTCCCCTATTTTTCTTGTGTCAATTTTGCTTGATCGACTCATTTTTTTTGCTCTTGATTGATTTGTTTAACCCTAATTTTTTTCGGCGATCACGTGACGATGCGGTCTATAGCGAGCTGATTAAGCTGGCCGAGGAGTCAAGCACGAAGCCCATGCCGGTGGATGAGGATCTTCCCGGGATGGGCCAGTTTTACTGCCTCCACTGCGAGTAATCAATTTTTTCTTCTGTTTTTGGAGTGATCTTATGGTTGTTTTTTGGGAAAAGTTTGGATATTGATTGGTTTTTGTTGGCATAGCCGGTACTTCGCGAGCGAGGAGGTGAGGGACGAGCATTTTGGGACAAAGCGCCACAAGAAGAGGTGAACCCTAGTGGGGTTTTTAATTGGTTTAGTATATTTTTGCTGTTTTTGTTGGTTTAGATTGTGTTTAATGCTATGAAGATTGAAGTGTGTTTGGTACTTTATTGATATATGCTTAGTTATTTCATACATTCTAGCATTGTTTGATTAACGTTATTGAGAAAATAATATATAACCCTCAACCCTCGCAACTCTAGAGTTTTAGGGTCTGCCTGGATTGAGGGGAAAATATAGCAGAGTTAAGTGGGGTTAAATGAGCGGAAGTTAAGTGAAGGGGGGGGGGGGGGGGGTAGAGTCAATACATATAACCTTGTTTGGATTAGAGGGAGAGTTAAGTGGGGGATGTTTAAGCTTGGATTGGAGGTTTTGAGTGAGAGGAGTATTAATAAAAATATAATAGTAACCAAAATAACCTTATTACATATGTCATAAAATTAAATTAAATTGAAATTTTAATTAGAACTTGTTAAAATATCTTCACAAAGGAGGAAGCTAGGGTTTGCATGTCGAAAGCAAAAAAATGAAGAAAAAAATTATTATATTTTATAGAACAAATAAGGGGTATATATGACTTTTTAAACAAAATCCCCTAATCTTCCTTGTTAATCTTCCGATTTGGTGGGTTAAAAAAATAGACAGAAGAGAGTTGAACAAACCCTCACTTAACCCTTTATAACTGTAGTGCCCCGTCCCTACATCGTGCCCCGTTGTTCGTCCACGGGGTGCGCGAGAAAGGAACACTGTCGCTATCGATTCGGTCGGGACCGATAGGTCGGGATCGATCGAATCGATCGAACGGGAACGGTTGAATTAAGATCCATTCCCCGTTATGGAATGGCTTCTTCGGAACCAAGTCCCATATTCAGCGGGCTGCGCCTCAAGGATTGACTCTGCGGCTGAGTCGGGAGAGACCTCCCGTTGCTCTGCTTTTCACGCCGCTTGCGTTGGTTTTGGCTTTGTTTTCTGAATGCGTTTTCGTGAATGTTTTCGATGGTTTTCATGGCTTACGTTTCGAACTTCGCATTCGTATCGAATTTCCTTGAATAACACAGTGTTCTAATCGGTTGCTTGTGCGATTTCAGGTGATCGCGTAGGCAACGTCTAGCGCGGCCAACCAGTTTCTCGTCTCAAGTAAATACTAAGGTGAGTGGCTGACCCTTCTTCCCTCGACCCTCTTCTCTAATACATTATCAATACTAGACATGTGCTATGCTAGATGTAATACAACGACATGAATGATATTTCAAATGAACGGCTACACGATGTCCCACGAACACGAATATACAGATGCTTGTCATAGAATATTATCGTGCCTGCAGTTATCAAAATCATATAGAACCGTGCTAAGGATGGATGAATCGATTAAATGAATGTCGCAACGATACTATAAGATGTGCCTTAAAATAACAATTAACTTAGCACGGTCATGGACAACTTGTCGACAAGGGCGATTGTTTCTTCGGACGGCATCCCGGGGCCACGGGACCGTTCCGGCCTAGGAAGAAACACGGATAGCTATGCCGGATGCATGCCACAGTAGGCAGGGGCTTTCAACGGGGCTCGCTACCTGCGCTGAAAGGATCCTGTCTACCAAGCTATATGTCCAGGATGGCTTGTCGTGCCAGTGACCTTCACGAACGTACTCAATTACGAATCTTTAATATAAACATGACAGGGAAGAACATGGTAAGTTTACGCTACGACGGCACGCTCTGCCGGGGGTAAGATCTATTGTCATTATACGGTTGTGCCTTCAAATATAAGTTTGAATTGAGTAGGATGGCTAGAAACTTCATTAAAGATTTGTATACACGCTCACTTGAATTCTTCAACAAATGAGAGCACGGGATTTAAATTGCCACGCACCAGCACGAAGTGTAAAGTGCTGACCCTCGCTCTCAACAGGTACTCGGGACCAGGATAGCGTGCTAAGGAACTGAAGGCGACGCTCCTTTCTTTTGAAGCCTTGCTAGAGCGAAGGCTAGTTCTGCAATATTTTGAAGACTCCGACCCAACTGCATCATGAGTCACAGACTCTCGCCGATTCCAGGTCTTAGAGAGTCATTTTGATGTTTGTAAAAAGGGATGTAAATGTATGGAATGTCTATCTCATCGATGTCGGTTGTAAGCCCGCGAGGCCTCTTTTGTAATCGAGTCTGTAATATACTTATTATCAATGAAAATGCAAGTTTTCTTCTCTAAATGAATGTGTTCAATTTCTTTGCGTACTCTTATATATGCTGTTGTTTCGGATAACCTTATGAACCGCCTTGTGCAAGCGCAACTTAGGCTTGCACGGCATCACGCCCGGGGGACGACTATCGATTCTATCGAATCGGGGCGTGACATAATGGTATCAGAGCACGGCTTTACGTCCTTGGCCTCCAGTGTCGAGTTTTTAGTCTCAAAAATCGTTGGTCTCGTGTCGATGAGATATGTCGTTCCATACGAGTACGCCCGCAATAAGTTTGGTGACTAATATATTTTGCCTTCAAAATCCCAGAAGGCACGTCGGTGAACGTGGCGGCGAACGAAGAAAGTGCTTCGAGCGGCTCGAGTAGCTCGAGGCCCGGACCCTCAAGCGATGCCATGGAGCGGATGTTGCGCATGCTGGAAGCGCAACAACGACAAGCCGAGGAGAGTCAACGCCAGAATGAGCAACATCGACGGCAGGCGGAGACACGTCAAACTCAGTTCGAGGCCCGATTCGAAGCACAATTCAAGTTGCAGCAGAAGCAGCTTGATACGCTCCAGCAGATTGTTCAGACGGTGGTGGCCAACAACAACAACAACTCTGCGACAACCCATGCCGTAACCGAGCCTGCGGTCAGACAAAGCGAAGTTGATCCGGAGGCACCCGAGCTTACACCTGCAGCACCGAGAAGTTCCAACTTCGACGTGTCGAAATTCACAAAGAGTTGCCGTACTTCATTCAACGTCACGGAAGATCCGTCCTTGGCGATTGACTGGTTAGAGGAACTAGAAGACAAGTTCGAGCTGCTGGGCGTTGAAGAGTCCAAGAAAGTCGCATGCGCTCAACTTCTACTCCGGTCGAACGCGCACGACTGGTGGGCCGTGCAAAAGCGAGCGATCAGACGCGACGACGAGACAACGGCAATTTCTTGGGCCACCTTCCGCGAGGCGTTCGAGATCGAGTACCTCCCCATAGCCATTCGACAAGAGAAGGAAAATGAATTCATGCAGCTAAAGCAAGGAAACATGACGGTGCGGCAGTATGCGGCAGAGTTCAACAAGTTAGCCAAGTTTGCTGGAGAATTCCTGCCCTCCCTGGCAAGTCGTGCTCGACGGTTCGAAGTGGGTCTACGACAATCCATCTATGCCCATGTGTCCGTTCCACAATACAAAACGATGGGGGAGTCTCTCAACCACGCCCTCCGCCTTGAAAGCCAATATCCTCCAGATGCTGCCGGCGCTGTGCATACCTACAATCACAAACGCCCTAGCCACGCGGGAGGAAATAACGTGACCAAGCGTCCGAACAACGGGCACCAGGGCGAACCTCAGGCGCAGAATCCGAGACTTCCTCGCTGCACCAAATGTTATCGGAGCGGGCACCTGGCCGTCGACTGTCAAGTTCAAAATGGCGGGTGTTTCTACTGCGGAAAAAGGGGTCACTACCATGCAGACTGCCTGAAGCGTAGAAGAAACAACTTGAACACGCCTCAGCATCCACAGCACCGTCCGGGGAATCAAGTTCCGGCGCCTCGAGCACCTCAACCCGCACTGCAAAATGGCCAAGACCGTCGCCCCAATGCCCAGGGCCGTGTCTACGCCATGACCCGAGATGAAGTGCTTGCATCAGATACGGTCGTGACAGGTATACTTAGTTTCAATAATGTGCCTGCTCGTGTATTATTTGATTCAGGTGCTTCACATAGTTTTATATCGGCGGACTTTGTCGCCGAGCACAAATTTCCGATGATATCGTTAGACCTCGACCTTAGCGTAAGCACACCTTCAGGCACACCAATACTCACTAATTTAGCTTGTGCCGACGGGATTATCTGTATCGGCGGTCAAAAGATCGGTCTTGACGTGATAGTCCTAGATATGAAGGACTTCGATATCATTCTGGGAATGGATTGGCTCGGGCCGTGCAACGCAACCATAGACTGCGCCAGAAAGACGGTCACCTTCCGCATTCCAGGGGTGCCTGAATTCTGCTTTTCGTGTGGTGAGGCGTCATCGACCTGCATGTTGATCTCGGCAATCTCTGCTCGGAGGATGCTGCATTCTGGGTGCGAAGGCTACTTGGCGTCCGTCCGAGACATGCGACAGGATGGTGCAAACGTAGGTCAGACCGACGTTGTGGCAGAATTCCCTGATGTGTTTCCGGACGAGCTACCCGGCATGCCCCCCGACCGAGAGATCGAGTTCAGCATCGATACATTTCCCGATACTCGACCGATTTCTAAGGCCCCGTACAGAATGGCTCCCGCCGAGCTGAAGGAACTCAAGGTCCAGCTACAAGAGTTACTCGATAAAGGGTTTATTCGGCCTAGTGTTTCACCGTGGGGAGCGCCCGTATTGTTCGTAAAGAAGAAGGATGGGTCCCTGCGTCTGTGCGTCGATTACCGGGAGCTGAACAAAGCCACCATCCGGAACAAGTACCCATTGCCCCGTATAGACGACTTATTCGATCAACTGCAAGGCGCCTCGGTATTTTCGAAGATTGATCTCCGCTCAGGTTATCATCAACTCAAGATCAAGTCAGACGACGTGCAAAAGTCCGCCTTTCGCACTCGTTACGGCCACTACGAGTTCCTGGTGATGCCATTCGGCCTGACGAACGCCCCTGCCGTCTTTATGGATCTGATGAATCGGGTATTTCGACCCTTCCTTGATAAATTTGTGGTAGTCTTCATTGATGATATTCTCGTCTACTCGAAAGACAGGGCGCAGCATGCAGAACATCTACGGGCCGTGCTCCAGACACTTCGAGAACATGAGTTGTACGCGAAGCAGAGTAAGTGCGAATTTTGGCTAAGCAGCGTATCCTTTCTTGGTCACATCATTTCGTCCGAAGGCATTGCAGTCGACCCGAAGAAAGTGGAAGCTGTTGCTGATTGGAAACGGCCTGCGTCTGCTAGTGAGATTCGAAGCTTTCTTGGTTTGGCGGGATACTATCGACGCTTCGTGAAAGACTTCGCGAAGATTGCATCGCCACTGACTCGCCTGACTCAGAAGGGAGTCGTGTATGAGTGGTCGGATGACTGTGAAGCTTCGTTCCAGGAGCTAAAACAGCGACTAATTTCGGCACCTATACTCGCACTTCCGGATGGGCCAGAGGGTTTTCAGATATTCAGCGATGCTTCAGGCCACGGCTTGGGATGTGTGCTAATGCAGCGAAACAAGGTGATATCCTTCGCCTCCAGACAGTTAAAGCCGCACGAGAAGAACTATCCTACGCACGACTTGGAGTTAGCGGCGATTGTGTTCGCGTTGAAATTGTGGCGTCACTATCTATATGGTGTGGCGTGCGCGATCTATACCGACCACAAGAGCCTCAAGTATCTCTTCACTCAGAAGGAGTTGAACTTACGACAGCGGCGCTGGCTCGAACTGATCAAAGACTATGACTTGACGATCGACTACACTCCGGGCAAGGGAAATGTGGTGGCGGACGCTCTGAGTCGAAAATATCTTGCCTCGCTATCCATCAACCGCAGACTATTACAAGATTTAGAAGAAATAGGCATCGATCTCCGGGTTCGATTCAGGGATATACGGTTGGCGCAGCTGCAGTTAGAGCCGAGTTTGCTGGAAAAGATCAAGACCGCTCAGAAGGATGATCCGTACCTGAAGAAAATGCGCGAGCGAATTTCAACAGGTAGTGCGACCGACTTTGCGGAAGACAAGACCGGCGTGCTGAGAATGAATGGCCGACTATGTGTTCCGGATGATTCAGAACTACGAAAGGAGATAATGTCGGAGGCCCATTATACGAAATATACATTACATCCAGGCAGTACCAAGATGTATAAGGACCTCCGCACGACCTTCTGGTGGCACGGGATGAAGAGAGATGTGGCGCTCTTCGTGTCGCAATGCATGGCCTGTCAGCAGGTGAAAGCTGAGCATCAACGACCGGGCGGGGAGATGCAGAACCTTGCCATTCCAGAGTGGAAATGGGATCATGTCACGATGGACTTTATTGTTGGCCTGCCGAAGACACCACGGGGGAGCGACGCCATCTGGGTCATCGTCGATCGACTAACCAAGTCAGCGCACTTCATTGCCATCAAAGTTACTTGGAGCGTTGATCGCCTGGCGCAGATTTATCTTGACGAGATAGTACGGCTGCACGGAGTTCCAGTATCCATCGTCTCTGATCGGGATTCACGGTTCATGTCGCGATTCTGGAGTAGCCTTCAGTCGGCGCTGGGTACCAAGTTGCAGTTCAGCTCAGCTTACCATCCTCAGACCGACGGCCAAACGGAGCGCGTTAATCAGATTCTCGAAGACATGCTACGGCTCTGCGCAATTGACTTCAAATCAAGCTGGGACGTCCACCTACCGTTGGCGGAATTTGCATACAACAATAGCTATCAGTCCAGCATCCAAATGGCGCCGTATGAAGCTTTGTACGGCCGGAAGTGCAGATCGCCCATTTGCTGGGATGAAGTCGGGGAACGGCAGATACTCGGTCCGGAGCTGGTGGAACAGACTGTGGAAAAGGTCAAGCTCATTCGGGAAAGACTGAAGATTGCACAGAGTCGGCAAAAGAGCTACGCCGATACCCATCGAAGACCGCTTGAGTTCCAGGTGGGCGATCATGTGTTCCTGAAGGTGTCGCCTATGCGAGGAGTTACTCGGTTCGGCGCGAAGGGGAAGCTGAGTCCGAGATTCGTTGGGCCGTTCGAAATACTCGAGCGGGTCGTCCCAGTGGCCTATAAAATTGCCCTACCGCCGGCGCTCGAAGGTGTGCACAATGTCTTCCACGTCTCCCAACTGCGGAAGTACGTGCACGACCCTAGCCACGTGGTGGATTTTGGCCAGCTGGAGCTAAAGTCCGACTTATCCTACGTTGAAGAGCCCGTTCAAATCTTAGAACGCAAGGATAAGCTGTTGCGGAATAGGGCGATCCCTCTCGTCCGCGTACTCTGGAGGAACCATGCGGCAGAAGAGTCGACATGGGAACTCGAGTCAGAGATGAAGGAGAAGTTTCCTTCAATGTTTTCGTAGAGGTAGGTTCTGTTCTTAAGTTTCGAGGACGAAACTTTTTCTTAGTTGGTTATGGTGTAGTGCCCCGTCCCTACATCGTGCCCCGTTGTTCGTCCACGGGGTGCGCGAGAAAGGAACACTGTCGCTATCGACTCGGTCGGGACCGATAGGTCGGGATCGATCGAATCGATCGAACGGGAACGGTTGAATTAAGATCCATTTCCCGTTATGGAATGGCTTCTTCGGAACCAAGTCCCATATTCAGCGGGCTGCGCCTCAAGGATTGACTCTGCGGCTGAGTCGGGAGAGACCTCCCGTTGCTCTGCTTTTCACGCCGCTTGCGTTGGTTTTGGCTTTGTTTTCTGAATGCGTTTTCGTGAATGTTTTCGATGGTTTTCATGGCTTACGTTTCGAACTTCGCATTCGTATCGAATTTCCTTGAATAACACAGTGTTCTAATCGGTTGCTTGTGCGATTTCAGGTGATCGCGTAGGCAACGTCTAGCGCGGCCAACCAGTTTCTCGTCTCAAGTAAATACTAAGGTGAGTGGCTGACCCTTCTTCCCTCGACCCTCTTCTCTAATACATTATCAATACTAGACATGTGCTATGCTAGATGTAATACAACGACATGAATGATATTTCAAATGAACGGCTACACGATGTCCCACGAACACGAATATACAGATGCTTGTCATAGAATATTATCGTGCCTGCAGTTATCAAAATCATATAGAACCGTGCTAAGGATGGATGAATCGATTAAATGAATGTCGCAACGATACTATAAGATGTGCCTTAAAATAACAATTAACTTAGCACGGTCATGGACAACTTGTCGACAAGGGCGATTGTTTCTTCGGACGGCATCCCGGGGCCACGGGACCGTTCCGGCCTAGGAAGAAACACGGATAGCTATGCCGGATGCATGCCACAGTAGGCAGGGGCTTTCAACGGGGCTCGCTACCTGCGCTGAAAGGATCCTGTCTACCAAGCTATATGTCCAGGATGGCTTGTCGTGCCAGTGACCTTCACGAACGTACTCAATTACGAATCTTTAATATAAACATGACAGGAAAGAACATGGTAAGTTTACGCTACGACGGCACGCTCTGCCGGGGGTAAGATCTATTGTCATTATACGGTTGTGCCTTCAAATATAAGTTTGAATTGAGTAGGATGGCTAGAAACTTCATTAAAGATTTGTATACACGCTCACTTGAATTCTTCAACAAATGAGAGCACGGGATTTAAATTGCCACGCACCAGCACGAAGTGTAAAGTGCTGACCCTCGCTCTCAACAGGTACTCGGGACCAGGATAGCGTGCTAAGGAACTGAAGGCGACGCTCCTTTCTTTTGAAGCCTTGCTAGAGCGAAGGCTAGTTCTGCAATATTTTGAAGACTCCGACCCAACTGCATCATGAGTCACAGACTCTCGCCGATTCCAGGTCTTAGAGAGTCATTTTGATGTTTGTAAAAAGGGATGTAAATGTATGGAATGTCTATCTCATCGATGTCGGTTGTAAGCCCGCGAGGCCTCTTTTGTAATCGAGTCTGTAATATACTTATTATCAATGAAAATGCAAGTTTTCTTCTCTAAATGAATGTGTTCAATTTCTCTGCGTACTCTTATATATGCTGTTGTTTCGGATAACCTTATGAACCGCCTTGTGCAAGCGCAACTTAGGCTTGCACGGCATCACGCCCGGGGGACGACTATCGATTCTATCGAATCGGGGCGTGACAATAACTCCCCTCCTAAATCCAAGGTAGTCAAAGGCGCAAGGCGCACTCGAGGCGCAAAGGGTCCATATCGTCCGAGGCGCAAGGTGCACTTAAGGCGCGCGTCCGAGTGAAGTGAGACGCAAAATAAAAAAAATAAAAATATATGTAAATAAATTAGTAACATAAGAAATAAAACAAAATAACATATTAAAACCAACAAAAACATGTTAACATAACCAAGTGAACTAGCATAGCAACAATAACACCCAACAAAATTGACAAGAATTTGTATTTTTTCTATTACGTTTTTAGCAAATTTTAGTTTTTCAAGTTCAACTGTAGCCAAATTTGGCATCCCTGGAAGGGCTACCTCCCTACCACTTGTATGAGGTAAGGGCTCTCTCTCTGTCTTAATTTTTTGGGTAAAAAATAAAAAATACATAAGGCACGCCTTTTCGTTGTTGCGCCTTGCTGAAAGGCGCACCTAAGGCGCGCCTTGGGTGCGTCCGGAGAAATGTGCCTCGCCTAGAGAGCTGCGAGGCGCAGATGTTGTGCCTTGCTTCGAGGCGCGCCTTTGATTACCATGCCTAAATCCCCACCCTCAAACCAAACATGATTTTATTTTCCCTCACTTAACTCTCTTAACCCTCAATCCAAGCAGATCCTTAGTGAAAGGAAGGGTTTGGTTCAAATCTAGCTCAGAAGCACATTTTAAGCGGATTAAAAAGATGCCTGAATCCAGATTTGAAACCGAAGAATGGGCATTCGATCTGAGGGGACATATCAAACCTCACTACAACGTTTGGAGTTTTGGTGCAATGGCAGGGTATTTAACACACTATGCGGGTCTATTAGCTATCACAAATAACATTATTGCTGAACCCTCTTTGGTGGAGATCATAATTGGTCTCGAGGGACCTTTACTTGTATACCCAAGGAAGCACGAACATTCCAAAATAGGTTCCGTGCAAGGTTCTAAACGGCGGTAGGCAGGTGTACGGCGGAGAGAGTCCGCCTACCACAACCGCCTACCGCGATACATTTTGACCATTTTTTACTATTTTATCACAGTTTTTTGCATAATATGCATATTTGAAGGCTGTTCCATGCATAACTAAGTTGTAGAACGAAGATTTATAAAGTTTTAGTTTTGTAAAAGTGAACCATATGTCCATAATTCTTACAAAATCTTTTTGGCCAAAGTATCTTGTTAAGTATTGCTCCGCCTAGGTGCCCGCCTACGCCGCCTCACCTCCGCCTATGCCGCCAACTTCCGTTGACCGCCTACTCCACCGCCTACCGAAAAGCGGTGTGGAGAGAGACCGCCTACCGCCTTGGCGCGCTAGGTGGCCGCCATTTAGAACACTGGTTCCGTGCATGAGTAACGTCGCATTAGGCACATATTAGACAAGCCATGGACGCTCCAAAATGCACTAGGGTGCTAAATGTGTGTTGTGTTTGCCGTGCCTTTATCATGTCACTTACGTTCGTCCTTTGCTATTTCATTCTCTTACTGCCTGCTGGCTGCTCGTATTGCCTGGTGACTGTTGTCAGCCAAACTTAACCCTTCTACTGCCAAGATTTCATTCGTGCTTTGCTATTTAACTATCTTTAACTATCTGTTTTCCCCTTTCCTTCTCTTTCTTCTACGTTTCCCCTTTTCTCATATTATCCTTTTGCCTTCTATTAATCCAAAATTCTTTTCCTTCATGTTATTGGTTTAAAACCTTATAGAGGATATTTTAAAACGTACCTTCCATGCTTCAGAAAGGGTTAGTTTGGATAGCATAGAGGTAAAATGTAATGTAATCTGATTTTAGCTGGCGCACATATCTAGATTAATGACGTTGGGCCATTATCTTCAGAACAATGATTTATGAATTGCATAGCCTTGCATTTGCCCCTAGTTCTAATTATGCAGTTGTGACTTTTATAGTATATCCAATAAATTATGGATGTTAAGAATTGTTATTATTAGTAAACTGAAGCTTTACAATTGTTTAAATGTAGATACATGGATAGTAGACATTAGTTGACATGTGTTATGCTTATGCATAATATAGTTTAGTGCCTAAACTTCTATTTTTTTTCTTCTTTTGTCCTATGTTTACAGCTGTCGTCTTTTGAAGAGGGTGGCTTGTTTTCTGGAGCCCATTAGTCACAATGTCTTTTTAGCTTATCTCCAGCACAAATATTACTTGAATGACCTAGATTTTATTGTTTTGTCTTATCCATTTTACGGTCCATGGACCATAGCTGACCATCTAGGTTTTGGGAAAGCCCCCTCCATGGCTGTAGTTGAAACGTAGCAGCTTATAGAATCTTGCTACTCGAGCCTTGTAAGAGTTTGATCAATCATTTGATAGAACCCACTCAATTTCTGTGCCATTACCTTATACAACCGAGCTAAGGGCCTGAATAAAGAACTTATTTATGTTCCTATAATTTATGCTTCTTGTTTGAATGGAAGGTTTCGTTGCATTTCAAATGCAATTGTCAAAGTTTGCAGTAATCCATGTGCCTAATAGGGCAAGGTTCAAAAACTTTGTTTTGGACCCTTCATATGAGTATCCGTTTTGGACAGTTTCGTGGGGTTTCAATTTTTTATGTCAATTTTAGTACTTCTGTCACTTTAGGACCCCCCCCCCCCCCCCCCCCCCCCCCACCACAAAACACAAAACACAAAACACAAAAAAAAATCCATCCAAACAGGCGAAAACACATTGGGGTGAATACTTAAAACTTTGGTGTAGGCTTCTCTGCCGAAGCAGCTTCGCTACCTCCGCCAGGCCGTCCTGTACTGCCACCTTCGCACCAGAGCTTCCTTAGCGTACAGCCCATAAAAGTATGGTAGGAAGTTGGTCAATCATTGTTCTCCCAATTTGTACTACTATATGAAATGAAAGAGGAGTACCTGCACGAACTCAAACTTTTTAAAAGTTGTACTTTTCCTTAAAGAGATACTCTACTGATGTACTTCAAATTGACGCACTTATCCACTCGTGCATCTTATATGTGCCCATCTTTTGTGGTTCCACATAAGTTGGGCACCTATAAGATGCACGCGTGCATGAGTGCGTCACTTTGAAGCGCGTCAAAGAAGTAATTTTCTTTCCTAAAGGAAATGGAAATGGGAAGAGTAGCACAGAGAAACTTGAGTTCTATTTCTCAAAGTTGTACTTCGTAGTTTTCCCTAATGAGAGATACTTCACTGACGCTCTTCAAACTGACCCACTCCATGCATGTATCTTCTAGGTGCCCATCTTTTGTGGGATCAACGTAAGTTGGACACCTATAAGATGCACGCGTGGAGGAGTGCGTAGTTTGAAGCGGCTTAAGTAATTTTTCTTCCCTAATTGTATATGGTAAAAGGATGATCCTTTCTCCCTTTCTCTTTTCCATCACTTTGGTGCAGCCTTTTCAACTTAAAGGTTATGAGTCGCGATTGTTTGAGAAGGGTGGAGACTCATTCTTTAGGTTCTATGCTTATCTTAGGGATTGCAAACTAGAATTGAACTAATGCCCCACTACTTTTGAACAGTAGGGAAGGTCATTCAGGTTCCACATGTTGATGGGGCATGGGTGGATCCATGAATCTTAGTCAGAGGGGGCGTATCTCAATGTGCATGCGAATACTACAAATATAGCAAAAAAAAAAAAATTCATTACTAAAGGCTAGGTACTCTAGTGGTTAAAACTTAAAAGTTTGTTTTATAATTACTAGATACTTGGTTCGAGTTCTTAAATTGACAATATTCTTTTTATCATTTTCTTTAAATGGTCCACGTATGATTTTTCCCCTCAAAATCTGGGGGTTTGAGCCCCTCTGGTCCCTTAAGGCTGTGTTTGGTTTGTAAGAAAATGGGGGAATGAAAGAGAAAGTGAAAAAGAAACATAAAAGAAAGGAAAATGATATCTTTTCCTTGTTTGGTTGATGAGAAATTTAGAAAGAAAAACTGAGATGAAAATTTTAAAAAAAAATAGAGGGGGGGAGAGGAACTAGTGGGGGATTGGGAGGAGAGAGGGATACGTGGAGAGAGAAAATGGAATCCCTCCAATTTAGGAGGGAAATTCTACACTAGTTATTTTCTCCCACTTTATATTTCTTTTTCACTTTATCCCCTAACCAAACATGTGAAACTGATTTTTGCTGTTGTTCTTTTCTTAAGTTGGAGTTACCTGTTGTTTAGCTTTAGCAAGTGCACGCATACCTATGCATAAGCATTATTCTTGTGAAAGGAGCGACATTCTGCTCCACTGTATAGTTTGTGGTAGTGCTTGGAGGAAACATATGCTTAATGCCAATAATATTGCAGTTAATGGAAATATTCCCATATCTTGTGACTTTGTTTGCAATACCTTGTTGCTAATGGAGATCACAGGATAATGCATAGGGGATATTTTGTTTGCATGTAAAAAGAAGCGTAGAGATTGTGTCGCCTTATTCAGAAACACTCAGCCAGCTCCTCTGGCTTTGAGAAATATGTTCAGACCTTCTAATCATTAGTTAACTACCGACCTACCAAATGCTTGATTCCTGGGCCTCTTTGGATCCCACTTTTTTTTTTTTTTTTTTTTGGTGGGGGGGGGGGGGGGGGGGGGGGGGGGGTGTTGGTGGTGCGGATTTTTGATCAACAAACTTACATATCTTTGATCTGTTTGTTTCATTATGTAGCAATAATGGTAGTTTACAACAGATTATATTTCAAAACAATGTTAAATTTACCGTATTATTCGTAGTTCCCAATTTAATTGTGTCATGAGACGTTGATAGCCTGAAATGATCAACTCTTAGTATTATCTTTTGTGTTGCAGGGTAAAGCAGATGTCGGGGCCTGCACCACATACTCAACTAGATGCTGACCTAGCTGCTGGTATGGGAATGCCTGATAATGGCCCAAAGCTCATGTCAGGATGAGCCTGATCGCATTCTTATTTAAGTGTGCTGTGATTAGGCTTTTTTCTTGTTAAGGGAAATCAGGTGTATCCTACTCTTGATCTTATTGTATTAGATGTTTTATTTGCGCTTGAAACTATCATTCGCTGACGCATGTTACAATGCAAGAACTGGATTTTTTTATTTGTTTGATTTAGTAGTCTTCCTTCAAGTTGGTAATGCCTTGAACTGCCATGTTCATCCAAGTATTTGTGCAAGATGTTTTGTTCAATTTACAATTGGTGTTGCCAGCCATTTGAACTTGTGAGTAAATGGTTGAAGTTCTTATGCAATTAGTGTTCCGTTAATTGCACACCAATATTGCAAAGTGCATTTCTGACCCCTTCACGAAGACTCCACATATTATGGTCGAATGTTGTTTAAGCTATAGCATTGTGACTATATCTCGGCAAACTGCAGTTTGCAGCAAGTGAGACTGTGATGCTATCTTGCATATATGGCTTGGCTATACATGTAAATGAAGTGCAGGTATACCTCTGCAATTGTCATTGTCGAACCAAAAGGATATAAGTTGGTGCAGCAATTTACAGGCCTTTCTGTAGCTGCCTCTGTTGGTGACTAATAATTCACCGATACTTCTTTCTCGACTCTCCGTTTAGAACAGACATATCTCTGCAATGCATAGAGCTGTCCGGCCCGGCACGAATTTGAGTGGGCCGGGCCTCTTTAAGTCCATGAGTCCATAAACTGTAGCGGGCCGGGCCGGGCTATGGATGAAAATTTTAAGTCCGGCCCGGAACATGACCCACAGCACGGTGGGCTTTCGGGTCGTGTCGGGCCGGGCCGGGTCGTACTGGAGGCCATCATTTAATTCAATTCAGTTCAATATATACATATATCATTCATGGGACTACATAATTTTGTGTAAATGGCTATACATGATTGGCCATATATAAGTGACCAAGTGACGTGAGACATGCACGGTGAAACTTATAGCTGATGGCAACCAACTACGACTTTGACTAAGCTGATGTATGGATGCAATAATGTATGTGTTGCAGCAACTTGCAACTAATATATATTGAAATGAATTGAATTGAATTTCAAGTCAATTCAGTTCAAACATCCATTTCATTTCAATTTAATTCACTACTACACTATATAATCATAATAATAACATAGGCCACCATAGTAATAACATAGGCCACCACCACTTGCACTTGTTGCTTTAGCCAGTGGTACAAAACATATTTGGAGGGCAGAGTCTTTGTTATGTACATTTTTTTTTTTCTTCTTTTCCTTGTGAAAGTGACAATACTGCTGGTAGCTGATAGGATTTGAGACAAATCAAAGAGATTGTGTAGGGGATGTTGTAACCGGATCGGGCTTCGGGCCGGGCCTATATTATGGGCCAATATACATGGCCCGGCATGACCCAATATACGGGCCCGGCCTGGCCCGGCCCGGCCTGGCACATGGGCCAAATTTCGGGCCGGGCTCGTGCTGGGCCGGTCCGGCCCAGCCCAATTGACAGGTCTAGCAATGCACTGGGGATGAACCAAAGTGGTTCTATAATCTTTTTCTCGGTTCATTGCATCCGGACCAAGACCAATGCCGTCTGTCTGTCAGTCCCCTTGGGTTGTTCTTTTCGGTCACTTTCTTGTGAAGAAAATGGAAGAAAAAGCAAGAGTTGAATGGGGGGTGGGTGGGGGGCTTAGTCCCTTTCTGCATGTGATTTTGGTTTTGGGGGTGGAGAGGAGGTGAACCAGCATCACATGAGCTGAGACTGGTGCTGTGTTCCCTAACCAATTCTCAGGTTGAGGGCTACTTGCACTCAGCACTACATCAATGCTCATCCTCAATAGGTCCCTTTCATCGCTTTCCAAGATTTAAATGGACAACATACATTATTTAGAAGGTTGAAAGTCACTAGTGCTGGAAAAGTGCTTCATTATTGCTTATTTCTTAGGCGCTTACATTTTCAGTACTTTTTTTTTTTCCTGAGACTAGTAGATAACTAAACTAGCTGTATCCGTCTTCAATTTCCTTGAATTCCTGAGAAACTTATTAGTAGTAATTGGAAATGATCTCAGTGCGTTCCTTTGTGCAACTCTTGCATTGTAGAGGATCGCTGTGCACGTTTAACTACTTCATCAGAGAGAGAGAGAGAGAGAGAGAGAGAGAGAGAGAGAGGAAGAGAGAAGAGAGACTGTAAATGCATGTGCTATGTATGTTGCATGAGACTTATTCCACTGATCAGTTGTATATGTACAAGATGTTTTCATGCATCGGAGCTTCTAGGTTGTCTGCGGTTTGTAATCGCGGACGTGACTGCCGGCCCACGTGTCGGCCGGCCATTGGCCTCTTGATCTGGATGGGATCCGAGATAGCGGAAGGGAGGGAGGGGGGCAATGGCCGGCCGGCGGTGACGCACCGCAGACAAAATATCATTTTCGTTTCATGCATTGAGGAAAAATTGGACAAAGTTCCAGTGTTTCATTCACACTTGGGGGCAGGGCAGGACTTTAGCTCTGTTCTGCTGTACTGCACATGCATGCCCAGTATATATGTCCGTCCAATTACTTTCATACCTATTCTTAGACTTAGCAGATGGTTTACTACATCTTTAATTGGCAACAAACAAAAAACTGTAGCTTGCTCTCATGGTTTTCATCCATAGCCTACCTAGCCTAGCCTAGCTCTCATGTTCAGGAGGGTTGACCAACTTTACAGCTCTTCTGGTACGGTAGGACTCCACCCTTGTTGGAACTAAATTTGCTAAACTCTAGTTAAGCTTATAAGCCAGCGCAAGCAAAAAAGGAAATTATAACTTCTAATGTAAACATTAATGCATGCATGCATGTAGGAACTCTTCTATTCACCAATGCCAATGCCAAAGTGGAATCGACTACGAGTCATTCATAGCATCCAAGTCTTAGTAGGCCAGCTGACAATAAGAATCAAGGGACAACCAAATTAGTTTCAGAATAGGACAATCTAATCCTCCGGACGACCTGTCTCCATACATGCCACCACCACATGTCCCTCCCTCACATCACATGCATGATACAGAAAGTCGTATGGCTATAGAGAACCTCGGAACGATGAATAGTATTATTGGTAAGGACTCACTTGGATCGATGGGTTCCTACTCAACTATATATTAATCATGCATGCTCAAATAATATATTGCTTCCAGTGGAAGGCATCTTCCTTCCCTTTCCCTTTCTCAAGCCACTAATGCTTACTATGCCAATGCCAACCATCATCACTATAAGAAATCTGGGTTTCCGTGACAAGTAATCTGTGACAAGTGTACAATTTGTCACTGAAAGGTATATTTTTGTGAAAATTTTTGTTGTCACTCATAATTTGATTCTGTGACAACGGTT